>VXAU01003366.1:206814-604407 GCA_013399695.1 Formicarius rufipectus
AGTGCACTGGAAAGCAATCAGATTCTCTATCTCTTTTAGCTCTCTCTAGTGTGAAAGCACCAATATGCTTGATTCAATGCAAAAAAAAAAATCTACCAGTGTTTTGTAGATCTCTTGCATGCTACTACTGGTCCTTAGCATAACATAATTTCCTTCACTATTGCTTCTACATTCAAGCCTTAGTTTTTGCATCCTTGTTCTGCAAAACATTCAACATGTGTCAGATTTAGCCAGTGAGTAATCCCATTTGTATTCACTGTGTTGAATTTACATAAATGAATTTAAGTGAATGAGTTCAGTGGGTTTAAAAACATATTTAAAATCAAAGTGATGCTCAAATTTCTGTGGATGACTTCAGTAAAGCTCAGTTATATGACACTCCTCCTTTCCCCCTCATCCTCCCATTAGTGTTTGATAGTTTCTATACCTTTTGCTGACAAGCAGAAAGTGTGAATTTGGTCTGCCTCCATCACTGGAATAGACTGGGAGAGAATTAAGTGAATTTTTGTGTTGGTTTATTTTTTTTTTAATTTTATAGCGATGTCTTAGTTTCCGGGAAATAATGCCACAGGGACTGTATAAGATGTTGCAATTGCTGTCTGTCATTGCAAAGTTCGTTCTGGAAGTTAAAGGGACCAAAACTCAGTGAAGTAGTTTTAGCAAAATCAGAATTGCAGAAATAGCAGTGTGTCATGGCTTATCCCCCTTAGAGTTCCAAAACTGTAACCCTCCTTTTCTTTGCCCAGCTGTGGGCATATCTCACAGCCTTCTTGCAGCTCTTACTCCTTCCCACAGTCTCTCTTTAGTGTTTGTTTAGTTGTGTTTGTGTCAGACACCTTAGCAAGTACGGAATTAATAATAAAATGCTGCCTTCAGGCTTCAGCATTAGCAATACAATTTGTAGGTTTTCACAACCTGTGCTAAGAGTCATCCACCCTTCCCACACTCATAGTTTTGAAACCCACAAATGCTACATTACACTACATCCTTTTAAACCAACCTGCAATGCTCACAGCACATCCATCCTCAACTACTGCACCACAGCTGTGTGAGAGCAGGTGTGGATTAGATATTAGTAGGAAATTCCTTACTGTGAAGGTAGTGAAGCACTGGCACAGGTTGCTCAGAGAAGCTATGGTTGCCTCAATCCCTGGAAGTGTTCAAGGCCAGGTTGGATGGGGCTTTGAGAAGGCTGGGTTAGTGGAAGGTGTCACTGTGCATGCCAGGGGGGATGGAACTAGATGATCTTGAAGGTCCTTTCCAACCAAATCATTCTGTGATTTTCTGAAATCCAGGGCACAGCATCTGAAACACAGCTGGGGTCTGAGTCATGGAGGAGTAAGATTTCATTAGTACATCCAGGGTTTAGAGAGAAATGCCAATAGAATGTGATTCAGTCCTTGCCATACATTTCCGTATGTATTTGCTATGAAAAAGACCAAGAACTGAGAGGTGCTTTCTGAACCTCTTCCTTTCTGTTTTTAAATGCTGTTGATAAACAAGAATATCCTGAGGTGGCATTTAGAGACTCAACCTTTGTTCATTAGCTGTCAGGAGGACTCAGTTCCTGAGAAGCCCAGACCATAATTACAGATTTTCAATGTTTGGTTTTTGCGTTTTTTCTTTTCTTTCCTCACAAACCAGTTCAGATACTAAAAACCATATGTTACCATCTTGATGCAAGTTACTAAGGGCTTTTTTTTTCCTGCGACTTCTGTTGCATCTTATAAACTTGAAAATACTATTCATTAATTATTTTGACAAACATACTTTTAACATGCTTTATTTCTGTTATCTGTTTCTCTGTGTGCAGATATATATGTTTGCATAGCACTGCATATATACATTGGTCTTCCAACAGACACAAATTCCAGGCCATGTTGTTACATGAAGAAGAGCACTATCATTTATTTACACTTTATCTGCTCTGCTTAAGTTCTGATATATTTCCAAATGAGTAAAGATGAGCCCTCTGAATTAGAAGACATTATTGTCCAATTTTCATTCATATCTCACCCCTTAATTCTTCTTTTCTCCCTCCCCCTTCCCACTTGCCTTCTTACACTGTCTCAGTCTTTTGTTCATCCCTTCTAACCTCACAATCTGACAAAACACTTTTAAAACCACAGGACAGCATTTTTCCAAAGTCCTCTGGAGGCCCAAATAGAGACATTTCAACATTACCTGATTTCCCAGAGATTAGGTGACTGATGCATACATGCCTCCTGGAGGTGTCTGAATCACTTCCCGTGGAAAGAAGACACAGAATATCACAATCAGCTTCAAATTCCCAAATGTATGCTTAGTTCAGACAGATGCAGGTTGTTGCAAGTATGTGTCCTGTTAGCAGTGGCAATTATTAAATGAGTCACACATAATTGAGACCTTCTTTTTATTGGTAATTGTTCTAAGAGGGTTTTCCTGCAATCCATTGAGTAACATCTCTTTTCTTCGGTGCAAGAATGTATAAAGAAGGCAAATTAGCTGTTCAGTGCTCAGAGGCATGAATATCTTTTATTCTCTGTTTCAGGTTATTCCAATCTGACCACTACAAGGAGGTCATTATTTTAATGTTGAATACTCAGACAAGGGTGCCATGGATGTAAAAGAGAGGAAACCGTATCGATCTCTGACTCGGCGCCGCGACACTGAGCGCCGCTACACAAGCTCTTCAGCTGAAAGCGAGGACAGCAAAGTGCCCCAGAAGTCCTACAGCTCCAGCGAGACCCTGAAGGCTTATGATCAAGACTCCAGGCTGACCTACAGCAACCGGGTCAAAGACATGGTGCACCAGGAGGCTGATGAATTCTGCCGAGCAGGTGGGTACCTTTCAGCAGGTGCAGCTGTAAGCAGTGTGAGTGAATCAGCTGAGAGCTGGAGCTGGGTGGGAGGCTACCTTTGAAGGACTCTGAGGCTGAAAGCAAGATGAAAGAGAGAGATTTAAAGAGAGCAGCAAGGATCATCTTTATTGCATTGCACAAGCACTGTGTGCAGACCAATGTCCTTAAGTAGCCTACCCATACCCCACTTTCATTAGAACTTACTAAAACACATTTTCTGTGTCTTAGTCTTTCCACCTCCAGCAGCACTTTGCTACTTCCTACCATGAGATCAGACCCCCCCATGCAGATGCTGTGCAGTACTGACATGGCATGGAAAGTGCCCATCTGCTCATAAGACCTTTTACTATGTCATGTGCCTGCTCTGTCTTGAAGAAGGTCTACAAAGATGATGAGGCACAAGACAGTGAGAGTGTCACCATCCTCACTGCCCATTTGGTCTATAGCAACACCCAAGAAGCCTGGAAGAAGGAAGGCAACTGAGCTACAGATGGATGAACCACCCTTGGCATTGTACTTTGCCTGCAGGCTTTAAGGTTGATTCAGGGACATGCTCTAATATTAGAGGAGTAAGAAACCATTCTAGGACTTATAGGAGCCTATTAAGTGCATCTGGGTCACAGTCCCTGTGAATATGTGGAATGTCGAGGGTCACCATGATCTCCACAGTCCTAGTACATATTCCAGATACTCTCTTTTTTATTGCTACCCTGAAGTCAGTGCAGTTACATTTTCACTGCTGCTGGTGCCTACGTGAAATAGATTTCTAGTCCTTGCTAGATCTCATCTTCATTTTTCTGTAGAGATGGGAGTGTTGTTCAGAAGCCAAGCAGGACTTCACATGAATTATTTTTAGAAGTCCATCAAGAAAAGCATAAAATGGCAAAGTGAATCAAATAGAGTAGGCAGCATTCCAAAAAATGAGCATAAACTAGCCAAACCAAGAACATCCTCTGCAATTTGGAGGAGCTGATTCCCCAAAAGGAACGCATATAATTGCACTCATTTGACTTGGGGACTGCTTAATTTCACTCCTCAAACAGCATGCACTTGTGGCTTTGGTGCAAGACTCATCTTTAAGGCATGCAGAAGCAAAACGATTTGCAGAAGTATCTTCATGTACATAGCTTTGTTGTTTGTATTTCAGGATAGCCGCAACCGGCAATAATCAAGAAAAGGGCCAATAGGTGTTGTAAATAATACTGTGACATCATAAAAGCACTTTCCCCCTTAGCAACTCTGAAGTACTTCATCCCCTCTAAGGAATCTGCAACGTTATAAAGAAAAGGAAACTTTTTAGGTCATTGAGTCTCCTCACTTCATACAATATATTCACCATGCAGGGTAGATGTGATTTAGTCCAGGTCAGCGGTTTTCAACTTGAGGGTCTGTGAGGCCACACAGGTCCACGGACTTCTCCTAAGAAGCCCACAAAAGATTACTTTTCTTGTAAAGGGAGTATAAATTTGCTATACACAAGTTCATACTTCCCCAGGAAAATTTTGGAGTGTACTGAGAAACAGTAAAAATGACTGGTCTAAGTGGCTGAAATTAACTGAGAACATTAACCATGTCAGGGCATCAGTTCTGCTTCTGATATAACACTCACAGGTTGTTCCATTTCAAACTTTCTCCCAGTTTATCCTGGGAGTTCCTAAACTGGCCTGAAGGGTGTTAACAATAACCCCAGACTTTCTGTGCCACATTTTCTGCTGGCAGTAAGCCATTAATGGACCTGACTTTGTGATGGTGCTCGGCCCCATTCCAGCTGAGACCAAGCCTTATTAGCCTGCTCAACATCAACAAGGTGAAGTGAATTTCTCTCCTACATTGGTTTGGAAGGCAGGGGAGGGAAATATTTCAAGAAGACCAAATAAATTCAGTAAATAAACAAGTCAGCATTTAAATGGTTTTAGCTAGAGTGAATGCCAGCAAACGTGCAAGTCAGCACAGGAGAAAATAGACCAGATCTGAATTAAAAAGTCTCAGATATTTATTATCTTCCTTTTATTGACTTGAGTTCTTCCAGCTTAAAAGGCAACAGTGAGCATAGAATATGAAAATCAATGCATCTGCTGCTGTTTATTGCAAATAAATTTGATTTTCAGTTAATTGTAGCAGTCATTTTTCATAATTTATGAGCTGCTGTTACTGGATAGCATCAATCATGCTGCACGTTGATGTGCCTGATGATGCTGCGTGTGGCTTGTTTCAGGGAAAGGTGGAACTCGCAGTCAGTGCCTCAAACACACAAGCAAAACCAAAAGATGATGTTTTCCAGTCCTCTACAAAGGACAGTTTAAAAATTATCCTAACCTTGCACATCCATCCAAACTGGAAGAGAATAGCGAGGTCTTTGGGGAGATACTGCTTCCTGGTGTTTATGACTTAGGTCAAGTTAATTTGCTACCTCATGCCATGAAGTCATAGAGGACACTCTCTCAAACCACTCTGCAATCAAATTAAATGGATTACTTTGCCGCAAGCTTGCATGGTGCTTCCCAAATCAGGCCCTAGAATTGGGCGGAGGTGTGAGCCCCAAGCAACCTTTTCTGTCCACTCTGGTTGAAAGCTTTAATCTTGTTTGGTCAATTAAAAAGGTGTGAAGTTCATGAATGTTTTATGTACTTTGAGTGTTGTCAGCTGCAGATCCATAACCAGCTGAACCAGAGTTACTTCCTCCTGCCATCGAACAGTTTCTTCTCTGAGCTTTACATGGAAATGTCCAGTCCTGTTATTCAACTTGCATTCAAACGTCTCCTCTCTGTTCTCTATGAGCTGCAAGGTCAACTGAATGAAAAAATGTGGTAAAATAACATCTAGTTTAGGCCAGCTGTCATCTGCTGCATGTGTGCTCTAATGCAAGGGACCTTCCCCAAGCAGCAGGGTTCAAGGACAAGTCCAGGGTGTTTCCACAGGTGTGAAACCACACTCTGGAAAAGTAGAAATCTGACTGTTTCTGTTGGAGACATAATTTCCAGTATATTCTATTTAACATCAACAAATGGAAATGTGAAGAAAACCACAAGATTGTGGGGTCTTGAGAAGGGGGGAAATTATAGCTCATTTTCGCACACAACCTTGAGATCCAGACTTGATGAACTGATTTCAGTGTGGAGTAGGTATGAACTTCAGTGTTCAAAGGTAAGTTTATGCATGAACTTTCCTGGAGAATGTGCATTCAGATTTATCTTGCTGAAATATGTTTTAGCTTCAAGCACTGCTCAGTTCCTTAATCCATCCAAGGCATAGCATAACAGAAGCAGGGGTGCATTGAACTGTATAAATGCACTGTGCAACTAAAGGCACTCATGGGTGGCCAAAATCCTTTCAGGACATTCAGGGTTGAAAAATAAATGCATGCATTAATAAATAAATGTGGATTAAAATTCCTCTCCCCAGCCTTCTTCTAGAACTTTCCAGACAAAGTGTGCTAATATTTGAGGCCTCATTCACATCAATTCAGTCTGATTTTGAAGCTCTGCAGGTAACTAGACATGAAGTTAAGAGTAACTTTTCAGGTCATATTTTCAGTCAGCTAAACAATTGCATCTATTTGAAGCCAAATAACCTCTGCTGTGACTGTATCAGAATGAATAGCTAAACCGAGTCAAGTTGTGAGTGGTCAGCAAGTGCAAAGTGAAATCACCAGAGGAAATTTAAATCCCCACTATGTAATTTCAGGGATTTCAATGAGCAGAACTCACTCAAATTGCCTGTTGTAGTGAAGCTGGCAGGTGTATAGTAGAACTTTTGATCATTGCATGCCTCATTTTGCTTTTCTCCCAAGAAGATTACTTTTTGCCTCTCCTAAAGAGTTTCACCATTTCTACATCCAGCTTTGCTTTCAAATTTGATGATTTTATTTAACATGCCTTGAGTTTTTACTGGTCCCGGAAGCAGGAATCCAGCTGCTTTTTGGTCTTGGCATGTGAAAGGAGGTTGTTGTGATGGTGGGCTGGTCTCTCCTCCCAAGCAACAAGCAATAGGACAACAGGAAATGACCTCAAGTGACACCAGGGGAGGCTGAGATTGGATATCAGGAAAAATTTATTCCCTGGAAGAGTGGTCAAGGATTGGAACAGACTGCCTACAGGAGTGACGGAATCATCATCTCCAGAAATGTTAAACGACAGTGTAGACATGGTGCTTAAAGACATGGACTAGTGGTAGACTTGAGAATGCTGCGTAGTGGGTGGACTTGATTATCTTAAAAGGTCTTTTCTAGCCATAATGATTCTATGATTCTATGGTCACTTGGTCTCAGACTGAGCAAGACCACAGAAGCGGCAAATCTTTGATATGATGCAAGGACTTGGGAGCTGCTGTGTGCCCCATGAAGATAGAGGATGAACACTTCTGCCATTGATTTGTGCCAGATAGATATGTGCCCTAACAAAGAATAACCAGGCCGATGTGTTTTCTCACAGGAGCCAACTTCTCTTTGCGAGAACTGGGCCTCGAAGACGTGACACCCACACACGGGACTCTGTACCGCACCGATATCGGGCTGCCTCACTGCGGCTACTCCATCAGCGCCGGCTCGGATGCTGACACAGAGGCAGATGTGGTCCTGTCACCTGAGCACCCAGTGAGGCTCTGGGGACGCAACACCAAGTCCGGACGCAGCTCCTGCTTGTCGAGCCGGGCCAACTCCAACCTCACCCTCACTGACACAGAGCATGAGAACACCGAAACTGGTAAGTGGTGACAGCGCATTCAGTGGCAGTCTTGAGTCTACCAGGAATGGCTCTTCTTGCTGCTCCACCATAGTCTTCCTTAGGGTTTGTGTTGGGGGTTTTTTTTGTCAGACTCAGTGAAAATGTTCTTCTAACATCCCCATATTGTGGCCTTTCATACTGTCCTACAGACTGTTTGTTAATGAACTGCTGGAGAAACTTCTACTTATTTATCACAGTGACAGAGATCATTAAGTAGCTGTAATACTCTCTCTGCTTTTTGCAGCAACCTTTCAGACAGAAAGCATTTAAATCTCCTCTCCCCTGGCCCATGCTACTCTTATAATTGCTACAGATTTTTGGGGTAGATAATTTCCTCCTTTTCCTTGCTGGTTCCTTGACAGTAGTCATTTCATTTATGTAAATGAGCTGACTGCTCTCTAAAGGAAGACAATGGCAAAATATTTTTAGAAGCCTTTTTCTTTGTGTGAAATATAAGCTGAAGGTCACGGATTTTTTTTTTTTTTTAATCTCTAACTTTGTGTCCCCAGCTGCAGGGATTCCTCTGTGCATTTTGTAGGTCTGCAAACCTTTTGGTCAGCAGTTCTGCCAAGCCATGTAGGAAGGAGAGAGGATTTTGATTCAATTGCAGCTTGACCCAGGAGTTCATCCAACCTTATATGCCTTTGCACCTTTAATTCAATTATAGCACAGTCTGCTTCTTAATATAGCTGCTGCGTACAAGTCATCAGGCGCTTGAGCTCAGTGCAGAAAGCTGATGTGAAATGACTGTATCACTTGTTCTTTTCATGCTTTTTGCCACAGTATTATAGTGACAAATGATGATAAGTTTTCCTCTGGAAGCCATGACATGGTAAGACATACACCACCCACATGATTTTATGTTTAACTCCAACAAAATTACTGTAGAAGCTCATTAAGTTTCTGCTCAGAGATAATGATATATTAGGCAGAGTTCAAAGATAAATGGCCTTCTGTTTAAATGATGTACAGAAGAATCTTTTTAAATTATCTTTAAATTATTTTTTAAAGTTTCTTAGTGTCATTTCTTACAGGCAGACACACAGTGCTAGGTTATGTTGCCTTTCTCCTGACCTTTGTGTTTTGATGAAAAATCAGAGTGGTCATCAGAGTCAATTAGAGTTTTGCATACTCACTAGAAAACAACCAAAAGCAAACACTTGTGCTTCCATCCCACTCTACTCTCCAAAGCTCTCCTGTGCTTTCCATGGTTGTGTGTGAGCAGCCGTGATCCTATCCCATACAATTTTCTTTCCATGCCTATTCCAAAAACCTAAATACAGAATTTTAGAGTTTGGGGTGGGTTTTTTGGTCTTAAAGAGAGAAGAATTGCATTATCTGCTAGAGTCTTTTTCTCTGGTTTCTCTACACTTGAAAATGCAACTTTGTACCTACAGATCACTTACATATAAAATTATATTAGCAACAATATTAGCAACTTCACATGCCTTGAAAGGCTTCTCTGAAGGTAATCACAGAGGCAGTAATACTCATGTCAACCTTGAACTCCTCTTCGTTCCTTTCTTAGTGACACACTAGCCAGTCACTTAACTGTCATTTCATAGCAATTAGAAAAATGGAAATGAGAAAGGTGGAGAACATACAGTATTGTACAAATGTAGAATGAGTTTCTTTGGGCCCTTAACATTTGCAGTCTGAGGTGTTGGGTGTTTTGAATAAGAAAGGCTGTATCATACCCAAAAATACAAAATCTGTGTAGCGCAAATAAAATCTAGATCACTGTGGTGTCTGGTATGTAATTGTATTGCTCATATTGACAAAAAAGAAGTGATGGACTTGAGGGAAAATACCATGATCCAAACTGTGTTGGTGCTGAGCTTCATGTGATGTTTTAGAGTTCCTTGGGAAGATGTTATGGACATCATCCAGGTTCAGTTCAGAAAAACTGGTCCAGAACTGAGAGAAAGACATATTATTTCAATATAGGGATTGCACTTAAATTGGTAGTATAAAACAGATCCAAACAAAGGTTGCAATGGAAAAGGAGTAAGGATTAAGGAAAAGTCTGAACTGTACACAAAGTTTGAGCATTTTCTTTTTGTAATTGCTTGGCACAGATAAAGGTGTAAGAAACCTTTGTGCACAAAACCCTCACAGCCTGAGACCTGCAAATAAAGCCTGAGATCCTCTCAAAAGCTTTGTCTGACTAACACAAAAGTTGCTTTGTGTTTCTTTTGCCTGCACATAAGCAGTGTTCTAGCTATCACAGAGGCTATTTTGAGAAAACGCAGATTTATAGGAGAAATGTTTGCAAGAAGACATGAAATTTTGCTAATGGCAACATAAAGTAACATAATGCTATGACTCAGTTTACAGGATACCTTTATGAGTCAATATTAATTGTTGACAGTATTGATAGAAGTTATAGCCTTTAGCTGAAGTCAATATGGACTTTATAAACCTGCCATCAATAGAAGATTTTATGGGGCACATTAAACTAACTTTTCCAATGAAGATCAACATCAGCAATTTTTATGCTGTTCATTATTTATCCAAAATAAATAATCAGAATTTACTTCTGATATTTGCAAATCCAAAGCTGGTAGAAACATGATTCTACCAAGACATTTTAGTGTGTTTTTGGAAAAGGAGAGGTCTGTGTGCTTTGAAAAGCAGGTTTGGTTTTATTTCAGGAATGGTGATTCCTTGAAGGAACAGATATGCTTCTCAGAAAGTGCAGTCACAATCCACCCCTCTGTTTTTAAGAAAACTTATGAAGCACTCTGCTTCCATGGTATATTGCAGTCCATAAATCCCTTGCACAAGAAGCTGACATGGAAACTCATGCATAGGTTTATCTAAAGTATTCCCAGGCTTTCATGGAATTCTATAATGGTTTGGGCTGGAAGCAACTTTCAAGATCATCTATTTCCAGCCCCTTGCTATGAGCAGGGACAATTTCCACTAGAAGATTTCCAGAAGGATGATTGTTTTTATTGTGTAAAGAGTTTGTTTCCACTGAAGAGTTGAGTTATAACTCTGGCATCACCCTGAGCTCAGATCCTGCACACCCAACCAGTCACAACTGCTTCCCCTCCAGTGGGCAGTGCGTTTTGCTTGACCTGGATAGTCACTTTGCAGAGTGAGGGGAGAGAGAGGACAGCTCAAATTTCTGCACCTTATCTGGGGACAGTGCAATCATGCTGTGATGCTGATATAGCACTTTATATAGCTCAAGGGCTTTTCTGCAGCATGACCGTCTAGGCTGAGCTGTAACTGTGAACTCTCATTAACAGTTCAGACCCAAGTATGGAGGGGAGTTTGGTTCCTGGAAGTCTAACAATGATGTTAGGAGAACCTCTTTCCTATATTACTGTGCACTATTTTTCAGCAAGACTGATTGAAGGGAAAGAAGTTCCTGAAGTGGTAATTTGGATCAAAGCCTGGACTTTACTGGTGCTACCTTAGGTAACCCTGAACAGTATTTGTACTGAGCCAGCAATTGCTCACTATAGAAAAAGGCACAATGAAGAAGAACAAAGTAATAGTCTTCCAGAAATTGACTTGTTTTGCAGCAATTTAGTTACATACTAGAAAAAAAAAAACTCCTAATCATAAGAATATCATAAAAATATAGTACCACAGAATAACTTATATTGGAAGGCATTGCTGAGGGTCTCTGGTCCATCTCCTGCTTAAAGTAGGGATAACTTTGAGGTCAGACTGGGTCTCTCAGGGCCTTGTTCAGTTATACTTTATTTACCAAGATGGAGAGGCTACAACCTCTGTATCCAGGTTCTGGTGCTGACCCCACTTGCTGTGAACAGCTCTTCTCCTAAGATCTAGTAGGGATTTCCACTGCCACAGCTCGTGTCCATTGCTCTCACTCACCATGTCCAAGAACAGTCTGACTCCATTGCCTGAATATCACTCATACCTAAAACAGTTGAAAGACAGCAGCTAGGTCTCCCTTTAGCAATGGCTTCTGCTAGCTGAACAAAGCCACCTACATCTTCCTCTCCACAACAATAGTGTGTAGGCACTGGAGGGAATAGTTAGAGGAGCCTCAGGAACTCCAGTACTAGAAATTTTTAAGAGTATACTAGACAAATAGTTTCTGAGAACGATCTAGACTAGATGCTGGCTCAGTCAGAGTGGCTCTCCATGCTGGTCTCTCAAGCCTCCCTCTTTCTCCAGTTTCAGTGTTTGTAGCACTGTTGTGCTTTCTTTGACTTTAGGACCATGCAGGACAGTTTGGGCTGGGCTTGGAGAACCTCTGGCTTTGGTACTGCCTAGGGCACTCCTAACAGATGTGGAGATGTCCAGTGTTTGTGTGTAATGGGTGTGAATATTTCTTCTGGCTCTCTAAGGGAGATCTTAATCCAGATCCACCCAAAGTATTAGGAATCATGCTAGTAATCCCTGGAGAGATTTGGACTGGAAAGATGGGCAGAAAATGTAGATAATCCAATATAAAATCCTTTCCCACAAGAAAAAACAAACAAACAAAGGAGGCGCTATCTTGGCTTGGTGTTAATATCCACCAAGGCACATAATTGGTTAAATATGAGAAGGAACATGAGAGAGGGAAGCAGTTTTCTTCCTTAGCAGGACAAATCAACAGTGATTAATGCCATGCAGAATGGAGCTGATGTTTCTCTCTCTCATCATCTCCTCCTGGGAAGAATGTGGGCAGTGCCAAACGGCCAGACGGATCTCACAGGCAGGATGACCAAAATCAGATGGCTCAGGACAGTTCAACTGTGCTCTATCATGTAAAGAAATTCTTGCAGCAGAAATGTTGCTGAAGTGTAACTTCAGCAGACTGAGAGATTAATAGACATGAACTAAAAGTGCATATCTAAGCACCCTGGAAGGTAAAATTTAGGATACAGGACCTTCGCTGTAAAATTGCTCTGTAGGACTTCCTTCCATCTTCACAACTTAAAAGCATGTAGGAAACTTCATCCTGCAGAAACTTATGTCTGCCTTCCATGTTTCCAAAAGGGTTGAAAATGGCAATACTGGACTCAGATCACCCATTTAACAATGAACTGGATGTAGGTAACCCAAACACTTCCATCACCACTGTTTAGGAAGAGCAGTCTAATCTCAGGATTCATTTATCTCTAGCTCCACCTCTGAAAGAACTGGTCAGTGCAAAAAGTGATATGGTAACTGCAGTAATACAGTTGCTTACTGGTGACAAGATTAAGAGCACCAATTTATTTTTGACCCACGTCCTACAAAGAGAAATAGTTTTCCCTTCCAGGCTGGATGGGGCTCTGAGCAACCTGATCTAATGAAAGGTGCCCCTGTCCATGGCAGGAGAATTGGAACTAGATGGTCTTTAAGGTCCCTTCCAACCCAAAACATTCTATGAAGTTTTCATTTAGTCACTACTCTTCTGGGTTGTATTTAAATGAACTTTACAGTTGTTAAGCAAGCAACCAGCCCAATATCTAGACCTGCTCTCCAAGTGTTACCAACTTGACCAGGAAGATAGTGGATATGTTACAGCTAACTTTTACTTTCTCATGAAATAAATTGCCTTTCTGGAAAATTCTGATAACCCTTTGTAAAACTGAAGCCCAGCAGCAAACAGGAGCTTTAGAGCTCATATAATAGCTCTACCAGCTCTGTTATCACAGACTCAACTCTTAGCCATTTTAATTGACATAGCACTAGATTTACTGAGCATTTCTTGCAGTAACCACTACATCCTCTGCTTCCACACTGCTTAAGCCATTACTGCTGCTGGAGAGAGTGCTTGAGAAACTGCATAGGGTATGAGGACTCAATAGAACTGAATGCTTATAGAACATATTAGAAACACAGGGGTGTATTAAAGCAGAAAATACAGACAAGTGTTTCAAACAAGGAACACCAAAGAAATTAGATGATTTTGTTTCTCCTGGGTTGTTAAGAAATCTAACTGATGCTTTAATTCGTTCACTGGTGACTGATATAGGGCTCACCACAGCCTTTGCGGTAGCTTTTTTTATTTGCGCTACACAGGTTCCTGTTGCTATTTAGCAGAGGTATATCAGGTTCCAGGTACATGGTAGTAACTATCTGGTTTTGCAAAACAGCATGCCTGAGTTATATAAATCCCAATTATCTTGTGCTAGGTTTCTGATAGCCATTTTGGCTTCTTATTAAATCAGAAATTAAATGATTAATGATCAAACCATATGCTTCAGAATTTCATTAACTTTTTCCAAATATTTTCTCTTCAGAGTTCTTTTACAACAGGTAAGAGCTTTAGGCAAACAGTAATTAATTTTGTTTGTTTTCTTCGTTCCCTTTGGTTGTTGAGAGGCCATCTCCTAATGTTGTCTATATTTGCTACCAGGGGCCTTGCAAGGTTCTCCTAAATTGCTCTGACCCGCTGCAAAGGAAGGATTTTGACTCAGTCTTCTTTACATTCACCTTCTTATTTCCCAAATCATGTTGACCCAAATCACTGGCCCAAAGTACAGTTGAATATTTCAGTGCAATTAGCAGTGCCAGAATTACTGTATAATCTCAGCATTACAAACTGTTTGTTAATACCTCAGTTGAAAATCCACAGTGACTTTTCTTCTTATTATCATGTTTTGCTGAGTAATTTCCTTTCAGGCTTCATACACT
The DNA here is from genome assembly GCA_013399695.1 of Formicarius rufipectus. NCBI lineage: Eukaryota > Metazoa > Chordata > Aves > Passeriformes > Formicariidae > Formicarius > Formicarius rufipectus. The sequence goes on from VXAU01003366.1 coordinate 220,970, forward strand.
CTATTGTTAATATTGTTACTGTGGTTGCAGCAACATCTCTTTTTTTTTTTTTTTTTCCTTTGAATTAAGCAGTGTATTATAAAGTTATTCCAGTAAATGAGTGTGTTCTTCAAACATGCTTCTTCTGCAAACCATGTAGGCAAAAATGTGATACTCAGACTCTGGAGTATTCAGAAATGAGATTTAAAAAACTAAAATAAAATAATCACAATAAATAATAATAAAAATGTGCTATGAGCTATACTTTATAGATTTTAGTAGGATAAGACAAGAATAAATTAGAATTACCCAGTCAAGATCAGGCATCTGCTGGCTGTCATCTTTCACTTTCCCTCTATCAGTCGTAACCTTAATATTAACAAGATGTCTCAGCCTGAAATAAAAATTAGCCACAACCCTGACCACTAAAGATCCATCATCAATTGCAGAAGCTAGTGAAGAACTACAAAAAGGAATAGCACATCCAGAAGGAAATTTTCACTAATATCCTTCTTTTTGTCAACTTATCAAAACTCCAACACTTTCCAGACAGGATTTACAAAAAATTCCCCATTTTAATGGTACATGGGGATTACTTGGATATTGCAATTTACTGAAGCCACCTTACAGAGATATTGAGAGACTTGGTGATCACTTGAAATGTGAAGGCCAGGGGAAGGAATATGCCTTCAGGCTCTCAAACCGTAAAGATACTAATATTCCTACAAAGACTATTAGTCCTGAAAAGGAGACTTTTAACTGCATGATCATCAAATGCTACATTCTCCACTGAAAAATGTCTCCCTTGAAGGCTGTTACATCTTCCTTACTTGTGATCCAGGTTTCCAACCACTGACATTCTTGATGATGGATTCCTCATATTTTCAGTCCTCTTATATTTTTTGTCCTTTTTTTAGATATTAGACCTGAGATCCTTCTTGAAAGTGAATAGGTGAGTCATCACCTCACTTCTTCACAAGAATCTCAGGAAAAGTTTTACCTAGATGGGACAGTAAATCAATGGGGTTTAGGACAACAGACCCTTAATCTCCCTCCATATTTGATCAACTCCCTGCCCATGGGGTGTAAAACAGCCTTTCAAATGTGGGTGTCCCTGTCTGTCAGGCAGGATTCAACCCATTCAAGAGCAGGTTTTCCCTTACATTGCACCACAGAGCCAGCAGCATCTTTGCTCCCTATTTAAGACATGAAGGCACCAGGCAGTAATCTGAGTGTAATGCTTCAATTGCTGCATTAGTGATCAGTGTCTTGATTTGTTCCACAGTGAAAGAATTCCCACTGATTTCCAGGAGTAATTTATCTCACTGCTGGCCTCTTTGTCTCTAGAGGAAAGAAGTCTTTTCCATTTTCTTGTGTTATTATTTTTATTCCCATATGGTATGTCCTATAGAGAATATATTTTCCATATTACTGTAATCTGCATCTGAAAGGATGTTGACATTAAAGCCTTTCTCAGCATTATTCTGTTGTAATGAACTGCAGTTCAATATAGGTTAGTGTGTAGGTTTCACATTATCATTATTATTATTGTGATGATGATGAAGGCATGAGGCAGGAAAAAAAGGCACAAAATCTAGAAACTCATTGATAGCCTGAATATATTGGTGGAGAGGGCATGCAGAAACAACATTAACAGATAACAATTTGCTGTTCTTTACAATTGCACCATTATTTTTTTGTCCTTTCTTTCACCACTTTCAACTGCCTTGTCACAGAGATTTTTTTTTAGGGGAAATAATTGCATTTATTAACTTTGCAGACAAGCTGCCAAATATTCTGGAAGCAAATCTGTGCATTCCAGATTCTCATGTCTGTATTTCTGAATTCCCATTTGGACAACTGGATCTGCCTGCAAGTCCAGCACACAGAGTGTTAGTCCACATCTGGTTCAGTCTCCTCCCATGTCCGTTGAGATATCTGGCTTTGCTTCTTTCAGTGAATACTCGTCTCCATCCATCAGCAGAACAAAGTGAGAGGCAGTAGCACGTTATTTTTGTTTTACCCATGCCCAGAAGTGCACACTGAGCTCCAAATAAAGGAAAGCATAGCTTCTGCCATGAGAATTTGTTCATTAAAATCTCATTGCTTTATTTCTCAGAGGATTTTGATTAACTTTTAGCAACTTTATTCAATCAAGGGCAGTGATTGAAAATGCATTAATGCCCTAATTCTACAAAGTTTTCAGTGTTTCTTTGGACTGCCTCTAAAAGCTTTAATTATATGCTCTAGGGCAGGTTGTTGTTTTCTTTTTTCATCCCAGCATGGATCTCATGGAATCATGTATATAAAAAGAAAACAATAAGTCCTAATTTTTTATAGAGGCCAATAGTGACAGAACAATGGGGAGCAGTTTTAAACTAACAGGCAAGAGATTTAGATTACATACTAGGAAGAAATTCTTTACTGTGAGGGTGGTGAGGCACTGGCACAGGTTGCCCTAAGAAGCTGTGGCTGCCTCATCCTCAAAGTGCTCAAGGCCAGGTTGGATGAGTTTCTGAGCAACCAGGTTTAGTGGAAAGTGTCCTTGGAATTGGGGTTGGAACTAGATAATCTTAAAGGTCTCTTTCAACCCAAATCATTCTGTGATCCTATGGTTACACCTGGAGTCACTACTGGTTTAAGAGGTTGCCACCCTGAGTACGCATTCCCATGCCCTTGCAGGGGTTCTCCATCCCCATGGTCATGATAATGCACCTGTTCATGGAGTCCAGCTCAAATTTATCCCCCAAAAGTATATGATTTAAAGCCTTTCCTCAAGAGTGCCAACACAGAGAGCTCTCCACTCCTGACCCACAGAGAGATCAGTTCGACTCAGGGTACAGCAGCAGAAATTCCCACCCAACAGAAAATCTTCCTGGCCTGGTCAGATCAGGGCAGTGTAACAGTGTAACCTGGGAGCTGTTCAAGCCTGCATTGCCAGCGAGGGAGAAGCATTGCCAAGCCCTCTTGGAAATGCACCCTTGTTACAGCTCCCCAGCGACAACAAGCTCTCTCTTTGTTCACACCAACTCATTTTCTGTGCAAGACTTATTTTCTTCTCCAATCTCCAGCATGTTCAAGTACTTTTTATTACCCTGACTTTGGTAGGAGGAGGGTGAAATTATGACCAAATTCCAGTTTCCATTTAAATGCAGCCTTGATGTGAATTTCAAATAAATGCAGAACAAAAAATACCAAAAAAAAAAAGCTAGTAATCATCTACTGAATAAGAAATCTGTTGTTCACCATTTTCTCTTAATAAAAAAGGTAAAAAAAAAAGGTAGGAATCTGAATAAATGCATGCTAAACTATATAATTGCTGAAATAAATATGTATAGATATAAGATACTTTTTGATTTAGCATAAAGAAGCAGCAAATTATACCAATCAGAGAGAATCAACCAGTTTTAAAAGAAAATAACTGAAAAGCACACATGCAAGACAAGTTTAAAACTAATTATTTAAATCAAGATTCTCTGTTTCCTGGTTTAAACCATAATTACAATTTAAATCAAACGACCCTACCACAAATAGTTTAGGGACAATGGTTTCTGTTACTTATATAATGTACAGATTTTATAGCTGAGAAAGCATCATGTTGTTTGTAAGGAACATGTATGTACTGAGCCTTCATCTCCAGCCACGTTCTCTAATTTGGTTCTAGTTTGGCTTACATGTTTGAAGGAGGCAAATGGTAAGCCTCATCTGGAAGAATGGAAATGTGGAAGCCAACAAAAAATTCAAGATTTTTTTTCTTTTGGGAGTTTTGCTTCTTTCTTAGGATGAAAATTCAAATTCAAACTCAGAGCCAGGCTGGGTTGCTGATTCCCCAGTAACACAGGGGCTGGAAAAGCAGCCTAGCCCAAAATTAGAATGTGAAGGAAATGTCTCCCTCTCTCTTCTTTACATAATTGTATTCCACTTAACAAAACTCCCTTTACTCCTGTAGTTGGATGGGGTGTTTCTCCTCCATTAAATTGCTCTGATTTGCTGCTGCTCTGTTCTACCAAGCAGCTGTTAATGTTCCACCCCAGAGATGTCTGCAGTTCAGTGATGGGTGAAATGATTAAGGCTCACAAGGCACTTGATCATCTGGAATGAAAGGTGCTACATAAACATACCCCATTAGTTTTATTAGCAGTCAACAAAGCAAACTTTACGTGTCCATGGTTCTATCCCTCCTCAGCATTTAGTACAAGGTGCTCCCTCTGGAACACGTGCAGTTTGCTGGATGCATTCTTCACCTGTCCTTCAAGAATCCCATTTCTCAGACTGGTGATTTGACCCATCATATGTTGGGGGACTGCTGTGAAATGAGTGTTGCTTTTGTAGAAGTTTGAAGGAGCATTAATCCTGGGCTACTTCTCAGGAAAAGGAATGTAATGACTTTGGGTATTGCAGAAGCTTATTCATGGTGTCAGGAGATAGAGAACTTGGTATGGGATCAGTCTACAAAGAAGAATAGGGAAAGGGCTTAGAGGAATTCCCCCTGATGGAGCTGTAGAGAAGCATGCTAGAAGCTTGAATGATAAAGACGGTTCAGTTGGAAAACATTGACACAAACATTTATGAAACCAGAATAAAGATGTATGTATTTATAGATTATATGCCTAAACCAGACTTGTTGGGACACAAAGCAGCAGAGGAAATATTCTTTCTTTGTCCCCTCCCAAGCCACAGTGTCCCCCAACCCCATCTGAATATTTTTGGCTGTTGACTGTCTATCAAGTGCGGTTTCCCCTCAGGGGAGTCCTTGCCATTCTGTCTGCATAGGAACCCTTCCGGTGGTATGTTGACTGCTTTCAATTCAGGACTCAGTTTGCTCTCTTTGGTCATTTCCTTATGTGAACTGAGCTGTCAGAAAGCAGAAATTAACTCACAAAAACTCCATGGGCCCTAAGGCTTAAAGGGATATTTTCATAGCTCCTTTTGTTTAGAGTCATGTGTGTGAGCTGTTAGGCCTTGTGATAGGAGTAAATTGAAGTAGAAACCTGGTGAACCATCACTGGACAGTCTTAGTCCTTCAGTGTAAAGGGATGAACCCAGTCCTTATTTGGATTGTTAGATAGAGTTTCTGAGGCTAAAAGGGTAGATATTCAGGTTGTACTTACTGGAACTCAGTAAAATGCTTCTCAACATTTCAGTAACAATCTAATGGAAAACCAGAACAGAAGAGTTCACACTAACTCCTCTCTGTAAGCTGCATGACTATGTAAAAGATCAGTTCCCAAAGGAATATTTCAGAAGGGATTAGTGCTTCTTCCTTGAGCTATATTTTACCACCCTAGAGCAGAAGTTGTTTTTGAATACTTTTCAAAAGAGCCATGGTCTGGACTCTGAAGCAAATGCAGCCCCCAAACAGTTTTATCTTAGTCATTGTCACCAGGGGTTTGCATTCTCTGCATCAGATTATGATCAGTACCACGTAAGCACAAAAAGTAAGAGAAGATACTGAGGAAGGGTTCCCAAAGACACCCTAGACCTTAGCATCTATTGTTGCCCTGAGAAGTACTCTGATAGATTCATGTCCTTGTAGACAGTGATAAATGGAGTCCTTAACCTTCTTTTAGTTCTTTTCTTCTGGAGTTTCTCACTGTAAGTAATGTTTTCCAAACCTTTAATGCTCTCATGAGCCATGTAATGTTTATCAATGTGCTCCCTGAATTGGTTTTGGTTAATCCATTCTTGGCTTTGTCTAAAGATCTTGCCAATATATTTCCATCATTCAAGAGAAGAATGTCCAGACCAGGTTAGAGGTAGGGAGAGGTCAATACCCCCTTTCCTGAGCAGACACAGAGAGCAGATTAATTCTGCAGAGAAATCACTCCGATGCTTTCCTGGAGAAACCACTTAAAAAATCTCTCCCAGAGCTGCTTCCCAGATTGATGTCTTGTCGATGGTGGCATGTGGGGGTTGAGAGGATAGGAGGGACAGATGGTCCATAAGGTTCCTTTGAGCTACAGCCAGACTCAGAGAAGAAAAAGGAAGATTGGTGAATTTCTGGAAGAGCTTATTTCCTCCTTGGACTTGAACAGGGTGTTGAAATTCATCCAACAGACTCTGTAAAGCCTTTGGATTCTAAGAAGAAGACATAGATCTACAGCCTCATTATTGCTTACTCGGCTGTTAAACAACGCTGTAAGAAAGAGGGAGACAATAGGGTTTGCTTCCTTCCTGTTTATACCAGCTCCTCTACAACTGGAAATGTACTAATATGGGTGTTATGAAATAATTATTTTTGTTGCTTCTTTTGGCACAAGTGTTTGTCTGTTCTTTCTGATTCCAAGCAGACAGTTCCTTTGAAAATAATAAATCCAAATAATTTTCCTAGAATAATTATATTGGTACATTTTCAAGTCTAGATAAGCACATAAATAGGATTCCAGACTAGAATGGAAAAAAAAAAAAAAAANAGATTCTTTACTTGCATGTTTTCAGAAATATGCAGACATATCTTCTCATGCAAAAACACTATCTGAAAACGGGTTAGTGACTTTGGTTCCTGATATTTATAAGTAACAGTGTTAGGAATTACAGGGAATTCATAAGCAGGGAATATTTTGAAAATATCACTGCACTAGGAAAGTTGGTATGGAAAGACCAGGAGTTAGGATTTGTTGAGGTTCTGTGTAGCCCTGCAGGGAGTTAGGAAATAGTCAGTAATTCCCTTTATCATGACAGTCCACAAAATCTGTGAGATGCCACTCAAGACCGTTGCAATCCCAACCCACTTGGGAAAGAGAGAGAATAACAGAAAAACATGTCTTTGTCCATCTGTTGAAGGCACAACCTTGCCATGGGGTCACTTTTCCTGTAACATTTGCATGAAAGGTTTGTGAGGTGGGTTATTGTAGAGTCTATTTTACAGAGCTTTGGGATGGGGGGAGAAGTCTGGTGCATGACTCAGACTCATCCAGAGTCATCTCAGCATTTACTGTTTCTTCCACTCACACTTTGCATTCAGCATCTTCACTCAAACAACTCCATTTCCTCTCTCCTTTTCTTCACCTTTATTTCTTCCTGATGAGCAATTCAAACAGCAAACTGTTCCTCTCCTTCATTCCCATCAGTGACTCCATTCAAAGTCCTGCCCATGTTCTTATTTTCTTGGCAGAGCTATATTCAGTGAACGCATTTGTTTCTTTAGCTAGAGAACAAAAATATCTGCAAGCAAACTCATTTCCCTTCCAAACAACTTAGGAAAGTAGTGCTGGGAAGGGGAGCAAAGTGCTTTGTCAAGTGTTAGGGGAACAAGAGAGACATCTACTCCCCCATGACATCCCTCTTTTATTATTATTATTGGGAAGACTCTGTTAGTCTTTCACTTCCTTGGGGACTAGAAACATCTTGAAAAGATATTTATTGCAGGCAGATAACAAACTCACCATAGAGCTGCATCAGAAGGGGAAAAATTACTTGCTAGCAATGATGTTTATCACAATCCTTCCTCCTTTCCCAATCCTACAAAGGAAGATATCTCTCATATAAAGGCCAAGTCTTGTGCCTTTTACTTTTTTTTTTTTTACCTGACAAACTACTCATTGTGCAAATTCCATGCACGTGACCTTGGTTGATGGAAGTTTTACACAAAAAGTGAGTGGAAGGAGATGACCATGTGGGCTGATGTGATTTATTTGAGATAGGCCTAATCTGATAATACACAACATGAAAAGCACCACATTGTTTCTGCTTTATAAATTGGCATGAAGGCTGTTCCTATGGCAGAGAAACATCAGTGAAGCCTGGGCCAGATGTCAGGGGAGTCACACTCCCACTGGACTGAACTTGTCAGCGGAGTCCACTTGGCTTTTCATCACACCAGGACAGGAAAACACGGCTATGTGGCACTTTGAGTTGCTGCTTTGAAGAAGACTTTGATTTCATCTGCTCTGCATAGATGTTAGAAATTTCACACTGCTTTAATGGAAAGGGTGACCCAGGTTTTTGTGCTAAGATGTCTCTCATCAGCAATGTATAGTCAGCACTGAACCAACTGCTTGCCATCCTCAATGCTACAGGCATCTGCATCCTACAGTAATAACTCCCTGTTGCCAAAAGAGAAGTAAATGTCACAAAACTGCTGTAAGTTGGTAATGTGCAAGTCTGCAAAGCATGTGTGTATGCATGGGAAGCTGCAAGGCAAGGTGGTTCCTTGAGATGAATTTTCATCCCAGTTAATTATATCTGCTTGATGTTTCATGCTCTGTCATTGGAAAGGCTGGGACTAGACCCCAGAACTCTAGCACCCAGTTCCCTAAGTCTATTTAAAATGCTATTGAGTTCTTCAGGGAATAGGAATCGATCTGGCACTACTAACTCCAACCCTCTGAAACACTCAAGAAATGATGGTATATACCTCTAGCATGGTCAGTTCACTGAATCTATGGGACTAAAAATAAGTTTTTGACTGTAGTAGTATTAATTGGTAAATTCAGGAGAAAAGTATCTGTACAACAGTTGTTTTTTTTTTCACAAAGGCAAAAATAAAAAGTACTCCAAAGTTGCTATTAATAAGACCCAAGTAAGTAAGAGCCTTAAAGCAGGTGTCCAACTAGTAATATTTCACCTAATATTTCATTATACAATGATTTAAATATCAAGATCAATCAAGTTTAAGATGCTGAAGACCTTGTCAACGTGATGAGAACGAAATGCAGTTTTCCTGGAGAGGTGTTCAAAAACAGTGAAATGGTTTAGGTGTAGAATCATAGAATAGTTTATGTTGAAAAAGCTTTCAAAGATCATCAAGTCCAACCATTAACCTGGCACTGCCAAGCCCATCACTAAGCCATGTGCCCAAGTGCTACATCCCAGGGATGGTGTCCACCACTTCCCTGCACAGCCTGTTCCAAGATCTGACAACCTTTTTGATGAAGAAACTTTTCTTAATATCCAATCTAAACCTCCCTTGGTGCCCCTTCAGGCTGCTTCCTGTTGTTCTATCTCTTGTTACCTGGGAGAAGAGACTGACTCCCACCTTGCTGCAACCTCTTTTCAGGTAGCTGTAGAGAACAATGTGCATATGTATATGCATATGAAAAAAAAATCTAACAAGCTGCAGAGAGTAAATTTTTGGAGGATCACAATTCAGTATTCAGTATTCTCCTATCTCAATTTCTTAATGAACATCTGTAAGAAGTTGTAAAGAAGGAGCAGACATACAACTGAGGTACCAATCCAAAGAGGTCAACTTTTCCGTTTTTAAGAGAGAGCTTCCCTTTTCAAGAGAAAGATGTTTCTGGTAGAAATGTACATAAATATATGACTTTTTAATAAGGGCATGTAGCTCATTACCCTCTGCAAATTAACCATGTCTAATCATATATTTCCTAAAAAATAAAATAGCACATTGCATCTGTTAGTCTTCATTCAAACACAAACCAAGTATGCATGAGTACTGTAGTATAAACTGTTCCATCTGTTTCCATGAATGTATAGTCACGCTGGTCACCCCCACACACACAACAGAAGGGACTTTCGCTTTTAGCATCTGTGTTCACTGAAGAACTGCATTTCAGCTGGAAGTAGTCATGCTAGAGTAAGAGCAGCACTATAACTCAAATCCTGGTGCCCATGGTACCAGGGTCATCATATGTGTATGGCTTTAGGAATACTGAGGGAAAGTCTTTTGGTTTTTAGTATTGCCATAGAATGGACCTTCACTCTAAATTCTAGGAAAAAAAAAATAAAAAAAAAGGTCTGTCCTCTCCGGAGATACAGACAGAATTAAGGCGTGAGATGACAGGCATTATTTGAGACCCACAAAATGGTCAGTGTCAGCAGCTGGTCTGTAATGCTGCTCTGAGTTTCATCCTGTATATTCTTCTGAGCAGATCTCTTCAAATTCTTTGCATTGCCATGCTTGAATCAAATGGTTTGGTATGTGAGCAAGAGGAGATTTACAAGCAAATCTGAAGCTGCAGTGCAGGTTAGTGTCCTGGGAAGGACAAGTTACTATTTTTAGAAAATGCGAATTTGCCATTCAGTGTGTGACAAGGTCACCGCCATTCTCAGTTTCTCTTGCTCTCTCCCTCTGGCCTGCACATCTCTGCCACTTGCACTCGCATCAGTGTAGAATCATAATAGACAATGCCTCTGTAGGATTCAATTCCTACTAACCGATGACAAACCAGTCCAATATAGCCAATTCCTCTATGGGAAGAGGAAACTGCAGACCGTGGAGACCATTGCCCTATCCTGGGGACTGTGCTGGCACAACCTCAGCACTGAAAAAAAGCCAACTTTCTTCCTCGTGTTCTTACTCACCATTGTCACAGTTTCACCTGAATTCCCCTTCTTGCTCATCAGGCTTCAGGATTTGTCTCCTAGCACAACAACTTGCTTTTTTGGGTTTGAGGAAACAAAAGATCTGTTTGAGGGGTGAGCTGTTGCACCTAGTGCCCATGAGATGACTCTGGTGTCACCAGAGCAGATGACATTGTGCCATACTCTGTGTGTGTGTGTGTGTGTGTGTGTGTGTGTGCGTGTTTTGGTTCAGTACTCAGAGGGGTCCCAAGTTCAGCTGTGCTAAGCAACTCAGATACATCCAGAATTTCTAGATACTTCTCTGAGGTAACATTTTACCCTCCAAAATCACATCTCTTCTGCAGGTAAATTAGATCACCCCTCTTTGCTCCAGTTACCAACTTCTTTTACACTTCCAGTAACATGGCCATTGCAGTCATCATATTTGTGACTTATTTCTGGGCAAACAGGACCCTTCCTCTGATGACCTGGGCTTGGTTTGCTGACAGTACATCAGAGCAGTCAGAGAAACATCAGTTTCATACAACGCAGCCAAATTCCCAAGTTGTGTCCAGTCAAATTTCCTCAGTCATCACTAGACTACAAAAATCACATTCTGAAACAACAGCAATGGTGGGTGCACCCTGGGGACTGGTGACCATCCTTGGGGCTTGAGGGGCTGAGGAAGAAAGGTGCTGTGGAGAAAGATCTGTCCCAGCTGGTCACTGGTGCCAGCAGTCATTTTAATCAGCTGTGTGTGTAATATACATTTGTATAATACACACTGTACCTCTTTATTAGCAGGATGGGTTCACTAAATATATGTCAGCTGAAATTACTTTAGAAAGGATCTCAGCACTCAGCTTCCCACCTGTTTCTCTGTGACAGCTGCTCAGACTCTGCAAAACACATCAGATGAAAGGTACCGTAGAGCTACAGCACAATGCTATTATTACATCTAACAGATGAGCAATCAGATCTGAACTGACCGGGGACTGAGCATATGAGGCAAGAGGAGAATCCTTTGGGGACACCATTACCATGAAAGTAATACAATTCAGTACTTGTACCAGCGACTCTGCAATTCAACAGCAGTCAACCTAGTATAGCATCCTTTTAAATATCATCTTTCATTTCATAGCAAAGAGCAATATCCTATAACAATGTTAGGACAGGAAAAGGAGGGGAGCTGCACAGCAACCAAACAGGAGCATAAAAAGCAAAGTCTTGGGAAATTTGTGGGAGTTCTGAAAAACAAAGTACAGGGACAGACTTGTGTCCCTGAGGTGAATTTTAAGCAAAGGGCAAGAAACAGAGACCACCAGTGAGATGGCTGGAGGAAGCAGCATTCAGATAGGGGTCACAGCCCTGATGATACCACGAGCCCACAATATTGTTTTCGTTGTTGGGACCCAGTGAGCATCAATATGCATGGAACAAATCCAAGTGGGTGAACTATGTGAACATCTGTGAAACAAATATTGTGCATTTGTTTCATCTTCAGGAGAAATGGGGGTGGAAAAAAAGAAGAAAAGAATGAAACCTGCTTTGACCATTAAAGACAGCTTTAGGGAAAAGACTGTACAAATAAATTAAAACAGCTTCCCAAGCATTTGCAAAGCTTTGACTTGATAGAGGTAAGACATTGAAGTTCTCTTCTAAAAGTTTATTTTACTCTATAAGGTTATCTTTTTAAAATGCACCAAGAGCAGCAGGCTATCAGTGAGCCTTACATTGCACTGCACTGATTTCCTGCACAAGCTCAATATCAATAACTCAAAATCTGTGAATAAACCAATAAATGTGGACAGCGGCTGACCCTAGGTGTAACCTTCACACTGCCTCCGTGGCAAAAGGGAAAAGCAAGCATTGAAGATGATAATGAAAGCTCTTGTTTTAGCTCATATTAATATGCACAGACAGCAAACCCTTCCTGATAGATTTTCATTTCATGAGCAAATTGCATGAGGCTCAGAAGATCATAGGGTGAAATGCTGGCTTTGAGAGCCAGGTGTCTCACACCTTAATAACCCTTTGCTATGATGGACATATGCCATGAATAAAAGTGTTTAAAGGTAATGGACTTGGCAGCAGGAGACTCAAATTTTCCTCTTGCTTCAGTCTCTTCTTGTTCCAACTTATTCAAATCTTTTTTTTTTCTCCAGAATTTCATTTTCTTCACAGCAATACTGACTAACATTATTTTTCACTCCTCTGTCCTTCCACCCATATTCTGATGAACATGTTCAAGCACGACACATTTAGACTGATACTTTCACAAAAACACTGGCAATTTGGACAGCTACAGCACAGGGAAGCCTGTCTGTGTTTCATCTCTCACAGGGAGAGCTGGGGGAGAAGGGCAGAGAAAGGATATGACTGCAGACTCTATAAATATCAGCCAGGTAAACACCAAGAAGGCAGCAGAGGTCTTTAAGCTAAAAGATGATGTTGGAACAAGAACAGATGACTACAAATATGCCAAAAATAAATTTAGACAGGAAATTAGGAATTTTCTAACTGTTTAGAGGATGAGTTCTGGAATTTCTTCCCTACAAGATTAGACAAGAAAACAGCTAGTTTTTAGACAGTCATGAGAAGGCTTTCATGGGGCAATGCCTCATATTTAAGGGATAGATTTGATGACCTTAAACATCCCTCTTAATCCCATGTTCCTCTTTTAATTCTGTGTCATCCAATGCCTGCAGTGCCCTGTATAACATGTCAGGAAGAGTTGTGTCAAACAGGTCACTTCTTCACACCAGCAGCCCCTGTTTTAATATAGTGCCAGTTCACAAGGCTGAGAGCAACAGCAGTGGTAGCGTATCAAAGACAAGCCATATTTGAAGGTTTGCTTTCCATGCAGGGGAGCAGAGGACTCTTTTAATTGCAAACTATCCCAGACAGAAAGGATATCTCTGCATTCAGCACAGGAATACAGGAATAAGGGAAATTTGAAAGTAGCTTGAAATTAATCTACCCAACTCTTGTTATTCTTTTGGTTTGTGTATTTTTGCCTCACTGCAAATTCAAACCATTCAATGAAAAGTCAGAGCCCTGCTGGGTAAAGCACTGCACATTTCACATTAAGGAACAATCCTTGTCCTAAAGGAATTACAATTGCCAGAGAAAGAGGTTATTGTCCCCACCTTGCACATAGGGAAATGCAATAGGGGCTTCATTAGGTCTTTATATTTCTAAAAATGTCCTTGGCTTGGGCCCTTGCAGGCTCAATCTTACTTTCATCTCCTCTGAAAATAGGAGCAATGGAATATGAAGGCTGACACCAAAACGTTTTGTTATTTTTTTTCCCAATAAACACATTGCTGTTCTGCTTCTTACACCTTTTGACTTTTGGACCCTGTTGTGTTTGGTGGCTGTCAAATCCACTTTCAACCTACTCCAGGATGGAGGCAAGTAATGGATTCCAATGTGCCTTTATGAGGCACAGCTGCCTGGTCAGCTGTTGCTGATAACACCAAGGTCATTTGGTTTGATCCCTCTACGGGCTATTCATGTAAGATTTGGACTCAGTGATCCTCATGGATCCCTTCCAACTCAGAATATTCTGTGATCCTGTGAACAACCTGAAAGGAGGCTGTAGCCAGCTGGGGGTTGGTCTCATCTCCCAGGTAGCAAGTGATAGGACAAGAGGAAATGGCATCAACATATGCCATGGGAGGTTTAGATTGGATACCAGGAAGAAATTCTTCATCAAAAGGGTTGTCAAGCATTGGAACAGGCTGCCCAGGGAAGTGGTGGAGTCACTGGCCCTGGAACTGTTTAAAAGACATGTCACTTAGCGTCATGGCTTAGTGGTGGTCTTGGCAGTGTTGGGTAAATGGTTTGACTCAATGATCTTTTCCAACCTTAATGATTCTATGACTCTATGTGCTTTAAGAATCAAGGCAAAAACATGGCTCTCAGTTTTCCTATGTAATAAGCCTTTAATCTGAACACTTACTTATTTTTTCTATAATATTTCAAGCTAGCCAGTCTGTATTTTTGCCTTATCCCTCCATCCTTGATGCTCCCTTCTTACCAGAATTATCATCACCACTGATGACCATTTTGTTCAGCAGTGATCACTTAGTATTTACACCTTCTATTTACCCTCAAAATTTTGACATGGGATAAGAGAACAAAACAATTGAAACATAATATTCTTCTACATGTTGATAATTTTCCTTTGTTGGTGAAGATTAGGAAATGGCATTATTGTAAAGAGCCAATTACCTTTTTTACGAGCATTGTATATTTGGAATGTAATAAAACAGAGTTATAAAACTCAAATGATTAGGAATCTCAGATATATTCTGCATTTTAAGAGGTGGGTGTGGAATATTCTTTTAATTGCATCTAAGCACAGCCCAACCAATGATTAGTTACTTTCAGAGCAATAAACATTACCTGGGAAGCAATAAAAGGAAATGCAGGAAAGTTATTTGATGAATGATTCCCCGAAGACATAAGGCAAAAGAAGGGAATGTAGTTTAGTGGTTAGAATAACAGCCGAGCAGTCAGAACTCGTGCCATCTCAACCAAGCTGTGAAGCTCAATTACTAAATGCTCTGGAGTTCAACATTTCATTTTATTCAGTGTTAAATTGGGTCTAATAATACCCAAAGAATCGATGTGAAGCTAAATACATGTGTTTTTCAAGGCTTGGAAAGTTAGAATGAAGGAAGTTGTTATAAATACGAAGTACGAGTGGTTGAAAAACAAAGTAGGGAATTTGTTGAAGTCTGACTCTGTAAATGCTAGCACAAGTGAAAATGGACTAAAGGAAGATTCTGTCATAATTTGGTCAGATATCAGCTGCTTATTTTTATCAGGGAAAGCACAAATATCTTTAACTTCAATTCTTGCAGAATTTAATAAGGTCTGATCTCATTTCCAGTGATTTCCATAGTGCCAGCTTTGACCCTACAACCCAAATCAGTTTAATGCAATCCCATGGCTTCCATACCTTACAAATATCAATTTCTTCTCTGCTAAAATGTTTTGTGAGTGTGTAGGCAGAACTAGAGAGTAGAAAGCAAAAAAGAGGGATGTGCCCAAATTCCTAAGGCAGAGTGGCCTAAAAAGCTGAAATCAGACCAAAAAAAAACCCACTCATGACAGTCCAGAAATCGAACCACAATTGTTTTCAGATTCCAGTTAGAATAATCAAAAATAAAAACTCAAGAAAGAAAAAAAAAAAGATTGATGTTTTCCCTCTGCTTTGAAAATTATTCTGTTACCTTATCCTTCAAGGCCAAGAGACAGTGCAACACGGTGGTTGTTACTCCATCAGTCATCTCTGTTCCTAGAACTGTTGGAAGCCTGATGAGAAAAATAAGGAAATAAGGATTTAGATGTACTAATTGAGTGATAAAGATAAATATGAAAGAGAGTAAGAGGTAGAAATTGCCAGAAATAAGTCCACTCCTTATGTTGGGTTCTCATGTTCTTGTCAAACTTCAATTTGACTTTTGCCAACACAACTAGAAAAATGTGGCCTCTGGCTGACCTTTTTGAGCACGTGGAGGCTGTTTAAGAGTGCAGAACTGAGTTGCTGAGTCCTACCCAGAATCCATATCCAAAAAGAGGTATGTCTTATCACTCCAGAAGAAAAAAAAAAAAAAAACAAAAAACAAAGGCTCTAGGGGATTAGTTGCCTTTTCATCCATACAAGTCCCCATGCAAACCTGGAGACAAGGTTATTTTTAGAGTTTTTGGAACTGATTGTCCTCATTTCCTCTGCCATAGCCAGGTTTTGGGTGCATATCAGCCTTTGCAAGCATTATTTTTACTTTGCATAATTCATTTCACTGATACAAGAACTCAGCACATGAAAAACGTGAGCTGCTTCAGATAGACTTTTTTCCCCCCAAGTTCCAGTCTGTGATCTTCAGGGACAAACACTGTCCATAAACTAGTTAGATCATTTCCTTCCACTGATATGAACAACCTGCCAGAAAATGATATTGCATGCATGCTTGAGTTTCTGGTTTTTCTCTTTCTGTGCCAAAACATTTATTTTCCTCAATCACAAAAAAATTTGACCAGGTTTCTGTCAGGATTATACAATCTCTTTGCATGTGGCTACCTGACATTGCAGTGTTTTATTCTATAATGCTGATGCAACTTTCTGAGTTCTTGATATATTGTTGCCCGTATCTGCTTTGGGATCTCATATTTGTACAACAGTAGATCGGGAGAAAGTTGTGTTTAAGGACCCTGAGATGTTGTTTGAGATCAACTGGGTTTGTCCTTTTACTGTCATTATTTTTTATAAGTATTCACACCACAAAAAGCACTTCAACAGTTTTTATGCAAAAGCTGCCTAAAGCTGCTTGTCCTTCTCCAGTGGAGCTGAGGACCACTGCTCATCTCTTCTCTGCTTCAGTTAAGCACCTGCAGTTAGATGGCATGAATCTGGAACAAAACCCTATTGATCTCATTGGGATAAAAGCAAGAGCTTAAAATTAGGCATAGCTGAAGCCCTCTGCAAGATCAGGACCTCAAAGCATAATGCCTAAAAGATGCCAAAAAACCTTTATGGTTCATTTAATCATCAAGAGCGTAGGATATCCAGCATTTTGCCAAGCTGGCCTCTCCAGCTGTGTTATATTGGGTTTGATTGCTTTTAGTTCACTCATGTTCATGCCCCGTTCAATTTGATTTGAATGAAAACCAAACCTCCAAATGGACTCTGCTGAGAGCTCCAAAACGCGCACAGTTCTGCCTGGAAATGTGGAAAAATAATACATCAACTTCATTTCTAAAGGACAAAATCACAATGGTTCCTATTGAACCACGGGTTTTGCATGGGGGGCACCGATGGCAGAAAACTGGAAGAGAAAGGAAGTACAAAAAATCAGGGAAAAGTCATTTGAATAAAGATTATGAGAAACATAAGAGCAGCGTGGAGGGGAGAGAAGAAACCATATTGTCTGATGGTTTTCTCATTATAGTCAATGATAAAGATCCTATTGACTTTAATAGCACATGATCAGGCTTCCCATGTGTAAAGTTATTATTGAATGGGAAGCAGCCTAGTTTCTGAAGGATTCTCCTGGTGCTGTCAGCTGAAACCTAAAATAACCCAAACTTTTCATTACCTTGTACTTTAACTAGCTGTATATTAGTAAAAATGAGGTTCAGAGTCAGTATAAAACATTTAGTTTGGTATAGGAGCATTTTTGTACAATTTTAACTCACTTTTCACCAATATAAATCATTTCTCATGTTGCAAAGAAGCAGAGAATCAAGTCTGAACCTTTTTTATTCTTAAGTCAACAGTACTTGGGATACCTAATGCCTCACCAAATTAGCTGAGGATTTAGGCCCAGGAGCACAGATTATGGAAGAGAAAAGGGAGGATTCATAAACTCAGACTCATTTTGCAGACCTAGGGTGGTGTGGAAGAAAAATCATGTATCAGATTTGCAGTCACTCAGCTTCCATGAGCTTAAACTACCTTTTTTTTTGAAGTAAGGCAAAAACACCCTATTTGAATTATTTGCCTCCATAGTCATAGACACTGTGACTTAGTCCAGATTCTGTCTGCATTCTTAAACCTCTGAGCAATTGTTGGCAAGACTCATGGAAGTGCTGGGATTGCAACCAAACATTTTGACAAACATCTGCTAGGTCTGCCTGATAATCACCTTTTCTTGTCTTTTTTGGTGTGCATGAGGTTTTTAGAGTCAGAAATCTGTTTTAAAAGCTCTGAACAATAGGATTCAAGCTATGGCACTGTCTACAGGAGCTGGTATCTCTCATTGCTTAATTGCAAGGAGAATTTGAGTCTTGGACACCCTCCCGGTTCATAATGCTATTAAGTTGAGAGGGGAGCTGTAAAATAGGCTTATTATATCCACATTCTGGGATCCTCTGTATCTGACATTCCTAGAGACAACTCAGGAACAAAAAATGCTGGATATTTCTCGTATTTGCCAGTAAAGTCCAGATGACAACAGCTGAAATAAGTTAAATGAGGACATAGATGACATTTCCCTATGTTGTTTCAGTGTTTCCATATTTCTTTTCCATTGAGCACATATTGTTCTTGACTTAATTCTAATCTTGAGTCCTGTTTGTTCTAGATACTTTGTCCAACTCCAGAAGTAACTGCACAGGTAACAATTTGTCTCTTAAGCACTCCTGTGTTTCTTTAAAGAGGCTCTTTCAAAACATTCAATCATATGTGAAGGGATTTAATGACCCTGTTTTCAACCTGCTCAGACTTCAACATGAGTCAGTAAATGACAAGGAATGAAAAAAATTTACTTCTGTAAAAGATGGAAAAGATTGTTGGATTCATGCAGTTAAGGCAAATAATTTTCCTGTGTCTGCATGAATGTTATTCCAGTGAGCAAACCATAAACATAAGAGATATTATTGCCATTATGTGGCACAGGGTCTGTCTACACTCAAGATTACAGAGCAATAATAGTTATTATGAACAAGGTTATGAATTTTTATACATATGCACACTCTTGGGCAAATACTCAAATTCCTTCAAAAAACTTGAATATTTCTAACCCATCAGAGGCTCTTCCCTCATCATTTAGGATTTTCTGGACTGTTAATTTTAATTTTCTAATTCATTTTGTTTAAATTGTTCATTATCTCATAACCAGAGAAAGTTGAGGCTTATTGAAAGCACTCAATATGAAGTTGTCTAACATCTGAGGCTTTGAGAAGTTTGAAGCACTTCCAAAAGTATTAAGAACTACATTTTCTAAGTTATTTTACATGGCCAAGAAACTCACACACCCTCCCCATCCAATTGTGATAATAAAGCAATGGAGAGGAAAAATAGCTTCAGGTCTGTACTGGTTTCACACAGTTACTCAATGCTGTGCTTCAAACAAGCTGGCATTTGCACAGCTCTATACAATATGACAGATAAGAACAATGAAGTAAAATTTATTTATGCCTTTTTTTCATTATTGCAGGTGAAAGTGATTTTCCTATGTCATTGAAAACGGATTTTTTTTTTCTGTGTGTATTACAAATCTTGCTTCATCTACAGCATATTAAGAATCCATCATGTTAGAATATGTAAACTGATAAGTTTGCCAGGCATTTTTCAGTTGTGCTGAAGCAAGGTCCAGGCAAGAACTGAAGCTGGCTTTATGCCCTAAAAAAAAAAAACCAAAAAAAAAAAACCAAAAAGAACCGCATTATTTTAAGGCAAAAAAATGTCAGTTACAGCAAGATCAGTGTTTTCTGCTGGGTAGATTTAGGTTATGTCTGAAGAAGCACACCATTCCCAGCCCTCTGCTGATGCTGCAGAGCTGAGTCCCCTCTGAAAACCCATGCTCACACACATCCAAACCTCCCTCATTGCCTCAAGGCACACTTTGCTCCACCTCCAATTTCCAGTTTACTCAGCCTACATTAAACTTTGCTGCCCTTAGCTAGGGAAATCCTACTTTGCTGTCCCAGCTCCAAAATCCTTTCATGGCCTTCAAGAAGACTTCAAAGTTCTTCTAATTTTAGCCGTTATTCCTCATTAGCCCCTTGTTCAATATCTTGAACTGTATCTTCTTGTGCAGTATCTTTCCTTTTCTCTAGGCAGTAAGAGGCCCTTTTTGCCCTTTCCCAGGCAGTGAGGACATTTATTTCTAGCTAGACCATGAAAGACATATCAGGAATTCGTAGTTGTTTCCTTGCTTTGCTCCTGCCTTACAGCATGACCCTGTAAAAATCACTTGCATCCAGATTTAGATGCACTAAAGCTGCACACAGTGTGGATGAGGTGCTGTAGAGCTGCCCTCACCTGATATGACCTGTATGGCAATAAAGGAAAAGCAACTCTTAAATTTCTCATTTTGCAACAAATGTCTCCCTGTGCATCTCTCCCGGGTTGGTCCAAGATGCCATGTGTGAACAACAGCAAAATGCTGCAAAATATGCTCATCCATGCAAACTCATGAGGCTGTTAGTGGCCCCTGCACAGGGATATTTCCCTGTTCTGTCTCTGATAAGTAACTTTCAGAGGAAAAGAAAGGCAAAATGCAATTCAGAGGAGAGAAAATAAATAAATAGTTTTCTCCATGCCTACACACAGATGGCTGGGTGATGGGCGGGCGAGACAGGTCCTCATGGCAAACCATGCTAGAGAGATTGAGGGGAGATAATGGAGGGACTGAATATGGGCTTTGAGGTTTGGTCTGACAACCAAGCCAAAGCACAGAGTTAGTGGTAGTCACCATGTCTTAGAGGCAAACTTGTGGCTGTACCAACAATCACACAAGAGCTCCCTTTCCCATCATTTTGTTTTCCCATTTCATCCTACTGAGAGTTCTTTTGTAGATTGGGATGGCAAACAGATTTTTCTCCCCTGTTCCACTGAGTGCAGAATGGATTCACATTTCACTCACCTCTCTTTCAGACATACTGTGTTTCTCCTTTCTCCGCCTGCACAAGCTACAGTTTTGTTGTGTGGCAAACCAGTAGTTGAGGGCTTTTGGCAGGGCTGCTTTAGTTAAGGTAGCAGAAGGTAACTTGGGTGGAGAAGCGTTTTCCAGGTCAGCCCAGAGACAGCAGCAGATGGGAGCACAATATGAGACCCCACTTGCACACTAGCAGCAAGCTGCTTTATTTGGGCAGCTAGTACTCAAAAGCCTTTGAGATAATTTGGTGGTGTCCTCCTCCTGATTGGTGACAGGGGAATGCCAATTGCTTTTGATTGGGGAATTGACTGAAAGGCAAGGAAACACAAAAATAATCAATGATGGTATTATTCTCATAAATTAAATTTCAATGTGTGGCAAATACAGAATATTGTCTCTGGACCTGCTTTCATGAACACAGTTCTCATAAAAATACTATGGGCAAACTGTTGTCCTCTACAGGCTTGTTTTACATTTCCTCCCATTTATTCATGATGGGTCTTTCCAGTCTTGAATTTGTGTCTATACAGTATGCATTTCCTCTCTTCCATTTTCCTAAATGGGATTTATGGTGAGGAAGAGGAGCAGGTGAAGAGAGTAAGTCAGCATTAATAGGGAGAGGTAAGTAGATGCATGAGTAAGCAGACATCATGCAAAATTATGGGCATTTTATGCCCATAATGAAGTCTACTGATGTATCAGAGAGGGCACTCCTGGCTTTCTGAAAATGCACAGGGAAGCTGGCAATGAGGGCTTGCAGCCAAGAAAGCTGCATAGGGAGGGGATTCTCCCCTTCTACTTCTCTCATGTGAGACTACACCAGGAGTACTGCATCCAGCTCTGGGGTTCTCAATACAGGAAAAACCTGGACCTGTTGGAGCAAGTCCAGAGAAGGCCACAAGGATAATCATGGGGCTGGAGGAAGAAAGGATGAGAGAGTTGTTGGGGTTGCTCATCCTGGAGAAGACCTTAGAGCCCCTCCCAGTACCTAAAGGGAGTACAAGAGAACTAGAGAGGAACATTTGGGAAGGGCATGCAGTGATGGGACAAGGGAGAATGGCTTTAAACTGATAGAGGGTATGTTTAGATTAGGTATTAGGAAGAAATTCTTTCCTTTGAGAGTGGTGAGGCATTGACACAGGTTACCCAGAGAAGTTGTGGAAGTACCGTCCTCGAAAGTGTTCAGGGTCAGGTTGGATGACCCTTTCAGCAATTTGGTCTAGTGGAAGGTGGCCCTGGCCATGGAAAGGGGGCTGGAACTGGATGATCTTGAAGGTCCCTTCCAACCCAAACCATTCTATGTTTCTGCCATTAACTTCACAGTTGTATCTCACTGAAGCCTTTTAGATTCACTGTGCCTCCAGGAAAATGTGGACAGAGAAAGCAACACAGATCACATCTCACATTGTTCAGGTCAATCAGTGTTGGGAGGCTCCAGTATAGAAGGAGAACTGGCACATCAACAGATTTCTAAGATCTCAGGAAAAAAAATAAAGTCAACATATTTAGGTCTTTTTTTCTTTCTCTTTTTTTTTTACACAGACATCAACTAGTTAGTGGTTGTTAATTAAGAAATGATCCCAGCGAAAGTGCTGCTGCCACTCTAATAAATCATTCATTAACAGGCCGTTTCAGTGGGGCTGTTGTTTCCAAGCACTGTATTTAGCTGTTTGAAACAACCTTCATATACTTGAAGGGGATTAAGCAGTTAGAACTTGGTCATTACCTGATGGCTAATGATGTAGGGCTCTGTGAACTGTACTGGGAAGTGATGGTTATGCTCTTAGTTTTTTTTCAGATCTGAGTGGTTCCAAGGGGGTGTTAGGAGATTTGTGGGGTTACTATGATGATTGGTGCCCAATAAGACCACAGATGGGTGATGTATGTGTGTTGCAAACACAGATATATAGACTTTTCTCTGTATACTTTTAATACTCAAAAGATCTTGCTATCACTACACTACAGTTAGAGTGAAATTACTTCTTGTGCTGCTTCTCTGGATTAACAGCCCTTGAAATGTAAATAGCTGAATACTTTTCACTGCACAGTTACCCTGAACTTCTATTGGGTTTTTTCCACTCAACTTTTTGGTTTTTAGGGGTTTAGAAATGGCAACACACTGCTTTGATTACAAATTTGTTGGACCTTCCATACATTCTTGCCTTTGCTCTTTTGCTTGGAGATTTGGTTTTGGTTTTTTTTTTTTTTTTTCAGAAATCAGAGGCTGGATGCAGAGATGCTGGGTCAAGGTTTTCAGCCTGTGGGATAGAGGGGTCCTCTCCACTCTCATTGCAGGGAGACGGTCTATGATTTTCTGCCCTAAGAGTGGCGATGCAACCCTAAATGCCAATCCTTAATTTTCTTGCACATTAAATTCCATTTAAAATTTAGATCCCCATTTCAGCTCACATCAGAAACTTTAGCATGAATGCATTTCACTTACAAAAAATTCTGTTTCAGAATGCTGTACTCAGCAGATTATGAGTGTATGGATGGATGCATATGGATAGCCCACCTGTAGTCTGTAAATAATTCAAATGTTAATTGTTGTGTTTGGCACTTCAGTGATGGTTTTTCCTTCAGTAACACCTCAAGCCCCTAAGCAATTATTGGGATACTGCTGTGCTGAGTCTGATACACTCAGTTAGAAAGTGCAATCCACAGCCCAGAGAGTTTGCTCTCCAGTTGCACAATCCAGACTTCCGAGAAAGTGTCATTAGACAAACAAAAAAAATAGCAGGATTCTTTTATTCCTCTTCTTCACGTCAATTAGGTGTGATCCACTTCTGCTGATTAAAAGACTTGCATTCAGTGCATTGTTGGGCTCACAGAAAAGTGATGAATGTCTTGCATCACAGAGGTAAAGTTCCAAAAATTCCCATATCATTAAAAGTGTTGTGGCAAATACAGATACTGCTTTTGCTGATGCACCAGATCACAGTACTTCTAGAAACAGGGAAGATCAATCTGGATCTTACAGTATGAAAAACCCATGAAGTTCAACTCAGTCTAGATGCTGGGTTTGGGGTTGGTTTTTTAGTTTGTCTTTAGCCATTGATGTAAAATGCAAAATTGTAATCTGTACAAGAGGAAAGAATACACAATCTTAAAATGAAAACCCAGGACAACTGAAATTTGTTCCTCGTTCTTCCAGAGTGAGATGGGATTGTTCATCCTGGAGAAGACAAGACTCCAGGAAGACCATTGAACACCTTCCAGTACTTCCATTCCTGTCTTTTTACAAGGGCAGATAGTGGAAGGAAAGGAGAAAATATCTTAAAATAAAAGAGGAGAGATTTAGATTATATGTTAGGAAGAAGTTCTTTACTCAGTGGGCAGTGAGGCATTGGCAGAGGTTTCCAAGAGAATTTGTGGATGCCCCATCCCTGGAGGTGTGCAAGGCAAGGTTGGATAGGATTGGAGCAATAGAATCACAGAATCACAGCATCAAATAGGTTTAAAAAGACCATCAAGTCCAACATTTGACCTAACACCACCTTGCCTACTAGACCATGGTGCTAAGTGCCACGTCCAGTCTCTCCTTAAACACACCCAGGGATGGTGAATCCACCACCACCCTGGGCAGCCCACTGCAATGTTGGATCACTCTCTCTGTAAAGAATTTCATCCTAATGTCTAACTGAAACCTCCCCTGGTACAGCTTAAGACTGTGTCTTCCTGTCCTACTACTTGTTGGCTGGGGGAAGAGGCCTAATACTCACCTGGCTACTCCTTCTTTTCACATAGTTGTAGAGAGCAATAAGGTCTCCCCTGAGCCATCTCCTCTCCGGGCTGAACAATCCCAGCTCCCTCAGCAGGCCACTAACTTCTTCCTCCTGGATTACAGCAGGACTATTCAGCTCCCCATCCCTGTCTACTAGCTCAGGAGTCCAGTTGTCCTGGAGACAACCTGTCTTATTGTTGAAAACTGAGTCAAAGAAGGTGTTAAGTATCTCAGTCTTTTCCTCCTCTTTGGTAACTATGTTCTCGGCTCTATGTCCAACAAAGACTGGAGGTATTCCTTGCCTCTCCTTTTGCTATTGAAGTATTTATAAAAACACTTTTTGTTATCCTTAAAGAAGTGGCCAGATTACGTTCAAATTGTGCTTTTACCTCTCTAATTTTCTTTCTACATGACCTAATGACATTCTTAAACACTACAAGAGTTACCTGCCCTTTTTTCCAAAGGTGATAAACTCTTTTTCTATCTAAGTTCCTGCAAAGTCTCCTTGTTCAACCAGGTCAGTCATCTTCCCTGCCAGCTTGCCTTTTGGCACATTGGAACAGCCTGCTCCTGTGACTTCAAGATTTCTTTCTTGGAGTATGTCCGTCTTTCCTGGACTCCTTTGGTTTTAGGGGCTGTTTCCCAAGGTCCTTTCTGAACCAGCCTCCTGAACAGGCTGAAGTTTGCCCTCTGGAAGACCAGGGTAGATGTTTTGTTGATAGTCTTCCTTACTTCATTGAGCATTGAAAACTCCATCATTTCATAGTCACTGTCTCCCAGATGGCCTCCAACCACCACATCTCCCACCAGCCCTTCTCTGTTTGTAAACAGCAAGGTCTAGTGGGGCCCCCATTTATCAGCTGCAACAGTAAGTTATCCTCCATACACTCCAGGAGTCTCCCAGACTGCCCCTCTTCCACTGAGTTCCCAGCAGACATCCAGCAGCTTAAATTCACCGCAAGAACAAGAGCTAGTGATTTTGAACATCCACCAGCTGCTTGTAGAATAATTCATCACCCTCTTCATCCAGGTTGGGTGGTCTGTAACAGACTCCCACCAGGATGTCAAAATTGGATGACCTTTATGGCCTCCAACCCACACCATTCTGTGCATCTGCTGTTAACTCTTTGTTCCTTGCTGAAGACCTTTAGTGGCACTGTGCCTTGGTTCCCTGTCTGCTTTGCAAGGTCCATGTATGGTGGCTCGCCAGCTGCAGGAGACACTGCACCAGCAAAATTATCCTGACAAAACTCACCAGACACCATGGGGAGGAGTTCTTAGAGACCCTTCTGCGCTAGAGCTTTTTCTTCTCTTCCAGTCAAGTCTAACATGAAGGTGAAAGAGCCACCGTATTTTCTTTGTTTACTCCTCAGCCTTAACAAGGTCCTTGATAAACACCACTGGAATGTGCTCTCCTTTGTCTGGTGTGTGTGGCTCAGGAGCTCGTCTCATCTAACATGTCTTTATTCCAAGAGGCCAGATTTCCTGGGCTGTACTCTGGGATTTCTAACTAAAACATGTGGATCTCTGCAGAACATTTTAGTCTTTTCTAGCCTTGTGGAACACATGCAGAGGTGCACTCCCTTGCTAGCACCACTGTTACTCCTGAATAAAATCTTCATGTTTATATTTATATAATGTTTATTTCTATATATATCTATAGCATTCTCCCATCAACTTTACCCTGTAACACCACAACCTTTCTCTACGTCAGTGAATCATATATATCTTGGTGTGAGCTGTGGGGCGTTTTTCATGCTGGACTGCACCGTGATGTTTTCTTAACTCATGAGTGGTTTGCCACTCAAAAAAGGACTTAAAAGCATAGCACTGTTACAAAGAGAGGATCAAAGTCTTATCCCAGCATCCTGGTTGGTTTGCCCCTTTCAAAACACTTGAAAACAGAGACAATATGCTGTCTGTGATTTGATCCTACATACTCTGGGGCTTTGTGTACTTTTCTTGTTCACATATCATATTTCAATGATGCCAGCCAAGCATTTTATTTATAAAGCTATTCAATAACCTTTCTTTAAAAGGTGCTTTTTAATAGTTGCCAACATCAGATCAACTGAGCCCAGGCAATCCTGGTGATACCAACAAGTGCAAACACAAATAAAAAAGAGGTCCTGGTTTATATATATACATTAAACATATAAATATTTATTATACATTTAAGGTATTTATTAATGTGTCTATATATGATATTTTAATGTATAAAACGATATGTAGAGATTTAAGATATAAACATATTAAATCTTGAAGTTCTGTATGAACATTGAAAGAAGTATTTTCATCAAACTCAGAAAACCAGTTTAGCGTCTTTGGGTCACTACATCTTCCCTGTTTTCACATGCAAGATATGTAGGAGGTTTGGCACAGAGAACTTACTTTTCTTAACAGTGTGCAGTTTTTTAAAAACCACATGTGGCTAACTTTTCTAAGCCATAAGAATTCATTTATATTCCACTTAGGAATATTTATTGAACTTTCTAAATTACCTCAGAATCTATAGATCAATGCTTGTGCATATATATACGTGCATACACATAAATAGATGATAGATAGATAGATAGATAGATAGATAGATAGATAGATAGATAGATAGACAGACAGACAGACAGACAGACAGACAGACATAATTGAGACTATCTCACTGTTAAAAGGTTGCAGCAAATTGCAAGAGAGAGTGGAAAACATAAAAACAGTGACATAAAATATATCCCCCCCTCTTTAGTCCAGGACAATCCAAACAAGGAGAATTTCCCTTGAATTTCCATTCTGTCCTGATATTTTGAGCTACGTTTTTGTGGAGAGTTTTTCATAATTTTTTTCCTCCTCTCTCCCATAATTTTTGGCCTTTGCATCCTCACCAGCCAGAATTCAGAGTTCACCACCTGTGCACTGACAGGGAATCAAGTACTCAGGAGCACAGAGATGGATACCAATGCTGTGAGCCCATAGCTTCTTCTTTGTTTCTACAGATTCCTGATCAAGAGGATGTTTTCATTCTGGTTTCCATTTTAATGGAAATCTGCTCTGTCAACATCAAAATCAGGCTTTAAATAGACTTATTCAGGCTTGATTTTTGCAACAACACAAGAGCAAAGTGGGTGAAAAACCAGAAATCATCATTTAGTAGCTGGCTGTTTAATAGCTCTGTCCTGACCCAACAATTCATCCATCAGCTGAACCCTCTGTTAGAGGTAGCACTTCCTAAGTTCTGTAAACAATATACTCTGAGCAGTCACTATGTAGCAGAGAATTTTAACTCAAGATAAAGAAATCTTGGTGAAATTCCCATTTAAGGATGGAAAGGGGGAAAAGGTGACCTCTAACTAA
This sequence comes from Formicarius rufipectus, assembly GCA_013399695.1. NCBI lineage: Eukaryota > Metazoa > Chordata > Aves > Passeriformes > Formicariidae > Formicarius > Formicarius rufipectus. The sequence continues at coordinate 248,651 of VXAU01003366.1, forward strand.
ACACTGCCAAGTCCACCACTAAGCTGTGTCCCCAAGTTCCACATCTATATACCTAATACCTTCAGGGATGGTCAATCCACCACTTCTCTGGACAGCCTGTTCCAATGCTTTACAACCCTTTCCATGGAGAAATTTCTCTTCATCTCAAGTCTAAACCTCCCCTGCCACAACTTGAGGACACCTCCTCTTGGCCTGTCATGTCTTACTTATGAGAACAGACTGATTCCCACCTTGTTACAGCCTCCTTTTGGGTAGAGAGCAAGGTCCTCCCTGAGCTTCCTTTCCTCCAGATCCCTCAGCCACTCAGACTTGTGCTCTGAACACATTCCAGCACTTCATTGTTCTTCTTGTATGAGAGGACAAAAACTGAACACAGGATTTGAGGTGCTGCCTCACCAGTGCCAAGTACAGGGGGAATACCAAGTACAGTAGGACAGGTGGTCACATCCTTATCTGATGCTGGTCTCTATGGCTACACTTCTAGTGAGACAAGAACAGTCTATGCCATTGAAAAATCTGGCCATATGTCTTTGCAAAACAATTTGGCCACTCAAAAGAAAAGGCACATTGCATCACTTTTGTTCTGTGCTTTGTTTCCAAGAGTCGTTGCCAGCTGACCAGAGGGAGGTGACAAGAACTACAAGGGTCATTTGTCTCCCTCCTCCCCAGACAGCATATGTGGCATCCTAAGGAGCTCACGCATTGGCTCTGGGCAAGAAAAACTGCATACTCGTTCTACAAAAGAAAACTTCTTGAAGCATTGCAGAAAAATAGATTAAAATAGTCCCATTAACAATGTGGGGAAAACATATGTGCTTCTCTCAGTCTTCACTATATGATGCAACTGTCATCTTGCAATGCACTTTCCTGGCAGGCCAGATTATATTGTGTAGTAGATGGAGCTTTATGTTAAATTATGCACTGCAAAGGAAGAGGATCAGAGCACTGAAGACAGAAGTAGGCATTATTGGATTTACTTTATTGCCTATTGTATAGATTGGAAATAACTTAGAAGCTTGTAACTCCTCAAACAGAGGAAATTTTGCCACCCACAGGTTGAAAATTCTGGTGAGAATCTTGCTTTCATTTCACAAACAAGTAGTTAAAATGTCTGTTGTCTGCATTGCTAAAGACTAGGATTCAGAGATCTTGAATAGCCTGTAAAAAATAATGAAATTCACTTTGTAATAATGAGACTTGAACATAATGAGAATACATATTTCTTCTTTACCTTTTGTCTTGTGAGCTTGCCAAGCAAGCTTTCCAACTTACTTCTCTAAACCCATAAAACCCCTCTACAAACTCAGGCAACTGAGGGAATTGCCAAAGTTTTAAGAAATCTTTGCCTAGACCAAGATTTTCAGCACAACTGTGAAGTTTACAGGACTGTCTCATCTCATGCATAGAGAGCTGGCCTGGAATAGAAGGAGAGTGACAGGGATATATAGAAGAGATGCATTAGCTGCCAAAAATTACTCTTCTGTGTTACAGCTGGTAAATATCAACATGGTGCTAGTTATAAGGTACTCAGCAGAAGTAGAGAAATGATTCCTTTCGTACTGCACCATTAGGAAAATTATGGGGGAGGAAGGGAGAAAATTTGTCTGTCTATGCTAAATGTATGAGCTAAAACCAGCATCGGATATAAAATACTGAATAAATTCAAAAAGTTCCCTTAGTAGTAAAAAACATGTGTGCACAAATGGAAGCATACACTGTTTTTGAACATGTCTGATTGGAAAAGGTATATATTGATTTACAACAGGCGGAGGTTTGGCTCCATGGCTAAGATCACGCAAGCTCAGCTCTCCTTAATGTCAGATTCACTGAATCCCAATTAGTCTTTTCAATAGTATTTCATATTTGAAGTTGCCGGTTTCCCATCATTAGTGAAGCCAAACTGACCAGGATCATTATCTTGTCCTTACATACCAGGGCCCAGTCCTGCTTCTTACTGATGCCAAGAGGCTCAGAGCATCCCCCTGACTGGGGGTGCTGTGCTTCTGCTGTGCAGCTTACGCTGCCAGGGCATCACATATTATATTTATATTTACAGCTAAAACAGATATGCAATTGTGCCTTGACATATACATGTAAACCTTTCTGTTTCTGTTAGTTTTGAAGCTCACTGTTTGGATCATGTTCTATTATTACAAAAAGATAAATCTCGCAGACAAGGTATTTGCTTGCTCCTTGACAGGTTGCATTAGCGGTTCAGGCACCACAGGTGGCTCATAGCTGAAAGGATTGCAAAGCCTTGAAGAGAAGACAATCCAGCTGCCAAGCATGAAGCCAAACTGCTGATGCTTTGTTTGTTATGATCAGATAACTTACTTTTCTATTTGATTCTGACTTTGTGCAGATTCTGTGAACAATGGAGAGAAGCAAATCGCATGTGTGGGTGATTTGATTTGGTAAATTGTCAGCTTCATCATTACTAGTCTATCTGTTTGTTGTATGACATTTTACTCTTTGGCCAATGTCAAACCAAGGATGCAGAGAGGAGATAGAGGATAATTCAGCTTAATTCCTATAGTTTTCAGGAAGTTTTCTATCTTTTACTTGTTTGTTTGTGGGTTTTTGCCTAGGAAAAGACACTGCTTTTCCCATGCTTTCAAGGTGGAATATATCATAGAGTCATAGCCTCACAGAATGGTTTGGGTTAGAAAAAAACTTCAACATCATCTAGTTCCTGCTCCCATGCCATGGGCAGGAAGGAATGCCACTCACTAGACCAGGTTGCTCAAAGCCCCATCCAACCTGACCTTAAACAATTCCAGGGATGGGACAGCTACAGTCTCTCTGGACAACCTGTGCTAGTGTCTCATCACCCTGACAGTAAAAGATCTTCTCCTAATATCTAATCCAAGCCTGCCCTCTATCCATTTAAAGCCATTCCCCTTGTCCTGTCACTATATGCCTTTCTAAAAAGTCCCTCTTCAGCTTTCTTGTAGGACCCCTTCAGGAACTGAAGTATCGATCTCATCCATGTGATTCCTGACCCTGACCGCAATTCACAAGCATAACCCAAGTGCCTGGTAATGATGAGCTGTGCATTAAGCCAGAACATAAAAACAAAAACCCCAACAGAAACTCCACTCTACAGCACAGTCTTAGCGGCTCATGCTGCTTTTGCAATTTAATTTGCCACAAGATAATTGGAGCCTCCTACGACGATTTTCACTTTGCAGAGAAGGAGATGGAGACCCTTCAGTGCAGTCTCCCTCTGTGCATAAGGCATTCCTCTCCTGTAGCTCTTTTTTTGCCAGCATGAGGTTCAGAGGCTGGCAATTGACCACAGCAGATTGAGAGAGCATTTTTACTCAAGGATATAACAGTGTTTATGCCTTTTAGTTTTCCACGAGATAAGCTTATTAATTTTGTTAGTACATTAGAAAAATACAATAAATAGAATTGAAGTGGTAGGAGAAGGGAGAGTTTGTATTGTTTGTGACCCTGTAAGATTTTATACCTATTGCAGTGAAGGCTCATTTTCTCCCATGGACTTCTATAGGTCTTGAAATTAGCCCTTGAATTTTTCTATGGGGTCGTGACAGCTCTGTGGAATGGAAATAAGCATTATTTTCCTGCTTGTCACACATTACAAAGATTGTTCTTTTTCCCTTGGGAATTTCATTCTTTACCCTGGTGAATGAGAGCTTTATTTTTTTAAAATAATATCATATTTCAATGTTACAATGAAAGACATAATTTACATTTGATCAGCCAGATATGGATCAGAACAATGCCACCAGATTCTACACCTCTACATATAGAAAAAACTTTTTGCAAAAAGGGTTGGTTTTTTTAACCTTCTTTCTTTGAACACAAGCAAGAGATGTTTAAACAGAAATCTGTACATGCAATATACTGAATGATCTTTGCTCTAAGCTTGTGGTTATTTTACTCCTTTCAATACTATTTAATATATTATATCAAATATTTCATTCAATTCTGTTTACTTAATGAACTGACTAACATTATTATTTTCAAAGAAAGCCCTTACATTTCATGGGTCCTGCAGCTCTCTTCTCTGGTACTATTATACAATTTATATTGGACTTGATTTTCCCATATTTATCCCCATCTCATTTTTGCACTTACACTACAAAATCTAAATTACATTATCCAACCTTACAGCCACCCTACATCTCACCTGGCATATTACAATAAGCTAATCCTTCCTGGTGACTCTGATTTTCTCTGTGGATGTAAATGACAACCAGTTAAAAAGAATTACATTTAAATCCCAAAAGATGTGTGTACATGCAGATTGCATTTTTGTGTCAGATACACCTCTGTATTTTTCTGTAACTTCCTAAGTATCAAATATTCTGCACTTATAAAGTGGAATAATCTGTGTGTGTCTGTGTTGGAGGTACAGCAATAGAGAAAATGTTACACAGTTTTTAAGTCTATGACAGTAATGAATTAAACCTAGTTTTTATATGTCAATCTGAGGATTCACTTTCTCTGTAAAACTTGGCACAGACATCTTACAACTTCTCAAAACCATGGCATTTCCAAATTCTGGCTCCGGTCAGATGTCAATAAAATAATTTTGGGACCCTGGGCTCCTCACAGACAAACTCAGTGGAGATCTCTGCACTATATTAGGCTCTGGGAAAGGAGGTTTTCTTTAAAACATTTCTTCAAAAGCAACTTTCTGCATGCTAGAGGGAGAAACAATTCCAGGCTATGGAATGTAAAAAGGACAGGCTGTGGCCCTGATGTGATTTTGGGAGACCAGAGAACAAAACACTCTTAGAATCACAGAATCACTAAAGTTGGAAAAGACCTCTAAGATCATTGAGTTGAACTACTAACCCAGGACTGCCAAGCTCACCACTAAACCATGTCCCTAAGTGCCACATCCACACGTCTTTTAAATATATCCAGGAATGGTGATTCCACCACATTCCTGGTCAGCCTGTTCCAGTGTACCTTGTACCTTGAGCTACCCCAGATGTACGGAGCAGGGAGGGATTCATATCCCTGGTCACCTATATGAAGGATTCAAACACAATCCCTAGAAGTGCTTCTCAGCCTTTTTAAGTTGTTAACAGCAGAGTGAGGCAAAATCTTGACATGACTCAGCTAAAGGTAGGCAGGCTTTTGGTGAACCATGCATGGATCCAGATCTTCTCTAGGGTGGCCAAGATGACAGTGCCAGAAGAGCATGAGAAGCCAAGATGTGGGCTAGTTTACATCAGTATAGACTAGGATGCAGGTGTCCCTCAGAGTGTAACAGAGACACAGGCCAATCACAGAGGGGTATCAACTGAAACAGGTCATGAAATCATAGAACAGTCTGCCTTGGAAGGGACCTCAAAGATGAACTTTGCCAAGTTCATGTAACGTGGACACTCACCCAGCCATCCAAATACCAGTGTTTATCATCTCTGTTTCACCTGCTTATCCTGTGCATCATATTCTATTTTTATAACTAGAATTTACAGTTTCACCCTGCAGCACCCACAAAAGTGCGCAAACACGTAAGAAAGAATCACATTCACTGCAGCAGTACTTACTCCAGCAAATGGAGACGACAACCGCCTTTCCTCCCCCTCGGGAAAGAAAAGGTAGCCCCTGAAAAGAGACAGAAAGAGAAAGTCACATGAACCAACACAAAGAGCAGCATCTCACACAAAGAACAGACTCAATCAGCTGGGCAAGGGACCTGGTGGGAGTGGCATACTCATCGTGCTGTGCTGCCAATTACAACAGAACTTGACTGCATTGTGATGGAAAAGACACTTTTTTTCCTTCCCTATACTTACTTTGGTAATAGGCAATTTATCTTAATAACAGTGGGAGAGAAAATACTCTAGTGGAAGTGGTGTATAGCAATTGACTGTAAAGCAGGCAGAAAGAAATGCAGAAAAGAAACTTCAGCTGGGGCCACCATCACTCTTGGCACCATACAATATTTCCTTAAAAATGAAAATCAGGGGGCTTTTTTATCTTTTTTTATATTTGCACATGGTCTAACACTACTGCCTGGGTACAGAATGCAGAAATTCAGATGGCTGAATCTCACCCACAATTTTTGCATGTCTATTTCCAGCACCATGGCAGCACCTCCATATCAGTAGCGCACTCTAGGCCACTTCCATCTGCCTCGATCTGCTGCTCTTCTGGTGATATCTATGTGTTACTTTGCCCTGCAATGGCATCCTCAGGTATATTCCGGCCTTAGAGAGTATTTTCACTATTTGACCTGCCTAATCAGAACCAGGTTTCAAACTTCGTTTTTATTAACTTGGAAAAAAATAAAAAAAAGAAACAAAACAGTAGTTTCAGACAAAGCTGATGGTAAACAGATGCTATTCAGCTAATAGCACTTGGTTTCTCTAGGTACTCAAACACAGGGATGGGTCTGAAAAGAACAAAACCTTCCGAGCACTTGTTTTAATGAGTAGGCTTTCTTGCATTTGATCATCTGTTTTCTCAGAGGAAAATGTTAAGAAGGCTTGTGATTAGCCAGAGGCAATTCACTACCCAATATAACACAGACATGGGGGAGCAAACTGCTGATGCTCCCTGTCACACACAGTCCCATTCCCACTCCCTCCCTGTCCTCAACTACTGTTGCAGCCGCAGCCAAAGCACTGGATGTACAACCTGGAATCATACTATCAAGATAATTGAGAAACAATAACTTCTGTAGCTAAGCAAACCAAGGCAGCTTGCAGAGACTGTCAATCTCCACACTTACAAGCTGCAATCTATTTTCACCACCGTAGGCTGCCAGGTTAATTAAATGGGACTCCTTGTGGTGTCAGGAAGGAAGTCAAGCAGCAAGTGTTTGTAGAAACAGGCTTTAAAGTGAGCAGCATATGAGAAAGGGAAGAAATTTACTGAGAACACATGTTTTTGTACATTTCTTGGGAGATGTGTTATGCCTTGGCTGTTGCAAAGGGAATGGTCCTTCCCTAAGCGGTGTACTAGTTAGCCCTGGTGCAGTAACACCTCTCTTCCTCACTTCTAGGGATGCTGAAGTGAATCCTCAGCTCAATAATCAGTGCTACTCCCTTGCTAAAAGCCTGGTCCAGAGAGCTACTGAACACCTTCAGCCTCCATGTTTTTCAGGACAAGCCCTGAATCTCCTCACTTTTGTCCCTCGCTCCGTTTTTTTTTTTTTTTTTTTTTTTTTTTTCACCAAGGGAGATAATGCTCCTGTGTTTCCTTCTCTTTTATGACTCATAAAATTCACTCTCCCTTTAATGTAGAAGCATCAGTATCCTTCTTTGTGCCTGGAAAAAACACATAATCACCACAATTAAGACAGCCATTGGACCACTTTATTTTTCACATTATGGTGAGAATGCCACAGGGGTTTCCTAGACTTGATAGCAGGACTAGAAAAATGACCATTTTCAGGAGTTCCCATTTCCTTATCCAGTATCTCCTCATCTTGACTCCTTTAGGAACTCAGAACACTGAAGTCTCAAAGTCACATAAGTAGTTGTCTATTATTATTAATCACATCAATTTTATCAACTGCTTGGTTCAGTGCAACTGTTACCACTTATCCAGCCTCTGTCATCCATTGATGATATTCCCTTCAAGTTAAGGTGCATCCATCCATTCTTGAGTGTTTTTCACACTAGGCTCCTGTGATTAGAAAAAGGGGCTGAATACAAGGTTATATGGGTATATATTTCAATTCACATCACCTGTTTTGTATATTTAACCTGCAGAGCTATGTAAAAGGGCTGCAGATTACCTGTGGCATCACTGAAGTTGTCCAATAATTTCAGAATGCTGAGAGGGAAAAAGACCAGCTAGATTGTCCAGCCTGAGGTTAAGCTGCAGAACTGCCAGTTGAAGTAGGACATTAATCTGCTATCTGAATTGAGCAGATGAGGTGTGAATGAGCCTAAACCACTTCTGTTCTTCTTCAATACAGAGTAATTCTGGTGGACTTCATGTTATCTGGACAGACTGCTTTGCCCTGCAGAGCTGAACCTAACTTAATAAATCACGATTCCCACAATACCCTTTAATGGTCACTTGTCCATTCAGCAAACAAATTCTGAGGGCATGTCTTAAAGGGTCATCTTGATTCTTACCACGTTTTAGGTGGATTCCTTGTATCCTCCCATAAATTCCATCTCTGACTTCCTAAGAACAATTTCTTTTCTATATTCTTTTTATTTAGACTATTTTTCTGGATAAGAATATCCACTCTTTTCATTTATGTGCAAAACCACTTTTTATTACTAAACAGACAGCAAACAAAATCATCCCTTTCTTCTCATATGGAAAAATAAAGAATTGAATGGAAAAAAAAAATGGCTTCTTCATAGGTTTCTAAGAAGTCTTCATCGATTTAGAACAGAAAAATATCTAATTCTCTGTCATGTTTTATGTGAGTTCAGAGTTGTTCCTGTGAAACCCCTTGGAATAATTCCTGTTCACCCATTTCACACTTTCCATAAGAGCTGTAAGACTGTATATGCACAAGAAAGAAAACCTTGGCTGTTTTTAATACTTCGTTCCTTTCAAAATAAGTATAGAGCTCAGCAAAAATGGCTATCAGATCCCAAGTACCAATGACCATTCTTTATGCTAATCTTTCCATTTCCTGCTATTACCAGTTCCAGGGTCAGCAGCTAAAAAAAATAATCCTGAACTATTGTAAAATCATCTGTCATTTTATTTTCTCCCCCAAGTCTCTTAAAGAGTGTCTGCAATGAATTACCTCCATGTCTGAAATGAATTACTACTCCATCCCACACAAACACACCATCATTACCTGCCCCAAGCAAGGTCTGGAACTATATTGCTCTTGTATGTTAAACAATAGTCAGGCAATGGTTAGATGCAACTGATTATGTGAAACGTTAGAAAGCTTTAGTAAATCAGCTTCTCTGAAGTCATCTGGGCTTGAGGTGTAGCTGGTTTTGGTTTAAAAGTTTATTACTTCTTTCTTCCCTTCCCTTCCCTTCCCTTCCCTTCCCTTCCTTCCTATTTATTTTCCTATATTGGCAAGACATGTCATCTTAACAAGTAGTTCTCCTCCTATGTTTGTTTATTTGTTTGTTTATTTAAGAGTGCCCTATTGTAATTTAATTGTATTTCTTTAGGATCAAACTTACCTAAATCAGAGGCACCCACCCATCACTGTTAGTCATTCAGGTAATGCCAGACTGATGAAACTGTAATAGAGGTAGTGCTCCCCACTACATGGTAATTAAAATTTCCCTAAAATACTACTTGCAATTAGAATACCATTTTGGTATAATAACAGGCAGCCTATTAAGTGTTAAAACTGAGTCTGGGAGCAAGACAAACCAGCACATCTCTTCAATTTTTAGTGCGAAGTGGACTAAAGTTTATGTTCAGGTTTATGTGCCACTTCAAACCAACCTTCAATCCAACCAGATTCCCAGCACCACCATACAAGTCATAAACAACATCCATACATTTCCATTTTTTAATCAAAACCCATGTATACAAGTGTCAGAGCAAAGAGATCCCATGATGTAGTATCTTTACAAAGATGACAGTGGAAATGGGCTCACTGTGAGATTTAATGCCATGGTACCCAGGCACTTTGTTTCTTCCTGGTTTGACTCTTCCTTTCTCTGCTCAGGTGTTGCTTCTATTTAAAAGTATTAGTTACTTTGTGAAGAAAATTTGCTGCATCACAGTATAAATGAGAACAATCTCTCCTAGAGCTGCTGCATGATGCACATAAATCATGCCAAGAAGAGGTGAGGGCTGAACTGTGCTGGTATTACTCTGACTCTGGTATCAGGCAAGAAATGCATGGCAATAAAGAGGAGTGTATAGAGGGGCAACAGTTCATACTGCAGCACCTTTCTGGATGGCACAAATGAGAAAGTCAGTGAAGCTGCTGCACTGTATCAGTGTAATGGGGGTCAGGATCCAGAGCAACAGCACTGTATCTATTATTGGGAAATAACAGATGCACACAAAGGAATAATCAGGTAGTGCTTTGCCCCACAGATCCCTTACTGGGTTTTGTGCATATTGGGATCAAAGGGCAAAACCTCCTTTTCAAGTGGTGTGCTGGGAAATGCATTGGGTTAGAGATTTGGGACTGATGTGCACTGAGATTCCTAAGTCAGATTTCAAAAGCCTGTATGATGAGCACTGCAGGCATGGGGAATAAAAAGATTTGTAGTGTAGTCCCACACATTCTAGTTGCATGTCTAATGCAGATCAAAAATTGCTTGCAGAGTTGTTTGTGTCATCTGTAACTTGACCAGCTGAAAAGAAAATAGGTGGAGAACTTGCCTCAAACACAGATGCATGATTATCTTGAATGCTTAAAAATGTTTCATAGGGTTGTCCTCAGGCCCTGCAAGGGAAGGAAGTCATAGAATCATAGGATCACAGAATGGTTTGAGTTCAAAGGAACCTTCAAAATCATCTAGATCCAACTTCCCTGCCATGAGCAGGGACACCTACCACTAGACCAGGTTGCTCAAAGCCCCATACAACCTGACCTTGAACACTTCCAGGGATGGGGCATCCAGAGCTATTCTGGCCAGCCTGTGCCAGTGAATCATCACTCTCACAGAAAAGAATTTCTTCCTAATATCTAACCTAAACTTACAGTGCTTCAATTTAAAGTCATTCTCCCTTGTCCCATCACTAGTCATCAACACCTCCATATGTAAAACATACTGTACAGTGAGATGAGGAGACTCGCCAAGGTTTTTAACAGAAAAAGGTGCCAATTCACTGCTTTTGGAGTATTGCTTAAATAACATACAAAGGACCCCTGAAACATCCTAAGACAGCCAGCTATCCAGCATCCATCCACTGATGTATTTTATGCAAAGGAGGCAATGACACCAGCAGTGTTGAAAACACAAAATGTTCCTATAAAAATTGAGATCTTTGCTGAGTTTAACTTCTTTGCTGTGTGCATAAAGGAGATGAAAGTCGGTGGAGGATAGGAGGAGACTGGCTGGGAATAGTAGGAATGATGCACAGATCTTTTCCATTATTAGACAGGAACAATAACTATGCCTTAAAAGTAAAACCTGAAACAAAGGCTGAGCAGTGCAGGGGCTGTGCAGGAGCTATCATTTTAGGTACCTTCACTGGTCTATTTCTAAGCCAGGGGAAAGCCTTTTTATGGCTGGGGATGAGCCCTCACTTTATAACTGAACTTTAGATTTCATCAGTGATAAATCGAGTGTCTCACAAAAAGTTCTGTTAAACCACTAAACACTAGGAATTGCACCAGATCAGCAAACATGAACAAGCAGCAGAGTCTGTCCACAGAGCGCTGAATTACTTGGCAAGGGCTCAATCGCTTGGGGGGATTCCAGTGGTTTTAACAGCAGAAGAGCAGTGATGCTCCTGGCTTCCAGTCCACATACCCCATGAGATGCTTAGCACCTTACTCTTTCTGATCAGCCCCTGATGCTGTTTCAGTGCCCTTAACCCAGCTACAAAACCTGCTTTCGTTATTTACTGTTTGCAAGAGGAAAACAATTCTCTGTAAAATAGCCAGTGGGGAGACGGAATTTTTATGGCTGACTGCAGAATTTATTTTTTTTTATGCTCTTTATCATCCCTGTTTATTGTCACCTCTTCACACCACTCGAGAGCCTGTCAGTTGGTCTCTCTGTTTACTTTAGTATATTAATTGTGCACCTAATAAATGTGCATTCATCAAGGGGCGAGTCACAAACCAGCTTCCTTGGCTGGCGTTTATGGTGATCTGGCCCCCACCCAAAACATTCGTCCTGGCCCATTTACAGCATTGTGTGGCCAGCATTCAGATGCTCTGCAGGGCCCTTAATGCCGTTGGCCATGGCTCTCAGCAGCTCTCATCTCAATAATGCAGCAGAGCAGAGAGTCAAGAGGCCGCCGACACGGTTCGTGCCTATCATGAGGTTTTTTTGGAGTATGTGGGCACACAGTCAAACCTCACTGAATTGGTATACTTTGATGAGTTATGGCTGTGCAGCTGGGGCAGCGTGTTCTTAGCTCACTGCCTGCAAAATAGAGGAATTTAGAACACAGAAAGAATAGCAGAGCAATATTTTCCATCTCGCAATTAGGAACATGCCTCGGGACAGGAGCAGTTTTACCAGGGATGCGGACATCACGAGTGCATTTCTGTGTCTCTCAGCATCAGCTGGTGTGCAATGCATCATATGACACTGTCCCCTCCAGACACATGGGACCTGCACCCACCCTTTTTGCGTACAACGGCACAGCTGATGGCATGCTATTAAGCCTCCATAATTCGACTGCATTTGTCTGTGTGTCCTCTCCTAGAGAGGCCTGCAGTCACTGCAGATTCATTTCCCAAAGCAGTAATTTTTTCTTTATGTCAGTAGGGCTGCTGTCTCTCAAAGGAATTCTTGTCCTCATGCCCTCGTGCAAACTTCTGAGGGATGCTTAAGAAGGGGAACAGGATAGTTAAGATCTTGCAAAGGAAAAAGAAAGATTTGCACTCACCAAAAAGCAAAATTTTGGGTGAAAAAAAGGAGCAGTATCTCAGGGAAGGTGATTGGAAAGCTTCTTAAAAGCTCAGCAAATCACTTTCTCACTGGAGCAAAATACTGCAGTTACTCAAATGGCAGTTCCACAGATATTCAGTTTGGGGCATCCCCACTAAATCAGCTTAAGAGTACAGTAAGGTGGTGGTAGTTACAATTGTTTTGTACAACAGCAGTACCCTCAGAGTTGCCTGCTGTTTCTGACTTAATCAATAAAGGCCATTAGAAGCTCACTTTTCTGCTAATACTACTCTGAGTACACCTTGTTGGGAGGGTTTTTTTATGACACTAAAAGACACAGTGCATTGATTTCTCCTGAGAGATACAGCTTAGGGTTTTTGTCATCCCATCACATAATACAATTTCCTTACTACATTTCTAACTGCTGTGACTTACTATTCACAATCAATGAAACACCTTATTAAGTTTGAAAAATATTTTTAAAGAGAAGTGAAAGTAAATGTTTTTAAAATACTTATGTACATATAGATGCAGCTGGTAAGAGGATGTCTAGTCACTATATATATATGTGTATACATATGTATATTTATATAGCATATACGACCATTGTTCAATTATTGTTCTTTAAAGAAAATGGGTCCTAAATGTTCTCCTGAAATGTATACAACAGAGAATCCCCAAGTGAAGTTCTCTGACTAAATATATATTGCAGAGAGTAGAGCATACTACTTTTAAAACCTTTGTCCTTTCATAGCAAGATGGAAAGCATCTGTGAGAGGATGAGTGCAGATCTCAGGACTCAAACAAACCTTTCCAAAGAGGCTCTGGGATCTGGAGTTGAGCTGGCAGGTTTTTCATTTCTGTCTTCCTATTGTGGGATTGACAAACTAGTCCACAAATCAATGCAATATCCTTAGGCCATCCCAAACTGAGTTTAATTCAAAGTCATAGAATAACAGAGTGGTTGAGGTTGGAAGGGACCTCTATGGATCATCTGGTCCAAGCCCCCTGCTCAAGCTGGCCCACCTAGGGTCAGTTGCCCAGGACTATAACCAGATAACGTTTGAATATCTCCAAGGATGGATACTCCACAAACTCTTTGGCAACATGTGGGAGCCTTTGGTCAACCTCCCAGTAAAAAAAAATATTTTCTTTCCCAGCGGCTTCCGTAGCCTATTGTCAGTCTTATGAGCCCTGCAGCTCATGCTCATGCATTTAAAAACAGCAACATAGTTGAATTTGAATGCCAGAGAAGACCATAAAAAAAAACATTATGTTAAAGATTCACAGGTCACTTAAAGAAGGATTCATCTCAGGCAACTTCAGTCAGGCAGAACAGACCCATTTATTCACAGCAGGTCCTCTAGGCAGTCCTGTTATTCAGCAAAAAGAGACCAGTATCTTTCAAGGGTGATGGACGCCACCAAAACAAGCACCTCAGGGAACAACTTGCACTTCAGAGGCACTACAGTATTTCTGTTCTCATCGTTACAGACAGAGCCTTGCTGCTGAGACAAGACTGCTAGAATCAAGTGCACTGGAGGCCTAGCACGGAGGGTCTCATTGACTGCTGTGGGAAACAGAGCTGATGTTGGTCACAGACAGGGAAAGGTACTAACTCAGGCTTAAAGGACTAAAGGGCTGAGCATCTTCTGCTTGCTTCTTTGAAAAAGAAACTGGAATCTCTGAATGATGGGCCAATGAACCTCATACAGTTTGCTAAAATGGCAAATAATGTTACGAGAGTGTTAGATTACAAAGAAGCCATATGTATATGGTGGAGCAGATGTAAATGTGCTTTTCCTCTGCGCTTCTGGTCCAGGCTACTTTGAACTTCATGCAACAGTGGATAATGAGACATTTGATTATATTTAATGTCAACTTCAAATAAAAGTTTTTTACATAACAGATTAAGGGAAAGATGCATTATTTGACTACATTTAATATACCCTTTCCTGACTTGGAAAAGCACTGAAGAGGGAAAGGACAAGACTGGGAGATGACATAAAGGCAGTGACAGTGACAGAAGAGTCTAAGGAGGAAATCCAGACCCACCTCCCAAAGCAAAGGAACAACTGAACCATTGTCTGGGAAAATACAGATGAGAAAAATCGAAGGTGAGAACACACAGGTTGGAGTCTCCAGCACATTGATAGATTCTGGAGGGTTTTTGGAGAAAATTCCTTGGTCCCTATGAACAGAAGTTCAGGGAAATCATGCACTCAGTGCAGAACTGTGTTCATGAAAATAGATACATATACTAGAATATTAAAATTGGATTTTAAGAATAATATCACAAATGGCCTGATGTCAAATGGCCATGGAAGCAGATTTTGGTAGGAATGCAGTGAATGCTTCAGGGAATTTCAAAACAGACCTTCAGGAATTAGATACCAAAGTCACTGTACCTTTTAAATAAAATAGAGAATAATAATAGAGAAGAATAAAACAGATGTAAAAAAACCAGCACATTTTATATTTAAATAAATATATAATTCAGAGTGGAACAAGTATTGCACAGCCAGAACATGTTAGGAAAAATGCAAAGGCAAGAGAGAGAGAGAGAGGAACAGTCAGTTTAAAGAAAAGGTGAATAAAAAGGTGTTTCATGGAAGTATATTACATCCTGAGTACTACAGAGACAGTAAATTGGCAGCCTTATTTACTCCCACTCATAAAATCAAAACAAGAAAACCATCTAGTGCAACTGAAGGGCAGTAAGTTTCAAAGTGATAAAAAAGTATACTTCCAAAGGCAATTTAACCTGTAAAATTCACTGCAACACAGTACTGTTAAGGTAAAACTTAATCAGATTTTAAAAAGAAACAGATATTTATAAGAAAAGCAAATATAACCAGGGTTAGGTTAGACAGGAGTTAATAGAAATCCTTCAGACTTTAAGCAAAAAAGCTTTATTTTCTGCCAGAGGTTAGGATGAGCCTTCCTCCAGGGGAAGGCTCCATAATTGGTCATGAAAGGTTTCTTACATTTTCCTGTGATGTACCAAAACATATAGTATTAGTCACCGTTGGAGAAAGAACACTGGATTATATGGACCATTGATCTGACCCAGCATGGCAGTTTTTATGGTCCTGTGAGCAAAATCCAATGGATTTGCAAGGAAATCTGACAGAATAACAGCTTCAGTTTGAATTTTTCTTACCACTGTAGAGGCCATAGAAAGAGCAACTAAATTCCTGGCAATGACATATTTCTGCAGGCAAGCATGGTAGTAGTGGAGGTATTTAATTGCTTTTATGCCACTTGCTAAGGATTATACTAAAAAAAAGGAGAGAGAGGGAAATACAGGGTGCATGTTCTAGAACTTGCTAATCTGTTGTTTAATTAATTTCTTACAACTTTTCAAATCAGCCTGTCCTCACAGAATTATATCAGTTGTGATTTATTTCCCTTCNAAACAGTTGATTTTCTGTTGCATCCTTCCAGACAATTCCCATGCATGGAAACCTTCTAAGGTCCTGAGCTCTGAGGCACATTCCCCTTGGATGTGTGCTTCTCCTTGCACAGGTTAAGATCAGACACATGGTTATACCAGTGCTACCAGCCCAAAAACCAATAGACCCTGAGACTCATTTGTACGTTTGTACACATGGTTGATAAGGGCCCAGAACTCTGCTAAACTCTGAAAACAAGTAATTAATTATAAAAAGCCTATTTTCCAGTCCCTTTTAGTGCAGGGAAGTCACACACAGTGCTCTTCATCCCAAAATCCAGTTCTGCATGAGTAACCAACCTTCTAACACACCTTATGAGGTCACATTTGCAGAATGGAAACTGAAATACAATCTGGGAAACCCATCACAGATCCAGGGCTGGAACCAGACAGAAAAAGGCAAATCTCTGTTCCTTCCTTCCTTCCTTCCTTCCTTCCTTCTCTCCCTCCTTCCTTCCCTCCTTCCTTCCCTCCTTCCCTGCCTACCTCCCTCCCTCCTTCCTGGATGGATGGATGGATGGATGGATGGATGGATGGATGGATGGATGGATGGATGGATGGATGGATGGTGCATGTTTGCCTTTTGTTAATCAAGCAGTGGCTACCAACTTTCAGAACAATGTTACCTATTAGCAGCTATGATGGGTCAGATCTAACTTAATTTTAAACATGTAGGCATCAAGGAATGAGTAAGGTGACTTATGGATGAAGGAAGACAGCTTTGGCCCCAGACACAGTCTCGGGAGATGGGCTGACACAGTGAGGTCAAACCATGACCACTATAAGCCCAGTGACATTAAGCAGAAATTCACGTGAACTGGAGCTTGCACCCTCTTTTACTTTCCATGTAAGCACTGTAACAATGTGTTTATACTGAAACTTGGTGGAGATTCCTCGAAATTATACGTACTGGCAGTGAAGTTAATCCAACCAATATATTGCTTGCAGCATTTCATTTTTTCTAAGTACCAACTTTCCTTTTACAGGATCTCAAAAAACAAAACAATATGTTGTTTTCTTATGGATAACCTACAAGCAGCAGTTGGTGAAGTAGTCACAGGGTCCAGAGCTACATTATATCTTTGATGTCTGGTTCTGCAGCACAGATATTTCAGCAGAGCAAGACATAATGAAAGTTTAAGAGCTTGTTAAGAAACTGACTATTACAAAGAACCATGCTCATTTTGACTCTATTAGAAACACAAGAAAAATAATTTGTCACTTTCCTGTGACTACAAGGATCTCAGGGGGAATCTCAGATAAGACATCAACATTGTTGGTGATTACTCAGCCTTTTTTCATTACAGTTTATAAAGCTTTGAATAAGAAACCGGTTTATACTGGAGTTCCAATCCTCTAAATGCATTTTTACAAGACCCAGCTGTGGGAAGGACATTTATTTCCACTTTAGAGATGAGGCGAGTGAATCATGGGTAACGGGTGAGTCGAGCAAGTTCACACTGAAGGGGTTTTTGTGCACTGTGGATGACAATGTAACAATACCAATAATAATTCTAGTAAATAAAAATTCTGTGTTCCCCTTCTGGGCCATAGCAGGGATATTTCTCCTATTCTTTCTCAGTTGTTTCCATTTTGTTTCTATTTTATTTTCCTAAACTGAGCATAATGATGTGGGTGAAAAAAATCTTCTTTCCTTGGGATCTAAAAGCTTTTCAGAAATATACAGCTAGTGGACGATGTTCCTATCTGACTGATATTTAATACTTTTTTTTTTTAATGCTGCAATTGTGCACATAGCCATGCTGGAAGATAAATTCCAGTGATGACATTGCAACAGTTCGAGTGTTTCCTCCATTATGTGTCTTTACAACAGAGATAACCTTTTGCATATTGAAATCTAATTGCATAGAGAGATAGTTGTTTTAAAACAGAATTAACAACACTTGCTGAATATTTTGTAGGAACTTTCCATAACAACCTGGTTTTATGTCAGCTTCTCTAGAGCACAGCATCATTTGTACTATAAAATTAATTGAAAATCGAAAACTGAACAACAGATCTTTACTGTTCTTATAGCACATTCCTGAAATTATCTGCAGTGTAGAAACTCCATTTAAATATTCAGTGATTTCTTTGCCAGCAATTAGCCCACAGCAATATTAGGATTCTCTCACACTCCACTCACTCCATATATTGATAGAGGAAGATATTGATATAGCTGTGATAACTGTGTATCAATAGATATTCAGAGTGATCATAATATAGGCAGGATGTGCCACTGCAATTATTTATTTGCAAATATTCAACCAATTCTTTCCCCAGCATATTATTAAATTAACTGAAGTATTAACATAAGATTGTTACATTGAAACACTGGTGTAAGTTTGTTTTACTTTACTGCATTGGAGAGCAGATCATGGCCCTCCATGTTCCTCTTCTCAAAGTCAGTTTTTACTCTGCTGCTGCTCAGTTTCTGCAAAAATACATTCAGAGCTGGACATGAAGCACTTTTGATCCCTGAGGCTGCTCTCCCTCGAGAGTAAACCCGTGCTACACTGACAGCAAATCTGCAAACACAGCCATGGGCCCAGCCACTGTCTCCTTTTGGGTGTGCTGGATGCTGGCATGAGTGCTGACTTTCATCTGCCAGGGGTGAAGTCCAGGACAGATATGCATTTGATTTGCATACATGTGAGGAACCTCCCCATGGAGTGCAATGACGGGATCACAGTGGCATGATCCAAGGGAATGTTGTGGCTATGTGGGGAAGAGGATGGCTGTCTGCACCCTGTGGAGTTTAGCTATGATTGATAGCCATATAGGCCAGTGCTGTTGGCTGTATCATGGCATGACTGAGATGTAACAGCACTCACAAGGTCTCCTTATGAGTTCCCCAAAAAGATGAGGTCCTGGTGTCTGACCTTCTGAAGACCTTCTCTTCCTTTCATGGAGAGACCCTTCCCTTTCTAGGATGAGCTATCATCATTTACTCCAGGCGTTTCTCTGGCCACCCCTTCAGTGAAGGTTCCATCCACCATCCTCCTCATGAATGGCTCTCCTTGCACCACGTCCTGCCCTATCTGCTCACAGTGGTGCTGCCAGCCCCAGGCTACTAGGCCAGCAATGATTTCTCCTCTTCCTCTGGGGAGGAACTTCAGCAGAAATCTTCTCTCTGCTGACAGCAGCAATGCTGCTTGTGACTTCCCTTCAGTAGAAAAGATCCTAAGAGACAGGATCATAGCTAAATGACTCTTTTTTTCCTGACTTGGAGCTGACCTATTTCAGTAACACAGGGGATATCCCTGTCCCACAGAGAGAATCTCTGCTGCAACCAACGGAGACCAGTGAACCAGAAATTCTTCAATATGAGGATGGTGATGCACTGGCACAGGCTGTTCGGGGAAACTGTGAATACCTATCCCTGGAAGTGTTCAAGGCCAGGTTGGATGGGGCTTTGAGCAACCTGGCATAGTGAAAGGTGTCCCTTTAAAGTCCCTTACAACCTAAACCACTCTGTGATTCCGTGATGCAGAAACAGGACCCAAAGAGAGCTTGGCCATGGCTTGGCAAACCATCTTTTGCTACCAAAACAGTGCAGCCTCCCCTTCAGGCTGCTCATGGGAGCTGTCAGTCACCACATGAATAAGAGGTTTCTTTTGTGGCCACTGTTCATTCTGGTCACCAAAGGTATTTGACAGGGATGGGTCCCAATCCTTTTCAGTCGTGGTTTCCTCTCCGGGTCCAGCATTATTCAGAACTGGAGATTAGCTGTCAGTGGGCTGTTGTGGGAGTTTGTTTTCCTTTGAGTCAGGCATCCCTAATCAGACCTAGCACTTCCTCTCAGGCTTTATTAAACAGAAATCTCTAATCCAGAAAACATTTCTAATATTAAGACTAATTAAGTGTCATAATGTCAGCCAGGGTAAATAAAGCACAAAAGGAAAGAAATAAGCTCTGGGAGTCAAATGTGCCTTATTGAACACACATCTGCTACTCCGACCCACGTCTGTCACTCAAGAAGACATCATCCAGTAAATCTGATCAAAAAAATCCCCACTGAACTGATAAAGCAGAACAACTCCTCAGGTGGTTTAGCTGTCACTTGAAAACCAACTAGCAAGCCAGTGGGCTGACACTAGTGCAGGAAGGCAGTGAGGGTTTGTAGCTCGCAGATACAGTATCCTCTACACTTCAGAATGATCAAGATCAGGTCGTGAGGGCTTTCTCCCACTCCCTTTTTTAGCTGTGCAAGGAAAAGAAGTCTCTTCAGGTGCATTTCTTCGCTTATTTAAAGGGTTGAAAAAAAAATTCAGGCAAAGTAAGTGATTTCCATCCCAGACAGGGCTGTATCATTTCAGTCACTGCAGAGCAGGAGTTTTAAAACTCTGCCAATACAACTGTTCACTTATCGTGGCTACAAATATCCTGTTTATTACATTTCATTTTCTTTTGGCTACCTGTTTGCTATTAAAAAGAGGGGGAAAATAATTTCAAGAAGTAAATAGCTTGATAAATGTTATTTAGTAATTCTTAAAGAAACTACAGCTATGTGTGTCTTCAATCTGCTTTTTTCTGCCTTTCCTCATCTTAAAAATATCTTATGTGGTACTATAAATAATGAGCAGAAGGGAAAGTGATGCTTCATGCAGAAGGGGGAAAGCAGCAGTGGTTGTCCTTAATCATGTTCAAACACAAATCTGGAGAATGAATGAATGTTCCTTCATGCATTTCCAGGCTAGACTAAGTCCACAGGGATTTGTGTTTAAGACCTTGGTGTCAGTATGCATTACTGTGGGCTTTGAAAGATGCTCTTAAAATGTTTCTAAATAACCAAATGGAGCAACCCTCTCCAGCGTGATAATCTGTGCTGCAGATTACTACCACAACTCTGGCAGCAGGGAAAAAGGCAAGGGAGCAGAGCTCTTTTCCAGCTGTGCCCCAGAAATCTTTTGCCACAGTAAGCAATTAACATCAGGTTTGATCTCTCACAGTGTTAGAAAGGTAGATGACAGTGTAACATCTGCACGTGGTTTGAATGTGCAGTGCCTGCACTTTTTGCATCCAAACAAGAGGGACAACTGCTTTCAAAGTCAGTGGCCAAAACAAATGGCATTAAGGTATTGTGCAGGATCTCTCTGTGCATGGTTGACGTGATGGCAAGGGTCCCTGACACAGCTCAGTAGCTAAAGAATGAGGTCAGGCTTTGTTTAAGTAACATAGAAAGACGGGTTCATTTTTCTCCTGTAATGAACATGAAGTGTTAGGCATGTGGCAGTAGATTCTGCTGCTGTTGTGCAAAAGACATAGCACTTGGAAGAAAAAGTCAAAAAGATGCAGCAGGAGGTATGATGTAAACTTTAATAAACTGTTCAGAAATCTCCATTTTTGCCTGCCTGGCTTTCAGTGACTGCATTTAAACTAATGGGCCAGGGCCCTTTTATGCATTCCTAGGATGGCTTTTGCAAAATTCATGGCTGGTACTATTCCATGCCCTTATGACATGACAGTAACATTCATTTGTATCAGTCTGGCACCATGCAAGTAGGTCGCACCATTAGGATGAAGTCAAAATGAATTTTCCCTTTCTTTAAATGGTAATGGAACAGTTACCAACTGATTCAAGAAAACATTAGCAAGTACCATTTTAATTGATTTGAATGCATGTGTGTTTTGCATTGTTTAGTTTGAGGGCATTTTTAAACAAATAGCACTGTCATTGTGAGCCTTAATTAGATAATAAATTATTAGATAAATGGATTAGAAAGTTCAGTATGGCTTTCACAATTGGTGCTAGTGGCATAAAAATGAGGTGCTTGGCATTAGCAATGCTAATAAATGGCCTAAGGAATGCACTTGGGAAGAATGATGATGTGGCAGCTGAGTGACATGTGAGGACTATGGTCTTTCCTTTGCCCACACCTATTTTGGAAAACAAAGGTGCTCCTGTGCTGTCTTAGGAAAGATAACGGTGGTGCTGATCTAGAAGGGTAAATATGTCAGTTCCCTAAGTGCACCTCAAAGCCTGCAGATTTAATGTGGGGTTCATGAAAAATTCACTAAGCACACAGGACATATTCTAAGGGTTAGGCTGCATGGGGATCAGCTCAGAGATCTGACAAGAAAAAAGGCTCAGTACGTGCATAATATACTCATTTATGGGAAAACTGCTTAACAGGGAGGGAAGTCTGGATCGGTTGGGCTGGATATGGAGTGCACAGGAATCATTAGGATCTTTCTGAAAAAGGGCAATTTGTTGGATGTTGTGCTGCTTACTCAATTCCATGAAGCAGTAAATCAAGCCATATGAATCTCAGTGCTGTTCAAAGAAGTAGTGACAGTAACAGACACAGAGTGCTGCAGGTTGGAAACTGATGCAAATAATCACTGGCACGAGTTCAGGCTGAGCGTCAAATACCTGAAATTAGAAAGTTGGAAGAGCACTTTCATATGGACTGAATGTTATGCAGTTTGCCTGAAGACAGAGGGGAACATGGATTTGCTATTTTTGGATTGATTGCCCCTTAGATATAACTTCTTACTTCAGGGATGGCATTAGCCTGCATCACTTAACCACCATAATCAGAGCAAGTTCACAGAAAAGGTTTGAAGCCTGAATTATGTTAAAGTCTTTTAGATTCTCAACAGCGTATCAAAGAATGGCAACTTTCTGCTATGGTTTCTAATGGATGGCCAGTATGGATGAAATATGAACACTACTGAAATATCTTCAGCATGTAGAAGAAAATACTTGGAAGGACTTCATTCCTACTTTTTAAAGCATTTGATGCAATCTCTTTTGCTGGTCCCCTGAAACTTGACTTTTTATGCAGATGATTTTCAAGGTGCACTTCTTCAGCAATCAGACCAACCTTTGATAAAAATTAACTGTGGTAACAGAAACACTCTTTTGTTATACATTTCAGGAGAATTTGGATAAATGATTGATTTTACGGTAGTATTTAAGTACTTTGTGTAGAGCATTCTGTTGCTTTTGTTAACGAGAATTACAGTTCCATCTCACTAAAGGCCAGATAGATAAAAAGTGAATAGTGTTTTACCCTCTCAGCTACATCACTAATAGCCTTATCAGTCTAGCATATAAATCTACATTCAAAAAATACTGCAGTTACTGTGCAGTATGTTGCATGCTCTAGAGACCTTATCATTTGAGTAATTGGAAGTCCATCAGAATAAAGTACATGATAATTATATGAGGATAGTATCACAGCTATCTTAGGTAGGAAGAGGTAAACGACGCAAATGGACTCTTCACCTCTGATTTTCAGTGCTGGAGACATTTGTCATCTGTTAGTTTATTTAGCAAGTTTCTAATTAGGATCTTTTCCAAGTCTTTTTCCCACTCAAAGAGCTCCCATCCAAAGAAAATCTAAAGAGGTTCAGAGATAGTAAATACATTACACTTGCTGCATAATCTCCATGCAATCTCCATTCTTTGCCAGCAACACACATGTCTGTTGTAAAACTTCAAGTCATGCAGCCATGTTCAGTAGTGCTGAGGCCAATCAGGTAAAGTACAGTAAAAGAGTCCATGACTAAACTGCTTATGATGGGCTTGGTGCACAAGCAAACAAGCCCAGGTCTTACTGCAAAGTCTATGTCACTTTATTTATTGCCATGTTTATCATGAGACCCTCAGAACAACAGGGAGAGTTCTCAGCCTTCTGACCCACTAGCAAAGTGGTTGCTTTAGGAAGTAAGGTGGGTTTAAGCCAAGCTAAGAAGGAAAGAGAGAAGAGTCAGCAGGAAGACTGCAGCTGCTATGACACAATCAGGATCTGGAGAAACATGGAAATCACAGAAGCAGAGAACAGATTGCATTGCAAGGGACGTTTAAAGCTCATCTAAAGTCCAACCTCCCCTGCAATGAGCAGGATAGCTCCAATTCAATCAGGTTGCTCAGAGCACCATCCAAACTTATGTTGAACATTTCCAGGAATGGGGCATCCACCCCTTCTCTAGGCAACCTGTACCAGTGTTTCACCACCCTCATTGTAAAAACTTTCTGTGTTCTCGTTTTGAATTTTATTTAATTTCTTTCTGCTTCAAGTGTGTAGCTGGGATGGCTATTCCTTTAGGCCAACTCTCCATCATTATTCTTATGTTCCAATCTTGTGCCTTCACTTCTGAGAGTGTTGAACTGCTGCCAGGCAAGGAGGCTGTGGCTTGCCTTCTTAAGGCTTCCTGCAAACTTTTACATAAACCAACTGAGTTGGAAGAAAGTGGACTTGTCAAAAAGGAGAAAAGCAGAGGAAAACTTTGATCAGAGGTTGTTCTCTGGAATCAAAATGACAGCAAGCTCCATAGGCTTTCTGAAAAGCTATAGAAACAACACTGGACCTCTTGTGAATAAATTGCTAGCACTTTCATATATAGCAATGGCTCTTGAGATTTCTATTGAAATTTATCTCCAGTTGTCCAAGCATGTTGCCTTGAAATGCCATAAAGACTATCCCGCCATGTGTCAAATCTAAGTTATCTTGCAGGTTGTATAAATCAGCATGCATAATATAACCATATATTGAGCTTATGAGTGCCACACATGGTGAGAAGTTGAAATTTCTCAGAATTTGTCTTCACATACCTCTGCACTTCCTTCCTTCTCTCTGTCCCTGATTCCATAAGGATGACTTGAAGCAATATTCTATTCTTGTAAGATCTCACCTTTTTTTCTACATACCTCCCTATTTCTACCACCAAAAATCATGTCCTGGGGGAAGGATCTGCACCCTGCATACAGCTGGTGAAACATACAGTTTTGTTTAGCAGATTTTTGTTTGGTGTGAATCCCCGCATTGTATGTACCTGTTTCAAACACTGTGGAAGAAAAAAAGTTTCACTTCTGGAAAGGAATATTTGTTTGGTCTCGCAGATGGTTTAATGCATGTTGGTGTTCAAAACCTATTAAAAAGAAAAAAATAAAAGAGGGACAAAAAGTGGAAACAAATAACAAACAAATCAAAAAAACTCTTCTTGTTATTTAAATCCCTGTTTGTGCTTTGCGCTTTGCAGTTTAATATTCTTTCTACCGGAGATTGACTCAGGACCCTAAATCAAGCTGATTGTACAATACACATATTAAAATCTACATTTGAGTCAGAGAAGCCTGTGTTCAGTTTGAAACACAGGACAGAGCACTGAAGCAGAATAAATAATCACTGTTCACCCTGTAGGTCTTTTCCATTCCTAATGCCTCCGACTCTGTGAACCATCAACTAAGTATTCATGTTTGGGCTGTTCATACAGTTGTTGCTCTTTCAAACCTTCACTCTTTGCTGCAGGGATCAACAACATTGTCCAACTCACTGATCTTAAAACACTTTTTGTGCTTCAGGATTTGGCTTATGCTTAAGTTCACATATTCCCCACTGTGCCATTAAAGCAGCGCCCCTGTCACTGTCATTTCTCTAGACAAACCCACTCCTTCAATGGGCCATCACTATGCGTCCTGATAGATTTTGCTGAAGATTAAAACATCATGCTCTGTCACAGTACTGAATTGGAAAACCCCAAGTGTTGGGAATAAATAAATCTGACATATTTGAATTAGTCCTTTCATATTTGGAGACTTGATCTAAGATTTGGTCGCATTAGGTGTATATACTCACATCCCTGTGAACTGTTTGTTTTAAATGCTTCATCATGACCAAAAAAAAACAACCAAAAAAGTCTGCAAGAGAAACTTCAGAAGTGATTGTTCTCTTTAAGAAGGTGGAAAACTTTTTTCACTCCGTATTTATAATCAAAAAGTCAAACAATTGCTTAAGCAAGCAGTTGTTAAACTTGTGCCTAAACCTGGACAAACAGTTACCATCCCAGCCGTCTATCCATCTCTGTTACAGTGCTTACAGGGAATCTGCATTCACTGAACCACAACTATTTAAACATTTCCCTGCAAACATCCCATTCCCTCATTTCACCCTAACAGCAGACCTCACCTAATCTGCAAATAAACAGGTCTCAGCTCTCCATGGAAGCCTTTGCACATAATATAATCGTTTACCACATGGACATTTGGGTCAGGTTGGAATACGCTGGGTTTCAGGAGAGAAGCAAGACGAGCTTTCTCAGTGCAGCAAATGCAGGTTTGGGGACTAGTGCTGAGCCAATAGCTCTGAAAATTGATGATTTGCCTTAATAGACAAAACAGAACAGGGTATGATGAGATAGTGACAGACTAGGAGATAACCATCTTAGTCTTCTGGGTCCCATGGAGAAGTAATCATTTCCAGTCATCCTCCCCAGGCACAGGCTTTCAGATGGAGATCAGGATGTGGTTCAAGTCCAACCACACTGGTACCTCTACCATCACACTGTATTCACATTCAATTGTCTCAACCACCCAACCAAACCTCCTAGGAACCACAGGGACACAGTATGGGCACACAGCCTCCCCACTCCCCAAATGAGTTCTAGGAATGTGGGTGTCCTGCCCTGTATGTCTCATATAGGGTTCTTCCAGAAGGATTAGCTGCTGAATTATTTTGATAAGTGAGGCAAGGCAGGGCAATGGTATGTGCTTTTTCGAGTTGAGATGTGGCTAGGAAAGGGAAAGATAAACTTGTAGCTCTTACGGATTAACTTCTGGTTTCTAAGAATAACATAGATAAGGCAGTCTCAATTAGATGGAGCTTACAATCACATATAACGAATCTGAGACAGAAGAGATTGCTGTATCTGAAAGAGAAGTCGCCACTGTTCTTTAGATAAGCTCCCAGACCTTCAGATGAGAAAAAATAAATATTACAGGGGGAAAAAAAAAAAAAAAAAAAGAAGGGTTTTCCCTGTTTAACCTTCCCAGCCAGATCCAAATTGCCTGCCATGGAAAAAACAAGGCAGCCCAAACAAAAGGATGGTTTCACCACAAATTACTCTGCTTATGCGTTGATTTGTTGTATTTTTAGAAGTAAGTTAAGTTGCCCTTCTCCACACATTTGGGACAGCTTCAGAATGGTGTTTTGTTTCCTCTCTTTTTTAACAAAACTAAAGTTTCAACCAAAAATTTGCAAGTAAGACAATCACACAACAAACAGAGATGTCTCACTCCAAACAATCTTCAGAAAAATGATATCTGTTTTTTATCTGTCATGGAAATAGTTTATTTTCATAAACACTAGAATTCACCCACAAAAAGAAAGCAGGGCAGCATTTCATCATGACTCTGTTTCTTCACAGGTATTTCCTACAAGGTGTTGGATTCATTTTCTATATGATAAACAGCCATCACTGAGTAATTACCAGTGAGCAGGTACCAGTGCTGAAGGTCATGCTGCCTACATGTCCCTCACACAGCTGCTTCTGTTTAACATCCCTAATAAAAAGTGGGAGACATTTGATTTTGATCAACGTTTTAAGAAACACCATATCTACAGAAGCTGGACATTTTCTTTCTCACTTCATCAGGAAACTTTTTGGGATGGAAATGTAGGACTGAGCAGTTTATCACAGAGATGACCTAATTTTGGCAAGCCTCAGAGAGGTCACAGGCTTCCCACTGCCACTAGTGGAAACCCTTTTATCCTCAAATACAGCAGAAGTGAGTTAGTATACATCTTCCGGGATACACTTTGAGTTAGCTGTAGACTTTTTTATTTTTTTCATATTTCTTACTGCAAGTTTAAGACAAAAATGTACACGTTTGTGGAGGCATGGCTCATTTCTTCCCTTCCCCCTCTTTTTTTTTTTCAAACTTAAACTGCTTCTTTATAAAGCTCATTCAAATCCAGAGTAAAAAAGAATTAATTACTAACAAGCATAATTAGATACAAATTACCCTTCTGATGTTTTGGCTGCCCAGGATATACCATGTAAAAGCATCCATCTGAGAGAATAGCACAGGTGATTGTAACCTAGAGTTGTGTTGAGCATTGTCGTGCTTCATCTCCCCTGAAGAATGATGTGCAGTGAGTTAGTAAGAAATATTAATAAGAAAGGGAATGAAAATATTGCTATACTTCTATGCAACTTTTCTCATCCAAAGAAGCCAGGTTGATTTTTTTCTTAATCAGGCTGGTCAAGGAGTTCTTCTACAGGCATACACATCGAATTCGGTGAAGTTGTTCACAGAATAAATGTACCCCTGCCCGAACACAGACACCAGGATCTGAGATACTGTGGTTTCCAACCCCTCTTTTCCCTGGGTCTCATTAAATAGTTCCTTATACCATTAGCAATTTGACTAAAATCAGCAAAAATGGTCCGTGTGGCAAATGACGTTTTGTAATCAGCTCTGTCAAAGTGTGATGCACATTTTGCACAACGTAAGCAGAGCTCAGATGCTGACACTTGTCAGTGCTGGACTTCAAACTAAGAATTGCAGGATTCCACCTCCCTCTCAAGTCCTTATCCAGCAAAGTACGCACGCACACCTTGAAGGATCTGAATCTCAGACTGGTGTGTACTTCTCTAGAGATGTGAGAAGCCTGAGGGCTTAGATGCATCATGCAAGAGTGCCTCAGGGTTTTGTGAAGGCTCTAGTCTGCACTGGCAAGTCCAGTCCAATCCTAGAGAGCCAAGGACATCCTTTCAAGATTAGGGACATACTGTGGGAAGGTGGCTATGAAGAAGCATCCCATTTGTATCCCCATAGCTTTTTCACTTCCAGAGCTGACCTGCCTGGTGTGTGTCTTCACCTCCTTCTGAGAGTCTCACAGACAATTTTAAATATGCACCATCAATCTTACATTGCAGCTACACATTTTGGTCATGTGGCTCATAAATGCATATGGATTTCCTATAGAGGACTTTTCTACCTACAAGTCTTTTCATAAATACCTTTTTTTTTTTTTTAACACCATTATCAGATAATATCTCTCTTTGGAGGTCAATCATAAATGCATTCATTCCACTTCATTATTCATAGTGGTTTCTGCTTAATTTCTGGTAGGCTCAGACTCTGGGACTACCTTAGACACTCATTGCACTATTACACAACTCTCCTGAAACCCTACCTGCTCTGGACCCCTCAACATAACAAGTACGTGGACCTGTTGAAATGGGT
Source organism: Formicarius rufipectus (assembly GCA_013399695.1). Classification (NCBI taxonomy): domain Eukaryota; kingdom Metazoa; phylum Chordata; class Aves; order Passeriformes; family Formicariidae; genus Formicarius; species Formicarius rufipectus. The sequence continues at coordinate 277,542 of VXAU01003366.1, forward strand.
CCAGAGGAGGCCAGAAAGTTGCTTAAAGGACTGGACCACTTCTGCTATGGAGACAGGCAGAGAGTGTTGGATTATTTAGCCTGGAGAAGAGAAGGCTTGGGAAAGACCTTAGAGTCTCTTCCAGTACCTAAGGGAGATACAAAATAGCTGGAGAGGGACTTTTCACAAAGGCATGGAGTGACATGATAAGGGGTAAATGGCTTTAAACTGAAAAAGGGCAAGTTTAGATATTAGGAAGAACTTCCTCACTGTGAGGGTGGTGAGGCACTGACACCAGTTGCCCAGAGGAGTTGTGGATGCCTGGAAGTGTTCAAGGCCAGGCTGCATGGGACCCTGAGAGACCTGGCCTAGTGGAAAGTCTCCCTGCCTATGGCAGGAGGATTGGAATTAAATGATCTTTAAGGTCCCTCTGACCCAAACGACTCTATGATATTATTGCCAAGTTGCAGTCTTTTAAAAAAGAACAAAAATACCTGAGAGGGTTTATGTGAGTCTTTCATAAAAAGGAAAAACAATGGGGAAAAGTTGTGAGAAAAGAAGAGTTTGGGTATACAAAACACCTGGCTAGACATTAATCAATGTGGTGTCCTCTTTAACACTTTCCATGCTTTCATTTGGGAATAAAACACAGTTCTGCTTGCCATTGCAAGACAGTTAATTAACATCCATAGACTTATAAATAGGATTTTACCAAGTAGCCGATAAGCTGGTATTATTAGTGCTCATTTTACTCTGGTCCTAGTCCCTTTTGAGATGAAGGTAGGTTTTATTAAAACAGACCTTTAACAAAACACTTCTATTCACTGTGGATTTCTATTAAACACCAAGGTGTGAGGGGGAGATTGGCTTAATTTGCTTTCTTTTCGGTCTCCATGCCACTTTTTCTAATAATACTAACGTTTCTTAAGCAAATGGGATGATCAAGTGGACAGAGCCCTGTGATGGGAATCAAGGGAAGTGTTGTGCCCCTATTTGATCCACTGGAATATTTTGTCCTGGTAGCTTTACTGTCATTTGTTTTTCTCCTCTAAGAAGCAAACTTGCTTCTGTCAATCAGTTTGTCAGATAAATCGTTGTGCTGGACAGATTCAGAAACTGACTTTGGATTTTGAGTTTCTTCCAGTGATTCCTAAGGTCTTGGTGAACAGGTGGAAGAAGATGCTGTTATTCAGAAACGGTTCTAATCAGTTCTACAGATTTGCATAATGCAACAGTGATTTGCAAAAAACCTCAGGCTCAAGGGCATGTGCTTATCACTTGCCAGGGATCTGAAGGGAGCAATTCCTGCCTACACAGCAAAGTGCAATTTGCTGCATGTATCATTACTGTATGGATTTTAGCATTGGCTGTGGTGAAAGAGACTGCTGAATTAATGAACAAATGAGATTGGGAAAATGTAATGGTTTGAAAAGCACTGCTCCAAAAACTATAACCCCAGTTCCATCAGTCTAGTTTTCCATTACATGGTTTAACAACCACCTTGTAACCAATGAGAAGGATAAAATGGGAAGTGTAAAGAAGATATTCAACTTTTGGCTGACTCTACAGCATCACAGCAACAGCAAGTAAGAAAGAAGAATGGAATACATCATAAAACCTTCCCTGTTCCTCCAACTGACCTTTACCCACCACAAAAGCAGACCTTGAATTCTGTTTATTTTACAAAAATCACCAAGAACTTTTACAATGGCTGGCCATGCAAGTTTGAAATTATTTTAAATATACCTATTTCTTGAGGAAGTGCAGAAGTTAATGACTTAAAGAGTTGTTTTCACAGTTAGGGAAAATCCATGCTTGCTTGAGCTTTAAACTGGCATTTGTGCATAAGACACAACTGCTTTTTCTACATAAAATGTTACGCTTTCCGTTTCCCACTTAGCACTTACAAAGGCATTGGATATGCCTGTTGCTGTGGAGATTTTGAGCCACAGGCCAATCTCTGTTCTTTTACCTGACCTAGCTCACAAGTTATATTAGCTGAAGGTTTTTTCTTCATGACACATTTTCTGAACATTCATATGTTTTATTAAGTAAACCAGATGGAAAATCATTTACATAGCTATGCTTCCCCATTGTGGGTCCAATGGCCAAGTTCACCCCATTAGTTCATCAACTCCCTTTCTGTATATCTTATTTTGCAGTGCCATGCAAAACTCTCCCATCTATTTGTCTCTTCCCCATATCCTCTAAGATTTCCTAGCAGCTCCTGGTGGCCTTCCCCACTCTGTTCACAGAAGATTTAACTTCTAGTGACACTATGTTCTTTGTGTTTTCAGACTTGGGTTCCCCATTTGCCTCAAGTAGTCCAAATGGCCTTTGCTCAGGTTGCCTATGTTTATGTACTCACATGGACGGTATCAGCAATACTATACAGCAAAGTTCAAAAACTAAACCTGTGTAACAAAGTACATACGTGTCCATAAATAGACACATTGAGATTGTTGACCTTCTCTTTTTTTTTCTTCTGTGCTGCTTGAGACTGTGTTTGATTTTCTTACATTTTAAATAATAGGTTTATTCCACATAATTCACATCAGGTTTTCACATCTTTTTATTACTGGATGTGAGCATTCCCCACAAGAACTAGGATTATGTAGAGGAATCTGTTTGGTGTTTTACTACCAGAAGAGCTTTAAATGATTATAACTGTTAGGAATACAGTTATAAAACCTATGTTGTAGTAGAAAGCTGTTTCTCAAAATGAGCCAGCAAACATCTGTATGTCATTTGAGACCTCAAAATATCAGTCTAGTGGCATATTTTTGTAGGTGTGATAATCTGACAAGTTAGTCAAGAAAACAGTTACAGGCACAGGTAGTATCTTTTATTAGAAGTGATACTTGGAAAAAGTAGACAAGCTTTCTTCAAATCTGAAACAGAAGCAGCAGGCCTCCCAGCTAAATCCAAGTTTAAAGAAATTGCTAAGAGTTTATAACAGAGCTTGTATGAGTATATACATTTTTGCAGGGTAAGTGGCATAGAATAATGCCTATCAGAATCCTTTTCTCTGTGTGTGTTTGTATGTGTGCCTGCTTGTGTGTATGTCTGTGTGTGTGCATGCATGTTTGAAAGTACTTTTAATGTTCACACCAGAATGGCCACTTCGATTATGAAGTAGCTTTATTTCTCCCCTATTCCAGAGACTCTTTCATTGACTGGAAGGCCAGAATATTCAAACAGCACCAGGTGCTGGCTAAGCTACCTTTGGGGACATAACAAAAATCAGAAACATCTAACAAAAAGGAAATGTCATACCTTTTCACATTTATCTTTGCATCAGCTTCAGCATACAAGAAATTGTAACGGGAAAAAAAAGGAAAAAAGGAAAACCAGAAGGCAGCACAGTTTTTTTGGATCAGCAGAGAGATCCAACCAGAACTGCTTTTAAAATAGCCTTAGATAAGGAATGCCTTTGGGAACCTTTGGATGCAGAACAGTTAATCAACAGCATCTTTACCTATCCATGGCTAGAATCCCAAACGTAAATGAGTTTTACTGTAGCTTCTGTGGACACGAAGCCTATGACAGGGAGCAATGAGCTTTTGTTTTTCTTAAAGCATCCCCAAAGGTGTGTTGTTTTCCCATGGGCATATGGTATGTTCACTTATTCCCAAAGGCACAGAGATAGACAGTAGCTTTTTTAAGGCGAGAACACTAAAAATACTTTCTGTATAAAGTCTGGGTGCAGATGACTTTTCATAGTTTAAGATATATTTGGAAATCAGCCACGTTTGTTATTATGCCTGTTAACAATTTCAAGCATTGCCTCTTAGGTATGACTCTGTTTGATTATAGAATCATACCGAAATCCACATACTGCCTTCACCATGAGATCTGGGTTCTCTGCACCTATGCAAAAATCAAGCTACAACATAACCAAGAAAAACCTCATGTGCTCTTTGTCAGACACAGAACCCTTGATTATTTCAGCATTTCAATTTAAAGAAGGAAAGGTGAATTTTGGTTCTTTGCTCTGAGGACTAAGGTCTGCAAATTGTGGCTTTTATGCATACACAATCACACATAACTTAGGAGTCTAAGAAATCTAGAGAAATTTGGTCCCAAACAGTTTGAGAGAAATCCAGTCTGTACAGAAAAGCCATTCAAATTCTGCTTTTTGTACTCTGTGTGTGGGAGTAGAAAGAAGTAGATGGCCTTGAAAACAAGCAGACGAAGTTCTAGTCAACCTACCTATGGAATCCCTTCCCACTCTGACTGCACAGGAAGTTTGGTGTTTCATATGTGTTTTCCTACATGAGGAAAACTCTAAGTCTTCCAGTAGAACTAATAGGAAGCCTTGAAGTGCCAATCTTTCAGATAATCTTCTGCTGATGTGTGTGTAATGGTAACACTGATGCCTTCTGAAGTAATTTAGGAATTGAAACCTTTCCTCAAGAAGTAAGAAACTCGATTCTAGGCTCCACACATTTTGGGAGGTATTAACTACTTTTAGGCCTTTCGAGGATTTAGGGGGGCTCTTTATCTCAGCAAGATTGGGACACAGGCAGGTTTCTCTCTCTTATAATACTCCTTTTAATGTTAAAAAACTCAGGGAACCAGCAGGTTAAGTAGCAAGACATTCAGTGTGCACAGACACCTACACAACTGGACAGCCCCTAGAAGTGATCAAGTTTGCTGACCATTCAGGACTTCAGGAATCCCCCCAGAATCACTTTCATTCACTTTGCTGTCTCCTTTGATTTTTAACACGAAGGCAACTGATTATATATAAAATCAAAACATCGTACATTTTGAAAAGCTTTTTCCACTTCTAGACTTTTCAAAGGTTTATTTTTAATGTTTATTTTTTGTGTGTTTTTTTTGTTTTCTTTTCAATGAAAAGTATCACTTGAAAAATTGTCCAGGAGTAAAAAGAGTCTCTTTTCTGTGCTTGTAAGGGCTGCTCAATCAAAATTTAAAAGAGTATGAGGAAAACTTATCTCATATGAATGCTTGTGGAGATAAACAAAAGGTAAAAATGAAGACAAAACTGAAGCCAGAGTTGCTCATTAAAGTGTGGTGGAACTGCTGTAATGTCTGCAGAAGTGCCTCAAGGGCTGTTTAGTCAGAGCTTCTCCACTTGTAGGCATTTGGCCGACACATATGTGGACTGATGAAAGGCAGCTGGGTCTGCACAGTGCTTGCAGATCGGGGTCTTTAGTTCAAAAAGAATCATAAGAAAGAAAATAGCTGTATAAACTATTGAATAGTACAGAGGGTCAAGCCTGTCAAAGGAGTCAGGCAGGTAATCATCAAATTTAGAGATAAAAGAAACCACAATGTTACTTATTCTGCTCACCAGCCTACTCAGGAGTATTCAGTGCAGTATAACAGAAGCACATCTGAGAGTGGGAGTTGCTAGACCTCCAGAACTCTGGAACAGACTGCCCAGACTAATTGATCAGGAATTTAAAACTAGACTTGTTATAGAAGGGACTTCTATGCTACAGTGAATAACTACCTTAGAGATGGACAAGATAACCAGTAAGGACTCTTTCTCATCCAAAACATCAAGATTCTCTTCTCCCATTAGCATTTTACCATGATTAAAACCATTGCATTTAAAAAGGAAAAGCAGGGAATATTTCATCACCAGCATGCAAAGCTACCTGTTACATGCTAGTTTTGGGGCAAACACCTGTGAAAAATAATTACCAGTCAGCTGGAGTACACATAGAACATACTGTTTCAACAGTCAAGGAAAAAATAAAGTCTATTAGCCATCTTTCTTCCTTGCATAGCTTTGGTTACTACGTAGTATTAGAAAAAGTTTTCCCCCTATACCACTGAGTGTAATTAACTGTTTTATGGGAGCACTGCATGGTTGGAATCAGCCAGTGTGGGGAAGGGATAGTAAATCAGATGGACCAGCAGTGCTTTCTGTTCTGGCAAAACCTGTATCACATTTTCACACGGGTTCAGGTGCTTTATTTCCAAGCTTTCATCTTTTTAAAAGAACTTTTTTCTTGGAGATAACCAATTCCTTTAACTATCACTCAGGAAAACAGACAGAGGCTAGGGGAAATGAGAGACAGAGAGAGACTGTTGAATGAATGAGACCAGGTATACTTTTTCCCATATTTAGCTCTACTGCTCAGGGCCCATCATTCTTTGAACTACTGGGATTCTAAAACATTTTTTCATAAATAATTCTCATGTGCCTGCAATGTGTTTTGAATTATCATTACCTTTCCTCTGTTCAGAAAATCTCTCTTATTTGGCATCACTCTTTCTACAGTGACTTGAAAATTTTCATATTTTTCACTGAGCAGGGAACTGAACAAAAGTCAAAGTAAAGAGTCTTCACTTATAGGGCAGAAGTCATTAAAGCACTGATTAAGTTATTAAAATTGTAGCTTTAAAGATATTAACCAGGGCTTTGGAGAAAAAAACAGTAACATCAATGGTGTCTGAAACTTTCTGAAGTTCAGCTATTGCATTGCAAGTTGTTTGTTGTCTGCTGAGAGACATAGAGTAATTTTGGAGGAACAAGGATTGTTCCCATTTTTTTGGGACTGGAAGTGTTATTCAATAACCTGAAAAATTGTCTCTATCCATTTCCTTTCTTCTTGTGCACAGGTATTGGTCTTTACTTTCTAAGGTTGTTCTAAGCTTTAAAAAAAAAAAAAAAAAGTAATCAAATCACAATTTTTGGTCCAACACCAGTTTTTTGTGGCTCAGTACTGTCATATTCCTGTATTACCTTCTTGGGCAATACCGTTAATGGCAATCTTCATCAGGAGGGAAGAGGATCATCAACAGATGCATTGTTGTATTTTGGCTCTTTTCCTCAGCAAGAATTCAGGAAGTTTCCTGGGAAAACAAAGCTTAAGTGCAGGTTTATATGGGGAATATTTGGATTAGAGCAGTGAGAGGCACACATTTTCTTTGCAGCTTTTTCAGTAAGTGCATGGTCTCACTTTGACCTGCCTGGAAACGCAGCACTTGTCCTGCCTGCAGATTGTAGTGAAAGGACACTCTCAGCCTCTCACTGCCTGCAGAACATTGTGCACAGCTCTCCTCCACAATAATTACAGCTACTCAAGCTCAAACAACTCCCCTATTCCTGCTCTTACCGTTTGCATTGCAAGACCACCTCATGGCTAAACACAAGATCAAAGTTCTGCAGTTTTGCATGCTTCACATGCACACAAGGCAAAGAAGTTCATGTCTTGAAAAACCTACAGAATAAACAGACAAAACTGATTGAAATTACTTGAAGATGTAGGATGAGTCTGGTTTTTAATGAGCTGTGCTAGTCACAGTGTATGTGCAAAGTTCAAATGAACAAGGAGCATAAGGTGAGAGCCAATTGAGAGTCCAATGCATAAGGATCAGATCAGAGAGGTCTGAAGAGTAAGCCAGACGGGAATTGCATCCACTATGACCTGGGTGCAGAGATACCAATGCAGGTGTGCTGCAGGCTGGCACATGGCAGCACTGTGCACTGCAGCCCCTTCAGCACCACACCATGCTCTGCTGCTTGTCTGGAGCACACGAACTGAGACTCAGCATCATTCTGCTGCAGCCATCCTGCTTCCCCTTCTGCCGGAGCCTCACACTTTCTACTGTCTTCAAGTCCAGAGCCCCAGGCCTAGCTCACAGACAGTGAGAAGGAAAAGAACCTTTCTTCTTAATCAGATCCCTTTAGAAGCTGATCTAAGAAGAGTCTTTTAGCACTAAATTGCCTTGATCTCTTTTTCTCAGCTGAAGAAAGAAAATGATCTTCTGAACCATGACTCTTAGATGTTGCAGGGAGGCTGTTTGCTTTGTTTGAAATCGTGCACTGGGAAAAAAAGGTCCTCCCAAAATTAAGAGAACTTGTCTAGACTACAAGAAATAACAGCCACTGGCAAACAACTCCTATGCAATTTTAAGGATGTAACCATCCAACCCTCATGGGAATAAAGACCAGGATCAGGAGAAAATTACCCCAGTAAGTGTAAGAGGCTGAACAAGTTCATCGGTTTCATGCAGCACAAAATTTCAAAGTCAACAGTAATTTTAACAATAATAGAAGCAGACACAAACTCTTTATGGAGGCAACATTCATTTCACTCCAAATTTCCTTGCAAGAACATTTATGGATAGACAGGTAGGGTTCTCGCTGCACTGTACCTTTCCTACCCCTTTCTCATACTCCAGAGATTTGCAGTCATATGTTTTCTTTGGTCTGCACTTACTCAGGCAGACTAAGTTTCTTCCCAAGAGGAACATAAAATATCATTGATTTAGAGCTCTCTTTCATGGAATCTTTTATCTCCAGCTGTCTGTGCATTCAGTCACCATTTCCATTGCTACTATACAGAACCTGTGCCTAGGAGCTTGGAGGGGAAGTGTTAAGTCTGCACATATGATGGGGCAAATATGGATTATTATGGAGCAAGCCAAAATATCACTGCCAAAATCATCTCAGTAAGATTGTTTTACCTTCAGGCAGGTTCTAGACACTAAGCCCAGGGTTCATGGCATTTTCTCTTACATGCGAGTAAGGACCACCCAAATTTCCCTGTATAGTCAATGAAGAGAAATGAGACACTCAACTCAAACTGGAGACAAAGTTGCCTCTGGAAGACAAGGCTGTATTTCCCCTAACTGCAGGGAGATACTCTGCTGCACAATGTCACATTATCCTTGTTTCCCCAAACAAGTCCTGGATTTCTCCGAACACCTGCAACCTTCATTCCTTTCAAGAGATACGCATTCGTGGTTGTCTAGTTAACAGGTGGAAATACACATTTTCCTCCTTAACAGCACAGTTATTCATCATGTACTGTTTTAAATACAAGGTGTGTTAGAACCCATCACCAGTGGCCAGGACAGCCACAAGGTGTATCGCTGATCATGAAGTGAACTTTTTGATTTTTTGGTGCTTTGCCTGTAGGATGAATTAGTTTTGCTCCCTGGTAGGTGGGCTCTAACGTTGTGAATTTTGATTGGTTTCCAGTGCTCCAGTCTTGTCTCCTCTGGCATCACTTAAAAGTTAATTTTTAAAAATTGCTGCTAACCACCCTGTAAGATATTTGTGTAAATTTTATTTGCTGGAGCAGGTGAAAAAAACCCCTTGCAGTGGCCCATGTTTAATAACTCTTCCCTGCTGGGGTAATGGGACCATGAAAAGGTTTTTTGCCTTGACCAAGCCTATCAGGGAAAGTTTTGCAAGGCTAGTGTAAATTTTTTGTTAACATTAAGCTTAGAGAAGTAATTTCTGTAAAGCCTACAGTTTGGTGTCCAAATACAGGAAAATAGACCTTTTAGGAGATTTGCATGTAATCATTTGCAGAGAAGTTCATACTTTATATTGGGTGTTTTGGATCAGATAGAGCATTAGTGTCAGATTGAGAGAGGCCACTTCATGGGCAGCTCATCAGACTGCCTACTGATTACATTATTCATTTACAAGTTGGGTTTGAGTAAAGTTTCAGAAGCTTTTGTAATGCTGATCCACAATTAGGTGCTTGCATTTTCCTTAAAACTTTAGATGATGTGAATTACTTACATAAATATTTTACAAGGCATGATATAAATATTCTGAGGTGATTAGGACTGTTTATACTGTCTCTATCAGAAGAAAGTATTTCTTTCTTGATCCTTACTTCCTTGATTTTGAAACACACACAAGAAATCTCCCACATATTTGGAAATTACATTACCTGTCTGTGCTTTTAAATAACAGCGTGATTTCAGCCTTGGAGACTGATGTCGTAGAAAATCGCATAGCTAACTTACACAATCTGTTTCTACTGTTGCGCCTACAAATGAGCAAGCTGAGTATCCGGCTTGGGCAATTGCCCGTGTAATTTTCTGAAAATCTGCCGTATTATTTTCTTCTCTTCACAAAAAATTTTAAGTGTGACTGTGCTGCTCCAGAGTACCCCAAGCCCCAGAGGAACTGCATTTCAGAAGGGAGCAATTTTCTCGCTGCTCCTCTCCATCTTGTTCAATGGATAATTGTTTTCTGCTGTTTTGGGTCACGTTAGCAACCTTAGGAGCTGGGGGAAAGGAGATCTGAGGTTTGTGTTGTTCCTTGTCCCTTTCTACCTTCTGCTTCATTTGGGGAGTAACGGCATATGGCCCAAACGCTCGGTTCACGATCTGTGCTGGGACAGAGGCAGGTAACAGGCGTTCAGCTGTCATGCTTTTATATGCCCCAGCATCACATCATTCCTCAAAATGCTGCTGCCATTCTAGATGTTTTCCATGCAAGGAGGGCCTGCCCAAGATCTGCCCTATACAAACAAGAATGTTCCCAAGTACCTGTTAACACTGACTTTGTGACTTCCTTGATAGAAAATTCACTGTCCTGATAAATGGATAAAAGAAAATCATTGCCTAGCTTCACAGCATAGAGGAAGAATAAAAAACAACAACAACAACAAACCAAAAAAAAAAAACACCAAAAACAAACCTATGTGGAAGACTAGCATAAATCCCCCAGAAGGCAGGTGAGGTCCATGTAACATATGTTCTTCATAGTCCACTTCAGCCCAGGTGAATTTATTCATTCCTTCTTAACCTCGCATGGCCTTTTTCTGCCCAGTATGCCAGTCTTCATACAGGGCATGTGATTGTTTCTCATTTTCAAAGCACAACTACTCATTTCTTAATTTTGGTGACATGGCAGTTGCCCAGGTTTTTCTTGTTAAGAAGATATTCATTTGCCCCTTTTGTTTCATTCATTTTCCCCTCTGGCTTTATAACTATAAATCAAAACCACAAAATTAAATTAAATAAAATAAACATAAGTGCAGGTGGAAATTCAGGAAATATAAATAACAAAGAGTAGTTTTCTAAGACTGCTTTTTTAATCAATTTTAAACACAAGATATATATTCCCTGTTGAACTAAGAATGTTGTGACCACCTATTGTTAAAGAGCAGCAATAAATCTGCACAACAACTCCTTAGTCCTATGATTCATTGACACATTTTGCCAGACAGCTAGTTCAGCCTGTTTTTTTTCCAAAGGTGTATTATGCTGCCCACTGGAAAGGTTTGATATGCCGCCACGAGAAGGGCATGAATGCTGTTTGTCCCTTAGGAAAATTCCTTCTTTCTCCATCTCTGAGGGAGTGAAGGTCCCAGATGCTAAACTAGTCTTATAGCAGGTGATAATCAGGGCTCATCTTAATATATATTCCCCTTCACCTTGAAAAGAAAAATCCAGCAGGATTTCTGATGCTCGGAAATACTAGTGGGGCAAATCACTGCCTTTTATATTCTACAGGGAACCAAACACTGCTGTGCAGGCAGGACACTACCCTTTCTACCTCCTCCCGTGTGTCAGCAACCCAGGGATATCGTGGTGCCCACCCTGTTTGCCACTTTGCAAGTACAGCTCTCAGACAAGATCTCAGCCCTGCAGGACTGCTTCATGTTTGTGGGGTTTTAAGCAATCTGATATGGTATGAAGTGACACTACCTGAGTTTAAGCCTAATTTAATAATTTCTTTTATCAGGCAGAGGTACCTAAGCATTGCTTAGGCAGATCATGGTTTTCTCCAGTACAAGACTCTCTACAGTTTTAATACTGATCAATAAGATTTTGTTTCAGTGCCAATAAAAATCACTCAAAACTCCTGTGTAAAGTGAGGGGAAGACATAAAAATAAGTTCATCTGTTTACACTCTCTTACCTTTGATGGGATCATACACCCAGCCAGCACACTACAGAATACACTGCTATCATTTACACAGCCTTTCTGCGAACACACAGTGCAGAGCCACCTTTTAAAGGCCAGAGCTGTATTGTGATGGCTTTTGTTTGTAATGGTGCTTACCAACATTGGTGCACCAGTACCATCGTTAGAAACTTTCCTGTTTTACAGTGGTGCAAAGGCTAAGCATTGTCAGTGTTATGACAATTCATATGTGAGAACTACTGTAGTTATACTGAGGAAATTGCAGTGACAGTACTTCTGCCCATGCCTGTCATTCTTTTATGGTGGGAATTCCGTTAATTTAAACTATTTTGAGTGACAGTCTTTTAGTCTATTTCAGTGATTAGAGACCCAGTATGCAGGAAATGACAGAATCTTAAATCAAATTATCTGCGACACATCTCTGTACCTCAGTTTCCTATCTGTCAAAAGTGTAAGTCTGCTTCCCAGAAAATCTAATTCATAGAATCACAGAATGCTTTGCATTGGAAGAGGTCTAAAAGGTCATCTCGTTCCAACCCTCCTGCCATGGGAAGGGCAATCTTCCACTAGACTAGGCTGCTCAAAGTCCTGTCCAATCTGGCCTCGAACACTTCCAGGGATGGGGCAGTCAGAGCTTCTCTGGGCAACCTGTGCCAGTGCCTCACCACCCTCACTATAAAGAATTTATTCCTAGTTTATAATCTAAATATCTCCTTTTCTACTTTAAGACTGTTCCCTCTTATCTTATTACTATCTGCCTGTGTAAAACATCACTATCCCTCCTTTCTACAAGTCCAAGTCTCCTTTAAGGACTGGAAAGCTGTCAGAAGGTCTCCCCAGAGCGTTCTCCCTGCTTAACAATCCCCAACTCTCCAACTGTCTTCATAGGAGAAGTGTTCCGGCCCTCTGACCACTGTATCAGCCAATCTGATAACAGATCCCAACAGATATGATAACAGTATTTCAAAGTTTACATACCAAATGCTTGTAAAGTCCTTAAAGATTCTTGGATGAACCTTGATAAAAGAAGTTACTAAGGGAAAAAACCTGGTATTACCGATTTATTGATTGCAGATAATACCATTCTCTGTATACTGAACACTGTGAAATCCTGTTGCTTTGTCATTTTAATTCTGTGAAAAGTCAGCCTTTGTATATCTATACTTTTTCACCTCTTTTGGGACAAATTATAAACATATGACTATAATCCACTGAATACAGCCCATGAAACAATTTACTGACCTTTAAAAGTATCTCCTTGAATGTTCTGTATTTCTGGCAGCTCTTCTATTCACACTAGCATGAATACACCCGTTTTAAATCAGCCCTTGATCTCTGAAGACCAAATCCTGCGAGACACAGAGTAATTCTAGTAATTCTGAAATATTACAGCCAAATGTGCAGTATAAAATGAAGTCATGTTTATTGTTTGTCTTACTTTCCCCTAAGTATTTAGGGTCTGCTCTGGTAGTCTCTTCTCTAAATTTAAAGCAGATACCTGAATATTGCAGAGTTCCTTGGTTAAGCTGGGAAACAGATTCTCTGTACTAACCTATTTCCAAAGTTTGTGTTTCCTAAGTGCTTTCATAAATCTACCAGAGACTGTTACTTATCTTCCCCTGATCTTTTTTTTTTTTTTTTTAATTTTAATCTGAAATACTATCACATAGATAAAATAGAAGGTTCTGCTCTGTTTTCCTCTGAATATGTGCAAGTAACATATCATTCATACAGAGACATTCAACATCTATAATTCCTGCCTCAAGTCCAAAGAACATAGTTTTGACTGTTCACTGCAAGCAGATATATAAGATTGTTACAAATTGATGCCAAGGGGCCCATACTTGAAATCTGTTTTGTTTTCTTTGAGTTAGCTTCCAAACTGCAAGTCTGTGCATAATGAATGTGTTATCTAGTCCTTCTGTTTTGTATTTTTGAAGGAGAAACAGCACATACCATAAAGCAACTTGTCCTACTTGCTCAGGTTCTATAGCAATCCAGTATTGCTGCAAATTCATTTTGTACTAATAAATTAGAAATTTTGCTCTGACAGCTGGAATGAAAGTTTATGGGCCAAATCCTGCTTGTTTTACTTGGACCTGCAGTTGCAGTAAATTCAGTGAGATACTTGTCTGAGAAGGATATAAACTTGTAGCTTTCATTTCTCAGCTTAATTTTTGTGAAAAGGTCAGATTTAATTCTTGGTTTTCTGTCCAAGCAGGAAAAAAAGGAGGCAATTCTCTTAAAGGATCCACAACTTGACACACACTTGTCTTACAGAGTTGTTGACTTCTTAAAAAGGGAAGTCGTGCTTTGTTTGCCATCCATTTTCATTGGATGTTGTCAGCAAAGATGACCAGAGCATACCTTCTATCTGGCAGCTAGTAAAATCTCCTGTTGCATCTTCCCCATCATTTCTGCCCTAAAGAGAATTTCCCAGGGAGCATGGAGGTATGGGCCAGTGCTCCTCAGAGCAGCACAGTCCTCAGTAATACGGTTAGTATTCACAATTCCTAGGGAACCTTCCCTTGTAAAGGTCAGCTCATGCATGGCTGGGAGTGCATGTAATGACTGTGAAAGCCCACGGGATCTTCTCGTGTGCATTCTGAAATGGTGTAGTTGATTAAAATCCAAAGCTGTAATTTAAAAAGGTTTTAGTAATGTTTTGTTTTTTTTTTTTCCCTTCTTTTATCCTTGACAAAACTGTAATACTGGGAGATGGGGAAAGTGCATACAAAAAAAACCCCCAACAACCTGCAACCAAGTGGAAACTTTCTGATGTGGACTGACAAAAGCTGACATTTTGCTTTTACGGTTACAATTCCAAATTCAGCTCATTCTGCTCCTGCTCTTTATGTCCAGACTAGAGAACTCATGTATAGTTATGCCAAGCATGCTGCCTGAACAAAACATGGGGAGAGCATTGGAGCTCTACTGTAATTTACCACATTTTTTTTTAAATTTTTTTTTTTTGGTCTGGTATTCACACCATTAACCCCCTTTTAATGCAATTTTATTGGTCCTTGTGTAAATGAGTCAGAGGTTTGAAACAATTTTTTTTAATCTAGCTTGTCTTTCTCAATGGCTAGAAAACTGTATCCTCTTCTTACCAAGTACACTGAAAAAACTGTATGGTTCTACAGAAAGACGTTGATTTAACACTTTCTTTCCATTTCGCTCATCATCACACCAGAATTCAGCCCCTGACTACACAGGATTAGAAATACATGTCACCCTGTTTTGTAACAAAAGCATAGCAAATCAAAGTCCTGATTTAAACTTTGTTGCATGTCAGGGCTCATCAAATCTCTATTGCAACAAAGAGGATGACACAGAGCAGACTTCGCTCTTCCAAGAGCAGATCAGAGTTAGAGCTGAATCTCAGTTTGCATGTCAGGGACTGTAACAGGGAAAACCATGCTCATCCACTTGCATATGCCACCTTTTTTCCCAGTCTCCAGCACTTACTTGTATTTAGCACAATGGGAAGGTTACAGCCTTGGCACCCATAAAAAGGGTCAAGGAGTGTGAAGTGGGCTGCAGATTCCTTAACAACTGCATTCCTAAAGCAGGAACTTCTCTGTCTGGAGAGCTGTCAGAAAGAAGGAGACCCAGACAACTCCACTGCTGATCATAACAAAACACACAGGGCTCACAATTTTGGCTCTTGGTCTGCATACTGCACACGAGGCAGGGCAGGCTCTCCACCAAGTCTGGCTCTTTTCCTCAGGGTGACAAGTGTCACTAAACGCAGATGTAGTCCTATATTGTCCCCTGTCCCCCAGCTTTGCCTCTGACACTACAATTTCTGCTCTGATTGTAATTAGCAATCTATAAAATCAGCATATATCAAGGAGGTGACATCCAAGTGCTTACGATGAGCAAAACTGATGACCAAGGTGGAAGAAAACATAGCAGAACCAGCTTTGGGGGATTTAAATGTAAAACCCACTTTATTGTTTTGGGTTTGTGTCCTTTTCTAAAGTGTTCATGCTGTGTTTAGTAAGAAATATTGTACAGCTATGTAGTGTGCTATGTTGTGTTCAAGATGTGTTTTTTTCTAGAAACAGATACATTTTTTAAGTTTGCTGGTTTTCTTGTTCTGACTGTTCTTTTTATTTTGATGGATTTTGCATGATAACATTTCAGTATTTGGGAAAATGTGGGAGATTAATCATTATGACTTTCAGATCAAATATAGCAAGGGGATAGCTCATGTTTAAATGCATTGTCCTGTAATATATGTCTGTGTTCACGTTCCCCGTTTTTATTGATGTACTGCACATATCTGACCTCCACGTTTGCCTGCTAGTTTTTTCACCAGTTTGAGGGTTCTGACTTCTCACTTTTGTTCAAAAATCTGATTGGAATAAGACCCTGATAACCATTAATTGCTTACAGTATGCTTTCCGATTGGATCTACTTAACCCTACACGCACCTGATTCAATTTCCTTGCAGTCAGTAGCTCTTCCTCAGTTAGGCACAGCTCTGTAAAATATAATCTTCTAACCTGATATGCTGTTTTTTTCATCATTTAATCAATGTGGTGATGCTGCTCTGAGCTGTGCTGCTGCCCTGTATCAGGGCGGTGATTTGCTGATGTGCTGATGTACCACACCAGTGATGCCCGGGCCTCTCCTCCACCTCCTGCCTGCACGATGGAGCTCTTGGGCTGTTTGCTCTTGTAAACTCGGGAAGGGAATGGTTAAACCAATCCCCAGAAGGGCTCCACACTTTTCACACGGCGTCAGAAGTCATTTACCTCACGGTACACCGGGCAAAGCCTTCCCTGCAGTAGGATGCGGCCCGGCTTCGACGCCTAGCCTGGCTGACAGTGAGAGCGCACCTCATGCATGGCACTGTGCCTCGCACACCAGGGGCTCTCCCCAGTGCCAAAAATCTTAAAAAAACAAAACAAAAAGTAAACTAAACAACCCCCGCAACCAACCAACCAACAACACACCTAATGGATATGAGTGCCAAGTGGTTCTAAGAGGCAGTGCCAGCCGGGGGGCAGCGCCAGCCGGGGGGCAGCAGGCAGTGGGGTCAGGTACGCGCAGCGGGCAGGGCGGAGGGAAAGCTGGGGTGGANTTTTTGTTCATTTGATTTCTTTCTGTGTCTCCCCCCTCCCTTTCTCTGTGTGTCCGTCCGTCTGCCCGTCCGCCCGCCCGTCCGCCCGCCGTGTGCGCCCGTGGCCGCAGGTGCCCCCCTGCCCTGCTCGTCCGCCTCCTCCACCCCCCGCTCGCAGTCCCCCTCCCCGCTGCCGTCGCCGCCGGCCAATGGCGGCCCAGGGCGGTCGCTGGGCGACGGCGCGGCGCGCGCGGCCGCGGGCTCCGACTCGGAGGGAGAGTTTGTGCCCCGCTCGCTCTCGGCGCAGAGCGGCTCTGCCACCCTCTCTGTCGCCGCCGACGGTGAGTGACTGCACTCTCTCTCTCTCTCGTTCTCTCTTTGCCTTACTTTCCAGTGGCTGCCTTGCCAGCCGTGTGCGGGGATGGTTGGTTGGTCGGGGCGCGCTCCCCCGGTTGGTTTGTTTCGGTGGGTGTATGTGCTCACAAATAAACAAATCGGGGGCGGGGGGTTGTGGGAGGGGGTTAAAAGTCGCCTCGTAAAGGCTGATACACGGGGCCCTGGGGAGGTTCGTAGTCATCGCCATGTGGGCATCGCCATGTGCACCTGGGCAGCGCTCAAGGAAGTTGGCGTGAGTTGAAGGCTGGAGCCCGGGCCCTTTTGGAATTGTGGGGTAGTTTGGCTTTTTTGTTTTATTAACTCCTGCCTGGAGGACTCGCCACAGAGCCCCCCTCCTCGGTGAGGGCAGCAAGGTGCAGTGTGGGGGCCGAGGGAAACTGTCAAAAGCCTGTCAGCTGCGTGGATGGGAAAGGGAGTGACAAAGGGAGTCTCGACTCTCCAGAGTTTCTGGAGAGTTGTGACAGTGGTATGAGCACCGTGTGCTGACGGCGGCCTCCCCAGAGGCCTGAGGAGTGTCTGTGCCCGGTCTGCCTCTGAGAGATGTCCTCAGGGTAAGTATCTGAGGCGGCAGCACAACCCCATCCTACTGGGATGCTCTGAGACCCTGCGATGGGGTGCTGAGGGTTCTCAGCACTGCCGGATGGTCCATGTGGCTTAAAAAGAATACAAGGAGAGGAATGAGAGTCACAGCTCTCTGCTGAAAAGATAATGAGTCATAAAAGGAGAGGTAATGCTCATTGGCAGAGAAATGTGAAATTTCATCAAGGGTAGTGTAACCTGACGAAGTGCAGATTACAGCAGTGGAATAGCAGCGGCCACTCAGGCTGCTGCCATCCGGCTGGAGTGATAATTGCTCGCAGGTCTGATTTATGATGAAGGCAAAGGCATTCAAAGATATCTTGAAAGAGAGAAAGAAAGGTGAGAGAGAGGTTTACTGTGACTGGCAACAGCTTAACTGCATTTATGTTAAGCTTCTAAGAAGGTTTCCTACTATGCTGTTATCTCCAAGTAAGGAGAGAAAGTTTGACATTTAATTTGTCTGCCCCCCACTCTTCTTTCCCAGCTTCCCTCTTCTTTTGTTGCATTTGTTATGGTAAAAACAAACTTTCCCTTCAGGGTTTTTCAAAGGAGAAGGTTATCTCCTCTGAATTGTCATCCTAAGGAGAGTAGGGGGAAATACAGTGTCGTATTCATTCAGGAAACTGATTAAAATTCATATCCTCGGTTCAGCTTCCCCCCTCCCACCCTATAACATACGCACACATGTGACTCCTTGCAGTGGCAGTATGTGGAGATGTGAAATCATGTAGATGACCCTCTTGTTGGAAATAAAGCCAGACTCTCACTCCACCTCATGTTTTCTACATCTTTATATATGTGCTTCCTCTTTGTTCATTTTTGAAATACGTATGTCCACATATATGCATACCCTCCAGGTAAAAAGAGGGAAGAAAGAGTAAACAAGCAAGATTAAAGACCTTAATCTCTTCTTTACTAATTAGCTGAACAACAGAAAAAGCGTTGTTCAGAGTCCACAGTGGGTTGATGACATTATTGTATTATTGATGTGCTGGTGAGTTAGTTAGACTTCAGGCTTTTCAGCTGCCTGCTTATTTAGCCTCTTTTTTTTTTTTTCTTCAGTGTTTTTTGCATTAGCTTGTAGACATAGTACTTTCCCTGAGGCTTTCTTTGTGTGTAGGATTCAGCAAGTTAGTAACAAATATGTCCCACACAAAGACAGGGCATCTGGGGTCTCATTTGCCTGTTTATTCTAGTTGTTCAGTAATCAAATGTGCAGGTAATGCCAGCACAATGGTGACCTGCATCCCTCTGTTATCAAGAGGAAAACAAAGGTGACTTATTTTGCCACCTATCAACCCATAATCTGAGAGTTCATAAGAATAAGAAGCACAGACCATACAACCCTATCTTGTCTAAAACCCAGAAACTCTTCTGACCTCTGTAAATGGAATTAATTGCTTTAGTTCCTTAACATTCTGTTTCTATGAGGCTTAGTCAGCTTAAACTTTAGACGACAAAGGCAGGTCTTTATGTTCCTTAAATGGTGAAAATTAGTAAAAGCTTATTTTGGTTAGGACTAAGTTTAATACAGTTAGAGCACTTATTCTCGGAGAATGGTAGCTATCTCAACAGCAGGACAGCCTGAGAATGCTGTCCAAAGGATTTGTGTTGCACTTTTTAATTGATTGTGGCTAGGTTTTCCTTCCACAGCTGTGTAAACTCAGCCTTAGAGAAGTCCATCCAAAGTAAGTAACACCCAGGGAGCAGCACTGCTATTACAAACTTCCATGTAAATTGCAAATATATTGTACATGGAACTTAAGAAACATGCAACTTTTCAAAGATACAGTGGGCTATTCTTTATCTAAGTTCCTTGCATTCCAGAAAGGTAGTATTGCCCATAGTTTTATTTTTACACTTCCAGAAAAAATCCAGCTAAACTTTCAAATGAAGGCTGGAACCAACTAATGTATATATAAATGTATAGGCATATTTTTTTACTTCTGTATTAGATACATTACAAGCCATTGTTTGGTTTTCTTTACTTCTAAGTAATTTGAGACATTAAAAGCCCCATTTTTTTTGTACTTATAATATCAGCTGGTATGTAATTTAAGGAAAAAAAAGACTTTTCAGACTCGGATCTTTTTAATTTTTATATATGTCAAGTTCAGAAGACTTTACCTAAAAGTACCCAAATTAACTAGGATGTGAATATCTCAATTTCTTAGAATCCTAGAATGCTTTGGGTTGGATGGGACCTTAAAGACCATCTAGTTCCAAACCCCTGCCATTTGCTGGGACACTTTCCATTACACAGGTTGCTCAAAGCTCCATCCAACCTGGCCATGAGAAGTTCCAGGGATGGGGCAGTCACAGCTACTCTGAGCAACCTGTTTCAGTGCTTCATCACTTTAACAATAAATCCGTCCTCTTTTAATTTAAAAGCCTTGTCCTATAACTACAGGCCCCTGTAAAAAATCTCTGTCTTCCTTATTATCCTCTTCTAAGTATTGAAAGGTCACACTTAACCTTAGTCTGCAGACTAAACAGCCCCAACTCTCTAAAGCATCTCAGGATGTTTCAGTCCAGAAACCTTAAAATTCCCTGATTTGAGGATTTCAGCATTATTTGAAAAATAGGCTGCCTTGGGGTATCTTGGTGAACATTTAAGAAACATTAATTAGTTTTTCAGGTTTCTTACATATGCTGGTGTGTAGCTATGTATGTATATGACTCAGGAGAAGCCAGAACTGTCCAAAGGGATCCAGTCTTTAACCTGGTTGTTTTAAGAAACTAACAAATGCTGTTTTAAGAAACTAACAAATGCTGTGTTGGATCAGAACATGTAATCTCTGACAGTGATATGGGAGGAAAAGGACACCCTGCTTTAGGATATTGTCTGTGTGGGAAAGGTTGAACACTAGCACTGTGTTGGTGATTGACTATTAGTAGCAACACTCTTCCATTTGAACCAGCAAATAACATGAAAAATAAATTTAAAACAAACAAACAAAACAAAACACAATTGAATGTCTTTAGGGATGATTGTTTGCAAAGAGCACATCAGCATGACCATGGCTGTCCACTTCCCTCAGCATCTACAGCTGTGGCACTGGGAACATTTGCAGGTACATCTCTACCCAATACATCTGTGAGGTCTGGACATTGCTGTTGTGCAGAGCGACAAAGAACAGATTTTGAAAAAATATGTGAAATCTGTGGAAAGCTGACATCCAAATTCATTTGAGAACATGGACTGTGTTACCTCATAGTCAAAGGTGAAGTGTGTGACTTCTCCCAGCTCCTCCATCAGTAAGCAGGCATTCCATGTGAAGTGTGCTTTTGTCATTTTGTGCAGTCTGGTGTGTTTCTCTAATGTGCTTGTATCAGGCTGACAGGAAAGCTGGATGTAGTCATTTGAAGCAGCCTCTGCAGAAGGAAGCCGCACAGTCTCAAATCACCTCCAATTTGAGGCGTTGTAGTATTCTCAAACACAATTTCTGAGACCAGGGCATGAATTTTATTTAATTCTAGCAGAAGTAAGGAGATACACTTACAACTTTCTGGTATCTAGAACTGACACTCTGTCCTAGAAATTACTTTACTTTGAAGACACTGGAGGTAGCAGCTACTGAAGTCTCTGTAGGAAGAATTTAGCATCTAACATATAATGTTTGGAGCCTTATTACCCACCTCTGAATATATCTACCACAATTTCTTTGGTTTATCCCTCAAATGCATCATTTTTGCAAAAGCACTTCTTGCTCCCCACTGATTAACTAGTTTTGCATCTTTCCTACCACTAAGGGCATTTATTCACAAAAGCAGCAGCAGTGCAAGGTCATGTTGCCAGCCACCCAAAGTGACATTGCTTCTGGGGGAGAGAGGGGATGGAAGGTAGACATGATTCATGATCTTATTACACTTTGAATTCCAAGAGGAGGGCTCACTGCTGTGTGAAGCATGGACAATGCAGCCCTCACCTTAGCACAGATTGCATTGTCAGTGGACAAGGAGGCAAAACTGTGTTGAACATTGTACATAAATGTTCTGGGGTTAGATCCTAGGAGGCAAGTGCAACTTGTGTAGGGTCCGTGATTTCAATGGGGAAACAAATAGGTTCAATCAGGATAGGCTTGTCCCCAGAAGCCAAAACACTTCTGCATAGTGGGATCTGCCTGAATGAGCCACTTGACCAACAAAATACATGGTCAGGGAGTTAATGAAGATTCTTGTACTGCTTTTGCCACTTTTTCTTGTTTGGAGTGCTGGACAATTTGAAGCAGTAGTAAGTTCCCCTAAGGTCTTCTTTTTCAATTCTGACTAAATTGGACCAATCTAGACCTCCTGATTTGTAACCTATTTTCTGTTTAGGTGTTTGGAGTTTTTTTCATCTTTAAAGAGCAGCCTTGAGCTGTTGAAGACAATCACTGTTTGTAATTTACCTCCCTTTCCTATCCTTCGAAAAGAACTTTCCACTTTTTTATTAAATGTTTTGGCCCCAACTTATGGCGATAAATCCTTCATGAAAAGGCTGCTGAGGACTCCTATAGCCTTATCTGGCTTTTGTCAAATAATTTAGTTTGATATAAATTGTGCCAAGCTGGCATTTTACAGTGAGTGAGTGACTAGATCATCTACCACTGCTGATGCTATGGCTGGATTTCTTCAGGATCTAAAAGGAAGTCATGTTCCAGAAACATGAGGTGCTTTCTGCTGAAGTTTTGAATCTCTCTATGCATGTGCTCAGTGTTTATTTCTTTGGTATCCTTGATATGTTTGGTGCTGCAGAGTCTGCCACACAGAGACAGTGATTTTCAGAGTTATTCACAGCCCAGTGTGACCAGTGGAAGGGCTGAACGTGGCATCAGCCTACCTTGCATCAGGCACCACTCCTCTGATCTGCAGGTCCAACTTCAGACACAGCAGTTGTCCTGTAGGAGTGCTGCTCAGTCACAGGGTTAGGTGTTTACAGCACTGGGATGGAAGATGCAGTCACAAAGAAATCAAACTGCAGCAGGGAGCCCAAAAGACACTGAGTATTTTAAAGCATTTCAAAGAAAGAATGTTATCATGTAAGGCATCTTAGAAGTGGGGAATTTTCAGGGATCTGACTCAGGAGAGAAGAACTTTTGATAATGTAATCTAAATAATTGATATTTTACTCCTCTAATAATTAACAATAAATTCCAATTAAATTCTATTTTATTTTATGAAAGGCTTTTTTTTTTTCCCCAAAAAAGGCTTGTAGACATAGAATCTATTCTCTTGCTGTGTTTTGTCCTTGCACAATGCTTTCTCTTGCTGCTTTTTTTTACTACTCGAGAAAGTGTGTTAAGTAAGAATAGATATTAATCTCTGCATCCTTTATCAGAGATTTGCATAGTCCACTAGCAGTCAGTGTTACTCATAATGGTAATTTTTAAGTACAGAAGGAAAACAGGGATCAGAAGATATAGCCAGTCAATTTATAAGTGTCTTTTTAAAAGTTCAAAATATTTTTTCTATTCTCCTGTTCCCTATTAAAAAATTTTTTAACATCATGACTCCTGCTGCAACATTTCAGAAATTTAGGAAAAAAGGTTTAGAAGATGTATAGTTTAGCAGTATTTTTAAGATAGCAGTTTGTTGTTTTGTTTTGTTGTTTTTTTTAACTGAAGTGATGATTAGTTGAGGTGCTTGGGAAGAGTATTTTGAAAACCAGTTCCACGTAATTTTTCAGTGAATTTATCCTCTAATTTGGGAACGTGTTCAGAATTCAGCCTGAGAAACTGTGAGCTAAACTCCTCCTTTTTAATTTTAGTCAGAAAACTAAATACGAGACTTACTAATCATAAGCTTTCAGTTTAGTTAGAGACATTTCTAGACATAAGTTTTTGAATTATACTGAGGAGATTCCTCTTTTTCCACTCATTGTGAAAGGAGCTGTGGCTGACTATGGGTCCACAGAAGTCTGAGAAATGTGGAGCCTCAATCTGGTCATTTTTGCTTGATTTTCACATTTGTCGTCTACTTGAACTCACTGAAACCATCCAAAAACTCACTGACGTATTTGAAAGTTTGTCCTCAAATCATTCTTCCAAATTTATCTCTGATGTAAAGATGGCAAAGTGGTTCAGGTTTTGAGTTTCCAAGCATCAACCGTTGCCTCTTAGATCCCGAAGATCAAGTAAGAAGCTGTAAACTGGTAGCTATGAGGAAGATCAGAACATTAATTATTCCTGCTCTTAGTCACTGAGCGGTGGAGCCATCCTGTTGAGTTTTTGTGCCTCCTGTTTCACTCTTCCTGCTAAGAGGAAGGATCAGAAAGATGTCAGTGTGTGAGCTGCAGATCTTTCAGAGGACGTGAGGCTCTAGAAGTGCCCACTTACCTTGCTGTCACTTAAGCCCTTATCCCATGAATTCGCTTTGCATCCTGAGAATATTTGTTTAACCTGGCAGTTGTTTGGCTTCAGGATGAGCCAAAGGTGAGAAGCAAATAATTTGCTATAGGTCTAAATTCTTACAGTGGTATCTATGGGAGGCATTTGGATTAGATTCCTAGCATAACAAGGGTCAAATCCTGACTCAGCTGAAATCTTTTTTGCTCAAAGAGAGATACGTTTGGGGAGGAGAGGGAGAATAATATGAATACATAGAGAATCAGGTCAGTTTTTTGGGTTTTTTTGTTTGTTTTGGTTTTGTTTTGTTTTGGTTCGTTTGTTGTTTTTTTTTTTTTCCCAAAGATCTCTTTCAGAGAACAAAGCAAATTTATGATTGTCACAGTCAGTGAAAGGCAGCAATGAAACAAGTCACCTTTCCAGGCCAGCAGGGAACACACTGAATCAGTTAAAGCAGATTTATAGCTTTTTAGCTGTGATAAAACTGTATCAGTGTGTATATGAATTTACATAGGAGTAGGGGTTTTTTTTCCTTTCTTTTAATGCAAGCCACATTGGAAAGTGTGCACAAAGGAGCCCCACTCTGAGGAAAGACAACTGGAACAAATTATATGCATTCAGACTTGTTAAATGGAATTGGCAGCAGAAATATTCCTGGTAACCTGAGCATTACAGCAGCACTGGTATAGTTAAGGTTATGTCAGCATTTCCATTAGAACCCCCCTTTCAGGGGTTTATATCTGCAGGAAAAATTCACTGTGGGTTGAAACTTGACAAGCTGTGCAAGGTCTCATCTGAGATGGATTATTTTACCTTTTTACAAAATTGGGGAGAAAAAAACCTGTTTGAAGAGTCAAGCTATAAGAGCACAAACAAAAATAGCAGCATTCTGTCTTTGATCATTTTCAATGTTAAAAAACCCCATTTCTTTCTTTATAGTGTAGCTATCAAAAGTGCAACAAAATCTTGCTCCGAAGAAGAAATTAATCATTACACTATTAGAGGAAATGAAACATTAATTTATGGCCCATTAGATGCTTTTTCACTGCAGTACTTGCAAGTGTTTTGGTCTACCTCAGGTTATACTGAGAGATTTGTGACTAACATGAAACAAAGCCCCCAGAGGAGCAGATTCTGTGTGGAAAAAAATGCTTCTGGGCAGCTTTAGAAGAACATAACATTGAAGGCAGAGTTGTCTCGAGATTGGAGTGAGTACTAGGAATTCAGCCTTCTGGTTTCTGCCACAGGCAGATATAAAACTTAAACCTCTGTTTTCTCCACTGTAAATGGATGATGTAGCAAGCCTTTGGCTTCAGTATCCTTCTGAACTGTTTTCTCATCTGTATGATATTACTGGAGCTAGCCATGGTTTACTGTATGATGAACAAGTAGACAAAAGGGACCCATGGCTCCATACTTGCAGACATCAGGTTTCACAGAGTAAGCTAATTTTTTTTTCTAAATCTCAGATCTCTAAATACACAGCATTGAACTTGTTATTTCTGGATATGTATCATCTCTGAGCTGATGCCTGTATGGCCACGGGTCTGTGTGTATTCTCAGTTCCTGCAGGGCTGCATGCCTTCTACACTTTGAAAAGTCATGGCTGATGTTCATCAGAACTCTTTCCGTTCACCAGATAAAAGCTGCCATGGAAGTGCAGAGTATTATAAAATACAGGAAGGAAGTCTGAAGCTCATGTATTCATGGCCGTGTTGTGTTATGACTGTGAAATGGATCTCTCAGTTGGGAATGAGCTCAGACTTTGCAAAGGCTTGTTCCATTAGCTGTTTGCAAGCCATTTGTCTCCATTTTAAAATGAGGACCTGGGGCCTTTGAACTTTATTTATAAGCTGAAATTTGCTGGTCACTATGAACTGGTGATTAATTTATAAGGGAGAAGATGCTAGAAGTCTCACTCTGACCTGTGTGTTCTTTCAAACTAAACATCCAATAACTGCACAACCTCAGAAGATGTATCCCCCCACTTCCTCTTTCATCGTTTCTGTGCTTTGTGTTACTCACTGTGTTTATTGTAACACACTATTAATCTCAACCACAGCTTTCAAACCATCAGGTGACCCCAACAAATTCTTTGACTAAAGCAGTGATAGCTGTAGGTGTTCTGGGTGGAAGATTTTGAGTCTCTGAGTAGAAGGGAAAGAATCAGGTTTAGATGTTTGAAGCAGTAATTCAGAGGAAAAAGTGTTTTCCATGGATACAATGTGAATTTTCTGAAAAATGGTATATAGAACATGGCACGAGGGGATCGTGTAGCTTCTTCTGTGTGTGTATGAACCATGGTTTTTCCTTTGAAGTTACTTCCTATGTGCTCCTGGGTGCAAAGCAGTAGGGTGTTTTGTTCAAGGGAGGGCAATCCTTAGCCGTGTGTCTAACTGCAGAACCAAGCCCTTACCATGCTTGGTAGTAAAGCTGATGTGACAGTTATGGCTCAGAAGAAACCTTTGATTTGGAGAGCTTTATATGAAAGACAGTCACAGTTCTGTCAGTTGGGTGAAGCCTTTGAGAACTACAAGCCATGGTGTTCAGGTCCCACAGAAGAACTTGTTTTTCTGGCAGTTTGGAAAAAAACATAATTTGAAGGGATAAAAGTTTTGTTTGGTTTTAAGTCCTGCCCTGTGAATTGAGACAAAAACCCTCAAAAGAGATGGAATAGCTGGTGTAGTGTTTTAAATGCATGGTTGGCATTAGCTCAAAATCTACAACTGCAAGGTCAATATTTTGTAGTAAGTAGTGCCTGTAAATTGGAGTCAGAAAACTAGTGACTGGTGACAGATGATTTTGGCCAAGTGCTGATGCTTGACTCTTCCATGGATAAAATAGGGGATAACTGTCATTGTTTGCTTCCTAGAAGCTTTCAAGATTTCCAGATTCTTGATTGAAAATGAAAAACACTGTTGTGCTCCCACTTCATTCAGCTGATAATCCAGTATCACAGGGTTTTCTTTTCTAGTGGCTCTTAACATGTGCTCATAAGAGCATAGGTAAGGGATGGTGATGCTACAAAGTTTAGGTTTGTAACATGTCTTCAAAGTCTGCCCTCACTTTTAACAGGGAAGATTTAGTAGATCTTTTTTCTCTTTCCATGTAATAACTAGGTCTGTTAATGAAAACCTGGGAGGTAAAGCCTTTTCCACATAAAACAAAGAAAGTGTAGCAAGAAGACAAAATGGTTCAAATCATGAGATTGGGTAACAGAAGGTGAAAAAATTCAGATGTAGCATATTGCATTTCTACTTACAAGAGGTCAGCTAGTTCTGAAATGCAAATATACAGGCATTCACTATAGACAACAATGGTGTGGCAAATGACCAGTGACTTCATGTCCCTTCATAGGATCATAGAGTCATTAAGGTTGGAAAAGATCTCTAAGATCATTGAGTCCAACCATTAATGCAGCATCACTGTGTTCACCACTAAACTATGTCCCCAGGCTCCACATCCACATACCTTCTGAACACTCCCAAGAATGGTGATTCTGGAAAACCTCTGTCAAATGGCAGAGACCTTATATCTTATTCTACTACTTGTACTTTTACTACTAAGACACAAATGCGTTTGGAAAAGAACTGTTAATGGAATGATCATTGATACATTTCTCCCTGGTCCACATGCCCTTTAAAATCATAAAGGAAATGAAGTTACTGAAGCCCAGATCTTCCTCTTTTGTTCATCAAGGGTTTCAAACTCCAAGGTAGTCTTCTCGGTAAGAGTGGTCAAAATAAGAAGGCAGGACTGGCCCGCATTAATTGCCTCCTAATTGTTCCTATACTTTCTGTTCTTAGATTGTCAGCATTACTCAGAAATTAGTCCCACAAAATACAGCAAGTGTCTGGGATGCCTTTCAGAGTCCTAAAAATCTGCTCCCACTTCTTGTCTTTCTTACCTTTCCTAAGTGAAGATGCCTTTACAAGGCAGTAAATACACAGAAATCATAAAATAGCTGGAGTTGGAAAAGATTCATAATTACAGGTAATTTTTCCCCTTGTCTTAAAATATATTGGTCCTTTCTGGAGGATCTGAGCCTTTTCTGTTGTGTTAAATTTCTTTATGTTTTCATGGTATTTCTAGATGTTCTTCCAATAATCATGCTGTCTTTCATTTTCTATCAGTCTAAATGAGACCTCTATTGTAGAGACAAAAATTGGCCTCTCAGAATTATTGAGGTTAAGCAGATTATAATTTCAGCATTTTGGACACCTCAGGATATTAGGCATTCAGTCAGTACAACTTGCTGCAAATAGGAAAAAGCATTCTGAAACCTTAAGTGACTGTATTTCTTTCAGGATCTGGGGGGAAGGGGTGATGTGGTGACCAGGCCAGCAAGATGAGAGCCTGTGTCATCATACACACTATTCAAAATCAGCCAGCCATGACAGCTCAGGAATTGGACTCTAGGTTCTCCCACATGAGGGGAGAATTGAGCTTTGTGACCTGCTTCAGAAAAATTAAAGCAGTGACACAAGCCTCATTAGCATGACAGCTATGGGAGTGGGCTTGGGATATAATAAAGTGCTGCAGGACCTTGGAGTGCTTCTGCAGGGAAGCTCACGAGTGTAAAATCGATGCTTTTGATACATTAGGTGGTAATGGAAGAAGCACAGCACAGAAGTGGTATGATGGGATGATTTAGTTAGAGCTATAAATCTAGTGGCAGTATCGCGGCAACGTGATAGGACACAGCATTTCATAAGGAGCACAGCATAAAGAGTCATGCATTAGTCAAGTCTGGGGCTGAAGCACATGTGGGTGGGAATTGCATTACTGATATAAATGACAGAGTGGTTCACCCTGGCAAACACATGGAGTAAAACAAGGGCACTCTGTAGTAAATGAGGGCTTTAGACAGAGGTGCCAATGTTTGCATTCTGTTGAGGTCTTTCTGGTGTAAAATTATTCTGGTGAAATAAAAATCAGCATGGGTTACTCCATGTTAAAACTAATACTTTCACACTGGGCCTTCCTTGCCTTAACCTGCCTGGTCAAATATCAAGATTTTGTAAAAATTCTCCAGTCACATTTCAGCACTAAAACTACTGCCACTTGATGGTTACTTGTGCAGTGTTTTAATGTAAATCATCTCTTTCCTTGCTACTCAGTTTACATGAATCCTGTCCAAATGACCTTAAACAACTTCTCTCAGTTTTAACTGAATGGCTACATGAAACCATTGTGAAGATCTACATTCTACTTCAAGCCATATGGTCCCTCATTTAGGTATCTTGTTTTAAAATCAGTCTTCCTCCTAAATTGTCATAATTTTTGCTGCCCGTCTATGTATTGCAATCAATTTTTCTACATCTGTCTAATAGTGAGGAATAATTGAGGGTGGTGCAGCTTCACATATGCAATGAGTAAGCTAAGACAGGTCAGGTAAAACCAGAAGGAGGTGACACTGTTTCCTGCCGTTAATATATGCTTGAATAGGAAAAATATCATTAGGACTAGTAGTAGCACATCAGAGGGGATGAGGCAGATTTGAGTGTTTTTTGTAGAATGAGTTACAGAAACCTTTACTGTTGTTGCTTGTAACTTTTTTGATACACCAATGAAACCTGAAACAAGAGGTCATCTCAAAGGGTAATGGCTTCCAGCCAAAATGTGCTTCAGTCTACCAGACCACCCATCCTTTCTTTATCAATGAGGTCAAAATAATAGCAGTACTTGACACTTTTACACTGATGGGTAAAATCTATTTTGTCACCAGTAGATTTTTCCAGAAACCTAACCCATGTAACTGTATATTGTGCCTTTCCCATGTATATCTCTAAACAATTAGGAAATAGTAGGTCTCCTGGTACCTCCTTGAATCAGATAAGTGTGATTATCTCCGTTTTACAGAGGTCACAATTGACTAGTCTGAGGTCACCCAGACATTCTGTGATACCATCACGGGGGGATTGATCTCCCCTTACTCTCCTGTTTCTGAACAATCAGTACACTATGTTTTCTCCCAAAAGTGACACAGAGACACATAACACAATTGGAATGAGAAATAAATGATTTTCAAACACAGTTGTGGAATTTTTAAAGGCACCTTAACTACCTGTTTGAAAATTGTGTTCCAGTTTTTAGTCTCATGAATTTCTGAATGGGGAATTTAGGCTTCTGTTGAATATTGTGGTAGCTTCAATTTGAAACAGTTTGCATTGTCTTCCATTTCTTTTCCTTAAAATACTCTTGAACAGTTTATATCAGTGTCAGTTCATACTAGAAGTTATTACAATCCATCCTGAGATAAAACACAAACAATTCTCCTCTGACTGAACTGTGGGTTGGTTACTGTCACATGGGGAGCTGACTAAGGCCCTTTAATTTATGAAATGCTAGGTCGTCCTCAAGAGATTGCCTAAATATTTTACTGCAAGTCACTTTTTGTTGGAAACCAGAGCCCATGTTTGTTGTGCCATCCAGTAAATTCTTAAAATTCTGCTTCTTGAATGAGAGTTTGTATGTGCTACCTTTTATCTGAGAACTTCAAACTGTCTCAGGGCTTTTGCGTAATTTCCATTATTTGTCTCCATCTTGACTTAGCATAATATTTACGTGCAGCATTTAGAGGCGATCTTAAAGCTTTAATTTATTTTTTTCCGAAGTGTTCTTTGCAGAGAACTGGAAGTGGGTATTATTTAAGGTCCTTTCAAAGAATATGGGTAACTTTCGTATGCTGAGAGAGTAGGACGTAGCATTGTAGCATGCTACAATGGCTGGTAAGTTGTTGTGTACAAGAGGAAATGATCATGCTTAAAGTCTTAGGAAATTAATTACCCCAGAAGGGTTTCAGCACTGTAGCCATGGAAAGCTTATTTCATATAAATCAAGAAACCAAAGGAAAGAGAAAGTCTCTTTAGAGATTGGCATAAGTGACTTGCATGGCAGAAGGATAATCCCTGAATCCCTGAATCTACCTGTTCAGTAGAAACACAATGTGTGGATTAGTTTTGTACTTAATCTGTCACTCTGACGATCCTCCTGTGAACTACTCGTGTGATTTCTGCTCCCTTAGCTCAAGTGTCACTGCAGCTTCCACAGATGCTGCAGGAGTGCCGGTGGGTTTTAACAGCGAACAGTGCATGTTTGTTTGTTCATTTTGGGTCTGGTGTCTGAGGTGAAATTTTAATGGAGTGAAAAATGAGAGGAGGAAAGAGAAAATAATAACCCAAGCACTGAAACAAAGCACTCAATACAGTTTCTCAGACTTGGCCTTCACATCTCCTGCTTTTCTCTCAAGCATTGTCCCTTATCCCTAGTAAAGTGGAATTCTGCTGTTACTGTTATTCTGCCAGAGACTGGAATGTAAGGGGCGTCTGAAGTGCCTAGTCCTGCACTATAATCCTTCCAGCTTGCCTTTGCACTTGCTGAACCACAGTTTCTCTTGTATTATAAGTTTCTGTGTGTTTTCCATTTTGCACTGTGAGGGTGCAAAGTCTTGAACTGGGTAACTGCATGTAATTTCAGGAAAATTCTTCTGGACTCTCATAGTGCTCCAAACAAAAGGGAGAAAGTGAGAAACAAAGAAATGATGACAAGGATCTGTCTGTGATTTCTGCCACTGCTGTGCATTTTGAAGGAAATGGCACACTTGGATGAAGTTATTTGTTGCAAAGGCCAAGTTTCTGGCAGAAAAAAAGAGCACTAAATTCCAACCTGCAAACATTAAAGAGAGGAGGAAGAAAAGTGTAGAAAAAGACCTAAAAGCATGGAAGAAAGCTTTGTTTCAAATATATTTCAGTTTCAGATTGGCCTGGTGTACTTCCTGCGGTGTTGGAGTGCTGTAAATTGGAAGCGTTCAGGTTGGAATCAGGTCTGAAGCACTGACTTGTGAGCCCAAACAGAGTTGTGCTTACTGCTGCAACGGTTTATTCAGCTTGCTGGGTGGGAGCCAAAGGAACTGACCACCCTGTGAGCTGAAACCAGTGCCAGCCAGCCAAAGAATAACATTGCTTTGCCTGAAATGGCAACTGTTTGTTTATTCTTTCAGCTAAAGGGAGAAAAAAACAGTTTTTAGTGCCGGTGGTGACAGAAAAGGTTAAAAATCGAAGAGAAAAAAAATAAGATCATTGTGAAGAGAATGAAATGATAGGAGCAAATTTTTCTCCTTGATTGCACTTGTCTGGTTGCTTGGTCTTCACTGGTTTGTAATTATAAGAAAAGCTTGTTCTTCATTAGTTTTAACATACAGATTTTTTTTCCTCCTTCCGCTAAAATATGGTAATTTTTTTCTATATGATAAATTACCCTTACTGGTTATGGTTATAATGTACCAAAGTCACTATGCTGTGACAGTCCAGGCATTGTCATGGCAGCATGTGGTGTTTGTGGAGGCTACAAGTGATAGTTTTCCTGGTGTTAAAAGGAGAATGCTTCACTGAGTAAATCAGCAATTGAAAAGGACTTAGGGGTCGATCTCAATGACTTTAGCAGGTGTTTTACGTGAACAAAACAGCAAGCTCAGTTATTTTCAGGTCTCTTTATGAAGTGCCTCACGGAAGGGATGGCTTCTCACTGTGAGTGTGGGATGGTTCCCTTCTTGCTCACAGCCCGTAGTGCACAGCAGCTCCTTACATGCTGTACCGCAGAACCATTTGAGTGCTGACACTGCCTCAGCTGGGGAACTTCTTGTTTGATGCTGCTGTTTCACACTTACTGTTTGACTTGGTCTTCATGTTTGTTTATTCTGAGGGCTTCCATACCATTTGGACACTAATAGCTGGGCCTGATGGCATGCGAGGGCATTGTCAGGGAGCTGGCAGAACTGTGCATCTTGCATGCCAGCATGGAGAGTTAATGAATGTAGCTGGTCTAAGGTCAGGCTGGCACCACCCAACAACCTCAGATGGAGCCAAGTTACTGTCTGCTCCCTGTTTGTGCCACACATCCTCAGGGAGCACCACTGTGCCTATTTCTGGTTGCCATGCAACTCTCAAAACTGCTTTTTTTTTCCTCACCAGCTGGTTAATATTTCTGGTAAGACAAACAGTACCAGTTAGGAGGTATTACTGCTGATATTAATAGCCCTCTTTTTCTGCACGTGTCAGGACAAATCCTGAATTTGTTTTTGCTACACCTAGAGATGTTTGGTACTTATTTTGGTATGCCAGCCCCATTAATTTTCCAATTGCCCATTAACTAAGTCCAGCTAAAAGAAGAGTAAAATAAAGTTTCTAGTGCTCCTTATTTTATTTAAGCAGGTTTTAACATGGGACAGCTACAGAGATACAAACTGGAGAGAAATGAAATCCAAAATATGTTATTAAAATAAAGTTATAATTTTAATAATTAAAATATTCGAATATTACCAAAATTAATTAATTTTTAACTTCAGAAATTTTTAATAAGTCACATCAATCACATGTGTTTTGAGGGTCCACCTGTGTTTCAACAAAGTTTATCCAGCTCCTTTTGGTTGGGTAGACAAGGTAAAGGACAAGAGCTGGTGAGGTCCGGTCTGTTACTCCCATTTTGTGAATGGAACATGCGAAGAGGAACATGGAAAATGATATTTTTCATTTCCATTTCCAAATACTGTTGGAGAGGAGCAGCTGCTGATTCAGATTTTCCAAAACGCAGAGGTAGTTTCAGGAATGAGAGGTGCATAGAAAGAATGAAAGGAGACTGAGTTGTCTTGGTTCCTTTTTGTCTTCAAATGACCTGGGAGATCTCATCTTCCCTTTGTATTCCAGGACTGTCAGCTAGATGCAGTCTAACTTGCTTGGTCCTTCTAGCCTTCCCATACTGTCAGCTTTCCTTCTGTCACCCAGTGGGACTTTGGGCCTGCTACCACCATGTGTACCCTCCAAGGTTAAATCCAAGTGCCTGATGGGAGGTGATGTGATTTGTCACCTGCACACTCCTCGGTCCCTCACAAGCACAAATGGGCTCCTGCAATGCCCACTTCACACTCCATTAAGGGTTAAGTCATATTTCTGTGCAGTGGTGAACTCCAGCATAGCTCAGCATTACTCCAGCTGAGTGGAAGGACAAAGATTTGGCCCACTGAATTTGTACTTCTCCTTTATAACAGGGTGCCAGAAGGAGAGATTCCTCCTTGCACTAGATGTGCTCTGCTTTACAATTGCCATTTTCGGTATTTAGTGGGGAATCAAAATGGCAGGCTAAGTGCTAGCATTGCTAATACCTCAAACAAACATTTTTCTGATTAATTAAAACAAATTGGCATAACAAGAAACAGAGTGTGCATCCTCAAAAGTGCAAAATTGTTTTCTAATGCAGTTTCCTGTTAGAGCAAGTACTTTAATTATCTCGGTTTGTGCTCGAAAGCAAATTTGGATTTTTTTTCTTAGAAATCATCTTTGCTTGATTCCCATTGCTGCTTAAAAGGGAGCAGTCTGAAAGGCACTTGTCCTTAACCATGAAATGTGTTTTCCCCTATGCACATAGACTGTTCCCTTCAGTCTCCCTTGGGAGTGACCTAAACACAGTCTAGGTAAAGAACTTTAATCTGTGTTTGTACAGAATCACTCTCTTGGTTTGCATTATTTCATTATTTAAACATCCTAAGCTTCAGTAGTTTATGAACAGAACACTGAAAGACAAAGAATTGGGATAGCAGAAAAAGCCTTAGGTTTTTCTCATTCAATATAGAGCCTAAAAAAAGAATGAAAGGTCTCACTGGACTTGTCAATCAGAAAATAGTCCTGTTGCTATCAGTAGGAATGGGAAAAGTAGTTCTTGTATTCTTGTAGTAGTTTCTGGCCAATTCCTTATACAAAACAAGACATTAATGCACAAATATATTTCTTATTATTTCTAGATTTCAGATCAAGATGAAAACTAATTTGCTAATTACTTTTTTGTTTGCAGAGTGTTTAACAAATTGCTAAATGCCGAATCCTCCATCATAAATGGTACTGTTAATGTATCTTTTGGTTACACCAGACTGTCCTTATGAACTAGTCATGTGTTACCTTACGTGATGCTATCAGGTATCGGATTGGATCCATCACTGAATGGGAAACCTCCCAGGAATTCTTGCAGATCTTGCTTGAATTATTGCTGGTACTTCCTCAATGCTCAATTCTCATTAGAAGTCAGTGGTGAACCAATACTGTGGCACAGTATCGGGTGCTCTCTTTAACTGAGACACAGAACCAAAATCTTGACCACTTCTTTGTGGTTCCTTAAAGATCTCTTGATATCTTTGTAATACATGGGCATTTTCTCTGTCCCAGTTACTTTCTAATTTCAGGAATCCTACTCCACTCCTCCAGATTTTCCCTGTCTTTGCAATTGACTGGAGAAGTATTTTTTAATTTGTTTGTTTGTTTTGTTTTCCCAATTTGTATTCAAAACTTTTGGTTTACAGCTCAGTGGAGTGAAACATAGTGGACTGGGTTACCCAGGAGATGAGACTGGGAAACCAGGTGGTCCTTTTTTGTCTTGCAGTTCTGTATCACGATCTTAGGCATCTGTGATGTATTTCAGTGCAGAGGCACTCAAGTGCCAGTGATACGTCTCCAGTGTCTCTTTACTTGCTGCATAACAGGGTAGAGAAGAGCAGTTAATTAAATTGTCACAAAACACTCTAATGTCATCATCTCTGACCAAATCCTAAGCAGTGTTAACCTAATGGTTGAAAAGCAGCTGGTCACTGTGTGCCAGTCACTGCTTTTCACACAGCCTCAAAAACCTGTCCCACTGCAGCTAAGCTTACTGTGGAGTATTTGCAGATTTTCAGTAGAAGGTAGTATTTATACTGTATATTGAGAGAACAAATGCCAGAGTAGGAAAGTTTCTGCAGTATAAAATAAAATCTTTCTAATGCTCTTGATTATGCATCCCAGCTGTCCTTATTTTGCAAGTCCAATGATTTGATTTTTTGTAAAAATGTTTGTTTATTGTTTTTTTCCTTCTCCCTGCTTCATACACACACCAGGAATTCTTTTTGTATCATAGCTCAGCTTTTATTTCCAGCAAAATAAAAGAAAACAAACCACAGTTAATTGGTTCTTTGTTCTCAAATTTTTTGACAAGTGACAAACGCTGAGATCAGATTGTAGTGCATATCCTGCAGCGGTCATATGGAGCCTGAGTTAGGGAATCACAAATTCTCCATAATAGACGCCTACTTACCATCTCACTTTCTGTGTTTGGGGTATTTGTGTTTATACTTGCTGAGCCTCAAATGCTTCTTCTCACAGTTAAAGGGGTAACCTACAGCCTCCCAACATGATGTGGAAAACAGCATTCAGTATTTAGACTTAGCTCCTGTTTTGTGAATTATTTCTTTTTTAATTGTGTTTGATAGCTTTTGAGGCATGAAAAGTTTGAACCTTGTTGCTGGGAAATTGTGGGATTTGGGTAGTATTTCTAAGGCTGAATTCAGCCCAGAATGCTGACCAATATGACCTGCTGTTGTCTGATGAGACCTGTATATGACTACATTGGCATTTTTCCAGTGCTTGCTGTTCTAGAGGGTCTGTTCTACTCATGTTTATGTCAAAAGTGGAATTCCTGTTGTCTTCATTAAGAATGGACAAGGCTCAAAGTTTGGGTGATCAGAGAAGGAAGACATTTCCCTCAGTGAGTTAGGGCAGACATTGCTCTAAGTTGCTTCTGTCTAGCCATATCTTGTAAAAGTCAACGGACATTTTGCTGCTGGTGACAACATTGCATCTGATAGGCCATGTAATTAAGAAGTTTCACATTACATTCTGTTTTCATTCTCCTTTGTGCAGGATAGTGTGCCCCAGTTACGTTAAAGCACTGGAAGATCCAGTGGAATCAGAGGTGAAATTCCTCAAGAGTTTAGTTGAAGTCCTCCCCCACCATGTTATCTACTTCATTATTTATTTGTCTTTACTATAACCAGTTGTCATCAGCAAAATGTATTTGTACTAAGATGGCGTGATTTTCTCCTACTAATTTACAAATGCCCAACTTTCTGCCAGTGGGCAGTTTATATAACCATGTGAACGAACAAAAGTGGATCATGTGAATTTAATTTAGAGGTCCTTCCTTCTCCACTTGCAGAACTGGAGCCAGCACCATCTATTAGATAAAAAAACATGATTATTTTCAATAATCATTTGTCTGCTTCTCTAATTCTCTCTTTTTCTCTTCCTACTTTGTCTGTAAGCAGAGGGGAACCTCTAAGGATTGAATGGTGCTTTCTGGGCACAGCCAACACTGGCTTTGCCCAGCCCGTTCACTTGCATTTTCTGTTTGTTTAAGTGAGTTCCAGGGAAAGGGAGAGGAGGGTGGCATTTCTCTTTTCAGTTTTTAGCAAACATGATGCTCAGATTTTAGACTGCAGCTTTCTCAGGGTAGTTTTCTCAACCTCCGCATTTGCTACTTGAAGCCACATACTTGAATGTAGAAAAGACCCAGAGTCTAAACAGGCCTTAGTTGGATACTTCTTCTTTTAGGGGAGAGCTGGTGGGGCACGTATGAGATTTCTCCCCACCCCTCTGTCCTCTCTAAACTATGTAGAGACTGTAAACCTTCATTTGCTGAAGAAATAGCCTGCATGGCCTGCTGGTATGTAGCTGACAAGTGGTAAGCAAAAAAATTTCCTGATTTGTTGAATACTAACATTTAATTTTCAGTGTTCAGAACTTTATTAGTTTCTTTTTAGTAAGATTTAGTGTAAAGTCAACAGTCCTATATTCAAACAACTGCCCTTAGTTACAAGGTGAGTTAAGTAGGGAGTTTTCTGCTCAGTTCATTGTGGCTGTAGAGGAATGGAAATCTCAGGAAGACTGAGTGCCATGGGGAGTTTTTGTGGTGAGAATGCCAGTACCAGAGAAAGACTGTCCTCGTAATGCCTTTACTTCTGCTGCTTAGCAGCTGGAAAAGAAAATCTGAAGACCTCCTTGGACACCAAGAGTGACAATTTAGTGTTGTTATTCACTGTCATCCTTTGAACATCAAGAGAAATATGGTCATTGAAACGGATAGCTATTGGTCTGGCCAAGGTGTCTCCGTTATCACAGGTCTTTTCTTCTTTGCAGATCATCATCTAGATGATCTGTGTCCTTTGCTTTAGCACTTGTAGGTCAGATTGGGCTGTTGAGACTGGTAGGCTGCATTTGAGCTGGCATTGCTCCAGCCTTAGCAGTAAGTCTGTATCAGTAATCAGTGGGAGATTTGATTATCAGGGATTTATCAATATTCACACAGTGGCCTTGTGTGAGTTGTCCTGTTGCCATTAAAGGACACTGGAGGACAAGGTGAGATTTATTTACTCACATAAAAATGCAGGAAGATGCCCAGGGGATTTATAAAGAGTGCCTAGCAGGCAAGCAGGCTCACTCTCCTGACACTAAAGAGAGGTACCTCACTGCTACAGGCACTTTTTATACATTTACTAAAGGTATGCTCTTCAGAAGTGCCCAGGTGATGTATGAGCCTAAGTCACAGTAACTTTTGGGAACACTTAAACTCTAAAATGCATGGGGCACTTTTGAAAATGAAGCCTCACTTGTGCCTAAGGCTTTCTAGAAAATGCATCTCTGATGCTTTTAAAGGTATTGACCCCATAGTTTCTCTCTTGCACTTTCACGCACCTAAATATCCTTGTAGACTCAGCCCCACACCCTGCTAAACCTTTTATTTTACCACTGTGACAA
This sequence comes from Formicarius rufipectus, assembly GCA_013399695.1. Lineage (NCBI taxonomy): Eukaryota > Metazoa > Chordata > Aves > Passeriformes > Formicariidae > Formicarius > Formicarius rufipectus. Next base: position 316,166 of record VXAU01003366.1, read on the forward strand.
TAAGTAGCTTCAACACTTTGTACTCACAAACTACAAGGCACTGCTTTAAAGCTCATGAAGACTGAAGAGCTATGTCCCTGTAAGTGTACCTTATGTCACAAATCACGTTCATAGGGGAGCTGATCATTTCAAGCTGCTTCTGTCCATTCTGTAACCTTGACTGGGTGCTTTTGAGAGGAAGAATTGGCACACAGAAGAGGTCTGCTTGAAACTATCACAATGATGAAGTGAAATGTAAAATTACATTAGATGTTTGTTTAAGAAGCAGCAGATGAGGCCCTGCAAATTCTCAAATCCTCCTTGCTACACTGTAAAATGAAACCATAACCATTTGTTATTCTACTGGTGACAAGGAAGCCAAGTCAGGAAGGGATGACATTTTAATGATGCTTTCCGACTTTTTTAAGGGTTTGAATGTGTTGCTTTTTTGGTTCTATCCAAGGTTGTGGTCATAATATGAAACTGCCTTTTCTTTTGAAAGTTTGAAGTATTTCTGATATTGTAGAAATGAGATTTTAAAGGCATTTTAGCCTTCCTTCACAGATTTTGCATGAATTTATCAAGCCATTTGGAGTAATATAGTGTGAACTAAATTTAAAGTCACTCAAAGTGGCAAGAGAATTAGCAAATGTATTTCAAAACAGTACCTCTGATCTCTGAAACTCTTAACTGATGTGCTGAGCTAATGGACCTTCCATATTTGAAGGAATATCCCTGTTTATATAGCTTACATTGCAAAATATAAATTGGGGCTCCAAAGGATTTAAATGGTTTAAATACAGGTTTGCCTTTCTCCCAATGATTGCAGTGTAGTTTTTCCATCACCAAGCTATTTTTAATTAAACTTGGAAATGGAGCTTTCTCAGTAAAATAGGATGCCATGAAGGGCCTTTGTTTTCCATGTTTTGACTAAATACAGCACATTTTGCTCTAAGGTGAAAAAACCCAAACTAGCGTTTTCCAGGTTGAGACCTTTGGACACCAATGAGAATAATTCCTGCCTACCTAAAATCTAATGCAGTTTAGGTTCCTTGCATGACTGTATTCATGTAAATGTTTCTCGTATTCCAATATGAAGTGCTGTATTATAAACCATTAAAACACAGTCATCCTATTTTCTGGGTTTCAAATCATTAGCATAGGTCCAACAGTATAGAGGACCAATTTCCATGATAAAGAAAGTCCTCTCCCATTTAATCACTTACCACCAAATGAACCATTTAATGCCACATTCAGACGTATTGTCTGAGGATTTCCCAGGGCTGCCCTTGATCCACTTACACTGCCTTATCTACCTTTTTTCTCTTGTTAACCTGCTTGCTTTTTATAAGGGGTGGGGGGAAGGAAAAATCAAATCAATAGCAAGAGGTCTGCAGCTGTTAAATCAAACTTTTTTCACCGTTCAAAAGTTGCCTGAGATTTCTTGGAGCTTCTTCTTAGCAGCATCTAATCACTGCAGTTTAACAGATTCTGTAATTACCTGCCTTGCATGGAAGTAGCTTGATTGCTGCTTCTTTGTCCTGTCTAGTTCAACTTTAAATGACAGCTGAATTTATTTGAGATGAATAGCTTTTGCAGTGGGAGCCATGTCGGGGTGGTCTTGATTTATTTACAGCCTTAAAAGCTTCTAAAACAAGAGCAAAACATACGTCTTAAGTCTGCAGAAGAGTGGATGTGCAAGGCTTCTGTATTTATATACTGAGAACCAACCCCTCTAACCTTTGCTTTGAGTAGAGCATGTGTGGTACTCATTTGGGAGTATGTGGGCAAGTAAATTCTAATATGCAGGATAAAAAGCCATGGAGTGTGCTTCAGAAGGTGTGTGGAAACTGCCAACAGTTTGAATAACAATTCCACACTTAAATTGAGGGATGGGGTAGCAGCGTTGTTTAAGCCAGAAAATGTAGCATTTTACTCCAGCTGTATTTAGCTTAGTTCTGTCTGTGCCTAAGTGGTGTTGTCTGTGTTCAAAGAGCCACAGTTGCCATGAGGATGTTCATGCAGTACACTGCAGTGGTTCCAGTATGGTTCTGTCTGTACTTGGAACTGAGACTTTCCTGGGCAGCCAGTCTGGGTGTCGAGAAACAACCTGCATCCATGAAAGTAAATCTGCTGTCCTGAAAAACAGAGTGGCTTTGTGTGCACAGGCCATTGGGCCTGGCTCCTGGACTCTGATATCTCTTGAGTCATGTGTGGCCACAAATGGGGCAGAAAATGCTGGTGATGTTGTCCAGCCCGCTAGCAGGAGCGAGGTGCCAGTGGGTGTGTAGAGCCGCACATCATATTGGTTAACACTAGGCTGGGTGGTGGGTTTCTAATGTGTGCTTTTTTCAGTGATACTGAAGGAATGGAAAATGCTTTTGTCAGTGCACAGGAGAGCAGGAGCATAATTTTTCCCACTGTGTATTAATTGTATATAAGGTAGGAATGGAACAGCAGAGAATAGATGCTCACAAAAGAAAGATAGAACAGTCAGTCCCTTCAGCTCCCATTGCAGGTTTTCTTCCAGCAGTCCAGTTTTATATACCTTGTACTCTTTTGTTTTTAATGTTCAAAGTAATGAAGTTTCCTTTAAACATATTGTGGAATGAGATAACATTAAAAACACATCCAAAATGTAGAAAAACAGTAATCCATGCTTATAAACTAATGTATAAATTATTATTTATTTAAATACTGTGTTGCCTAGGACAGCCTCACTTCATAAGGGTCTCAGGAGGAGAGCAATCATACCATATAATCTTGTTAATTTAATGTACGTCAGTTCAATGCAAACAATAAATACAGAACATTCAGACTAGAAATTGCAGTAACTGTGTTAAGCAATCACAATTTCAGTTCATTATGCACTGACAAACTTAAGATAAATATATACTATTTTCTTTAACTGAAACAATATGTCACATTTTTAGTAATAATAATATTTTACAATCATATAGCATGATTCATCTTTGAAGTACTTTAAAAATAACAATGTTTTAATCCCAAGGATGTGTATAGGTAAATATTATTAACTTATTGCACAGATGAAAAGATTTATATGGGTTAAATAGCTTGTCTCAGACTACAGGGATAGTCAGTGGTGAGGTGAGGACTCATGCTGCTCTGTTTAATGTTTAAACCTTTTTTGTCTGGTAAATTACTGGAGGAATGTCAGGAGAGATTCAGCCCCTTCCATGATGTGTCCCCAAACCCTATACATTTCTGAAGCTGTCCTCATTCTTCACTATTGTTGTTTGTTTTAATTCAACTGAGTAGGCCTGTGTACCTTCCTTTTTATGCAAACATAAGTCTTCCTGGAAGGTCAGTTATACTTTGCATTAAAGTAGCTGTTTAGATAAGAGGAGAGATAATTCCCCTGATTAGTATCTTTGGATTTATTTTTCTTATAACCTTGTAAGAAAATCTAGCCTGATCCTTGTATCTCTCTCTCTGTCTCCCCTGCATGTCTTGAGATACAAATTCAGGATTAACATTTCTCTTCATCTTCTCTTTATCAAATGTTTATTCAAGCAAAGGAAACAAAGAGGCATGATTGTAAGCTCCGGGACACCTACTGAACCTTAGACCTACTCCTGCAGACTTGCAGAAATGATTATGTGGGAGCTTATTCTTTATTTGGAGCTCTCACTGAGTGAATTTTACTTTCTTAATAGTCACACATCCAGTTTTCAGACACTACCTAGAATAAAAACATAGTAAAAGTAGCTGCTGCCTGGTATTCCCAGGAATCCTTTTGACAAAAGGATTAGTCCAAATACTATAATAGATTTACATGTTAAGAAGGTGGATTGCTCAAGGACCAAACTTTTCTAAAATTCAAGCAGAGCTGGTGTTGGTCTTGCACCTTTGAAATCAGTATGGAAAGAGGAAGGCTTCATTTAAGACTGTCTAGGATGCATTTCATGATTGCTTATCTGAATTTACTATGTAGGTATGGAGTAAGCAGTGAATTAGAAGTGTGAAAATGAGATTTCAGGCCAAGGAGTGCTATTAAAAATGCCTCGTAAGCACTTTGTGTCTTTTTTCTGTTTTGTACCTGAAACCAAGTCCTGTTCCATCGTTTGTTTTTTTTAACGCAGAACAGCCTGATATTCAGAACTGATCAGCACTCCAGTTTCTCCAGAATTTCAGCATGAGCTGACTTGTCCTGTGTTTCAGTGTGGGAGACCCAGCCTGTGAGAGGCTGTCATATAATTCAGCTGGGGTTGTATGTGTGTTTGTGGTATTGTGCCACTGGAATTTAATAAAGATAATAAATATTTCCTTCATTCAAAAGAAAACAGGACAGGTGGCACTCACAAAAAAAAGTGTTTTGATGACACTCCTTTTGTTCTAGTTATTCTTGAAGCATTAAGAGAATTACCTACATCCAAACTATGAAATAAGAATGGTGATTTAGTTTGATGGCTGCAGAGCTTTGAAAGCCTGCTTGAGATGCACTATGCAGCAAAGCTTTTTCTCTCTATTCATCCTTGTGTTGGCATTCAGAGCTGCTAGGGAAAATTACAGAAATATTACTTCTAGCCTGTGGAACTGGACATTTATATATGGGTTGAAAGACAGCAGAATTAGAGGACTGTGAAATACTGAATTTAGGAGTGATTGTTAGCAGGTAATAGGATAGGGGAACACTGTGTCTGGCATATGATAGAAAGATGGTACATAAGGTAAAGTTGATGAAATACAGCTGAGGAATAAGACTGTGATTTACAGCAATATCTATACTATTATTTGAAGTGTTCCCTTCAAAACAAGTTATTTATCTTCCAGAAGTGTGGGAATCTGGCAATGCAGATGTCAGAGCTGATGGTTGCCTGTGGTTATACATACACAGCTTTCATGAACTCTTTAGTGCCTGTGACCAAATGCACCATCTGGGTTTTCCAGTGTATGCTGCTTCACTATGTTCCTTTTCTATTTTCTTCTAGCCTTCTTTTTGGGTGCTCCTTAATTTCAGAGAATTCCAGTTGCCTTCTCAGAACAACATGGCTGATTCTATTTATTGCTGGCTCTTCATTAACTTCTTCCACTGTATTTCTTTTGCTTTCTTTTCAAGCCCCTAAGTATTGCTCTCTCTTGTCCTTTGCCTTGTTCCCTTTAAGACTTCCGGTCTGCCAGCAACACCAGCTGCAGTGCCACCTTCCCCTGCAGGCCCTCCCATGCTTGTGATGGCTTCAGGGTATCTGCCCAGGTTTGCCTTGATTATTACCTCACCCCCTTCACATCCTTGCTTAAAAAGGATGTGAAGAGCCATCTGCTCCCAAAAGGCTAGATCATCCACTTGTCCAAGTAGAAACCTCATAAACACCAAGCATTTGGGTTGGAATTCAGTGTTTGGGTCTCTCCATGGTCTGCAGAAGGAGCCTAGGGAACTGAATGAGCACAGGGGGCTAGTCTGTAAGTAGCGCTGAGGAATCATTTGACTATATTAATATCACCAAAGCTGTTCCCTCACTTTTTTGTTGATGATTCTGACTTTCACTTCAAATTTAACTAGAAGTCCTGTGGGATCTGAGCTTTGATTTTTTGTGATTTTGCAGTAGCCCATAAGAAAGTCAGATTGGGTGCCTTTTCAGTGCTTTGCAAGCAAGGGTAAAGAGGAGCTCACCCAAGAGCATTGGGAAATGAGCTCACCCAAGAATATTGCATTGCCATAGTCTTTATACCCTAGTAACCACTCTGTGCTCGAGACACTGAGCGAGTGTAGCCCAAGATCACCAGTATGGCTGAGCCTCCTCCTCGCTACACAGGTAGTTCTGTGGCCCGTTTCGATGAAGTAGTATCTGAGCACTTCATTTCATGGATATGTTTACCTTCCCATTAGCTGACTGGGGCAGGACAGTGCTGGCAACAGGACTGCCACTAGTGTAGACTGTGGGATGTGTAATGAGCAGAAGTGATTCCCTCCAGTTGTTTTGCCAGTAGACTGTGTGGATCCAACTCATGTCTGAATTATACCAGCACAAGTCTGCTGAAGTTAACAGATTTATTCTAGACTAACATCAAGTGAACCACAGATCAGATTCTCTTTCATGCAGAATTCATTATGCCATCAAGTTCTCCTCTGGTCAGACCCAGTAATAACTATGCAAGTTACTATGCAATATGATTCAGTATGTGAAATAGCTTCACAGCAAAAATTGCTACGGTAACATACAATTAGTCCGTGCATTGACACTGAATAGCAGAAGGATGTTGAAACAAAATCTGAACTGTTCTGGAAGGGAGATGTTTAACATCTCCGAGAAATACCTTGCAGCAGCACTTGTCAAATTCCTTTTCAGGTGTAGTTTGCCCTGTGTGTGCATGCTGTACTAGTTTTTCATAAGAAAAATGGTTGCACAAAAACCTACCTGCTAAAATGTCTTTCATTGAACTAAAAATAATCCTGTCATTGTCATCAGAGACTTGGAGTGCTGAATCAAAAGTGGATTAAAACATTTATCACCATAGCGATAATTTTCTACATTCTAAAATTGCTGATATATGTAGCAGCCCTCATTATTGAAATTTTTTGAACCTTGATATGTTCTCCAACACTTTTTCTTAGTTTAGGTAGAAATCTAAATTTTCTTCTCAGTTATTCCTGTGCAAACAAGTACTTCCCACAGAGATAGGAGGAGGCTTTCATGGTTTGAGAGCAGCCTGAGTGCTACAATGTAGGTGCCTCAGTGCCATCACTAACTAGTGGAAAAACAGTAAAGAAGATCAAGAGGGAAGGAATGGAATTGCCAGGCTCCTGCAGACTGTCTTCTGTCTTGGCATGCCTCAGTAGAATAATTAACCAAATTCTAACCACATACATTTCCATATGCACAGCAAAATCAATAAATTGCCTTTACATCTATTTAGTTTTAGTTGTTTTATTGCTGACAGTACCTGAGGTTCAAGCAGGTCAGTTTACCCGGTCCAGATTATGTCAGCTGGTTTGCAAAGTTAAATTTGCAAACTGGGCATAGTTGATGCGAAACTATAAAATGTAGTGTTATAATTTGTACTGGTACACTGTTGCAAGTGTTCCAAAGTTTAAAGCAATCTATGAAACTATTTCCAATTCCAAGAGAACAGAAACACATGGAATAGTGTACTGGGCAGTACATTTTCATTTTCTTAACTAAATCTCTGTTTTCTACAGCAAATGCATCTGACTTTGGTGAAAAATAAAACACTTCCACTTGTTTTAGTGATACAAAGTCATGGCGTATCCATGCTCTCATTTTGTAAAGGTTTTTGCATTTTCTCAGACCAGGAGTCTTTGCAGAAAGAACTGGTAATTACACTTGTCATACTCTCACTTGGCTACAGCTGCAAAGATATAATACAGTAGCAGGCTGGTGTTTAAAATGGCATTGACTCAACTGTAATTCCCAAAGGTCACCATCATTAAAATCTAGGGCATGAGTTTTACACGTGTCACTAAGATCATACAGATGAAGAAAATAATCTACAGGGAAAGAGATTTCAGGAGCCTGTAATTCTCCTAGCTTTCAAAGCACTGATTATATAAGGCCTAAGCTAGTGGGGCTGCAGAAAACAGAAATATATGAAAAAGAAAGCTGAAAATTATGTATGAGGTCAGTTAAGGCAAATAGCACTTGTGTTGTAAGGTTAAGACTGCCCCCAGTCTTTCAGTGCTTGGACTTTCCCATATTTTCCTTCATCCAACAGGACAATATTGAGCATTATTATTCACACTATAATGACTTGCACATAGCAGGGTAACAACTGTCAGATGTAGTTGCTGAACATCTCTCCATCATATTTGTGAAGTCATGGCAGTCAAGCAAAGTTCCCAGACTAGAAACAAGGAAATATCACACCTGTTTTTGAACAGGGTAGAAATAGGACCCTGGGAACCCCCAGCCAGTCAGATAGTTCTGTGTCTGGTTAAGATCATGGATCAGATCCTCCTGGAAGCTATGTCTAGGTATATGGGTGACAGGGAGTGGATTAGAGACAGCCGGCATGGCTTCACTCAGGGCAAATCGCACCTAACTAATCTGGTGCCCTTCTGTGATGCAGAGACTGTATTGGTGGATAAGGGAAGAGCAACTGATGTAATGTACTTCCATAAGTTCTTTGACGTGGTCCCACATGACATCTCTGTTGCTCAGTTTGAGAGATGTGGCTTTGATGGTGTGGTGAGCTCACCTTGGTTGGTCATCAAGTGCCCACCAAGCCATTCTGTCACTCCCCTCCTTCACAGGACAGGGGGAGAGAATATAATGAAAAGTTTGTGGGTCAAGATAAGAATAAGGATATCACTCAACACTTACAGTGTCAGGCAACTCAAACTTAGCTTGGGGGAATTAATTAAATTTATTCCCAGTGTAGTAGAGTAGGATGAAGAAAAACAAGAACAAGTGTAAAACCACTAGGAAAAAAAAAAAAGGTGCTTTAATGTGTGTTTATCCAGGCAGTGACATTCGCTGCACACCAGCCTGAGGCTAATGTATGCCCCTCTTTAAGTGTACAAAGGATTTAGCACTCTTCGCCATCTCGGAGTTACAACCATTCGTTTCCTTGGCATATATTGGTTCCTGTGCTATGTATTGACTATCAGATTTCTTTCTTGTCATATTATATATGTTCTGTGCAATATCCAGATAAGCTTTTGTACTGTCACCCCACCCCTTTCCCTCCAAAGTTTCAATATGCTGCCAGCACCTCTGATTCTTCCTGGTTTGTGTTGGGCTACATTGTGAGGGTCCACTCAATCAGTTGCTTTAAATCCGTTCTGGATTTGTAGTGTCCTTGCATTTCATGGGATTTTTGATTGCATATTCATCTGCATTATAACTGAATGAGAAGGTGTAAAGTTTTCAGATTTTAACGGATCAATAGTAGCTTTTCCATGGAAAAGTGTGCACTGTAATTGGGTGAAGACTATAGAGCTGAGAATTTAGAAGTATTTTGCCATTGATTGCAAAATGGTCTGTGCATACCTAGAGAGATGGTGTGAAAAGGAGGAAGAAAGCCAAAAAAGGTAATGGTAATTGATGTAATAGCCTGTAAATTATAAAGAAGGTAATTTGACAGACAGTCAGGAAATTTTCTTTACATTCCACCTCAGCTTGACATTGCAACAACAAGGTCAGACAAAAGTCTCAGACTGGTGGATGAAATACAGTCTTAAATGAGTAGAGGGAGAGGTTGACTGTTCAGAAGTACCTGATAGAAATTTTGCCACTGATTTAATTATGATCAGATTTGGGCGTAATATGTTACCATGGCAATTGTCTCATAATTACTGAGTTCTCAGAGGGATAGTACAAATGAATAACAAACAAAAAATCAGCAGAAATGTTTGATCTTTTCTTCTACAACTGCAAATGACTGAGTCTGATGTAGAAATGATTGGAAGATACTCCATGACCCATAGCATATGAGTTTCATTTAGATGATCCTCATGGTTGTGGCAGCAAAACTGGAGAATCTTAAGAGGAAAAAAGGAGGAAAAGGAGTCAGATAAGAAGAGTGTGCCTAAGAATGTAATCATTTATGATTTAGTGATCTAGATTATAATCTAACTATTCCTTGGCTTCAGTGGAATTTAGGTTGGATTTACATTGGTGTAAACAGAATTCTATCTCATCCAGATCTGTATCACTGAACGTTATACAGCCACAAGAAATATATCTGGCATTTCCTGTAATGTGTGGTATATTCTGCTGTATTTGCTAAGTCACATCATTGAAGCTTAACCTGTTTTGGAAGGGCAGTTAACAGGGAAAGAGGATTTTTTTTAACGTCATGTTTGATGTCTTTCTTTCAAGGATAACTTCCAACCTCCATCACATTGCAGTTTCATTCTAATTTACATCATTAGATTCAGGAGAAGACGAGGTAATCCATCCTGAAGAAAAAAAGTAATCAATGCAAGTAGGTGTAATTAGTAGTACTTTCCTCTTGTAAGTCAATGGTGTAGAAAGAACTGAAAAACCACTGCAGACTACATTTGTTCTTCCCAATGTATTGTGATTCCCTCAAAGCTTTTATAGTGAAGTTGTTTAGAACTCCTCTAGGACTGGTATGGGGGTTTTTTCTGGTTAAACAGACTGACAAGCTCTAATATGCCATGAATAATTATATCTATCAAGAAAGATCCAAACACAGAAACTCATGGGCAGCAGGAGTTTTATTTTTCTTATTTGTTGAAAACCAAAATAAGCCTTTGATGAAGTGCTTGCTTCACACTTCATGTTTTTTACTGGGTTTATTAAATATATTTATAGGTGTAAATCCTTGGGGATATTCTGCCTAAATCTGAACTTGCTTCCAATCCCTGGGAGGCTAGGTACAAGGATTTGTGTGCCATATGTGTTGTTGATTGCTCCTTTGCAGTCATTCTGATTTGCCAAGAGAATACTCTTTCCTTGACAAGTTTAGTAACGTAAATTAGAAAAAGGAAATAGTATGCCAAAAGATGGAGAACATGACTACTCCATGTGTTTAAGTTTCTCCACCAGTCAGGTTATTTGTTCTGTAGACTTGAGCTAGAGGGAATACACATACCATAAATTAGCATTTGAAATGAAAAGTAAAAAAAAACAAACCCTACAATTCTTTTTGGAGTGCATCTTTTCTGGATGTTGGTGTAGAAGCAGATGTTTGGCCAATAATATCTTCCACAGTTTAGCACAGATTTTGCCTGATAGTTTTACATACTCTCACTGGTGTAGAATCCTTTGTGAAGGAAGCCCAGCAGTTTTGGAATACTCCACCCACTTCATTTTCCTCCCCTTTACATATTGCTGGAATCCTCCTTCCAGTGGTATCTTAACTCATCCAGCCAAGAGTATTGCCTCTGTATATTGTATCAGAGCAGTATCTGGAAAGGTATTCAGAAATGCCCAGGATCATGTGTTTAGGGAAAAGCATAAGAACATGGTGTGTACCTATATTGAGTAGCCTTTAAAGCTACAAGAAAACCAAACCAAACCAAACCAACCAACCAAACGAAAGAACAGAACGAAACAAACAAACAAACAAACAAAAAAACCAACCAAACAAAACCAAACAAAGAAACACAAGGAAAATTCCTCCGTACTGGTGATCCAAGATCTCTGTGGCTCAAGCCGAGGGGAATCACACCGGCATAACTCTGACCCTGGTTCAGAAGTAGAACACAGTTTCTTCTGGGACTGAGGTCTGAGTAGTAGATAGAGCCTGGCATCATCCCCCATCAGCAGACACCAGCTGCTGTGGCACTGACCCCTTTGGAAGCAATCTCTGTTGCTCAGGGGAGTGTGCTTGGCAGCAGACAGGTCAGGCAGTCTGTAAACCTGCACACCACCGCTTGGAGCACTGTGGGTTTCTCTATCAGAAATGTACAGCACGTGAAAGCTTAGGAAAGGCTGTTCAGATCACTACTAAGCTAATTTGGCTTTGCTGATTTTCCTGCAGAAAACCATTCTGTTCCTCTCACTGTGCCAGATGCTGAGTTTCTGGAGAGCTCTCCACAGTTCAAATAGCTACCTTCATCTGCACAGAAGCTGTTTGAGCCACAACACTGTTCCATGTCATCCAGTGCCTTCCTTTTGCTTCTGTACCTGTTCATTTGACATGCTTTGTAGGCAGAAACCCTTTTGGAGTCAATGCAGTATTTATCAGAAACTCCAAGTCAGCTAAGAGGTAGAAATACTGTTGATACTTGTGCATGGTTCCTTACTTGATTTGCCAGAGATAGTGGTCTCTGATGATGGATGCCTATAGCAATATAGCCACAGTCAGCTTCTAGAGAGGATGAATCAAGATTTCTTGATTTATTTGGATACAGTGTTATTTGTCTGCCAACCTTCAATTCTGAATGGCTAAGTACCATTTGTGATACAAACTTATAAAAAGTGAAAATTCTCTGAATCTGTTGATTGCCACTGGACAGGGAAGTGTAGAGGTACTGAAAATGTTGGTGACTGTAGCATGCATGTAGAGGATACATTCTCTCCATACAGTTTTGATGACTCCTAGTGCATCATCCACAATTTTGACACATATCATCATTATGAGGAGCCCATTTGATTGGTCCATAGTCCTAAGCTGTATGCTGTCTTTCTGCTGGTGATTTTACGAAGATCCTAAGTCTTTTAGAGGGAGAAAAAAAGAGAAGATTCTTTTTTGCACTGAAGGAAATTTAGTTGAAGTGTTACTTCACTGGAGCTTTTATACAGATTCCTGAAAGAAGTGGAACGTCCTTTGAAACAGAAAGATGATCGTCACCTCTTTTGTTTCTCCCCGTAAATCATAGAATTGCAGGATGGTTTGGGTTGGAAAAGAACTTAAAAATCATGTAGCTCCAACTCTCGTCATGGTCAGGAACACTTTCCACTAGACCAGAATGCTGTTGAACTCTACCAAATAATATCTTGAACTCTTCAAGACAGATGTAGCATTTTACATAAAGAAGACCATGTGTTGTCTGCATGTGTGACTAAAGAAAAGCAGGTATTTCGGCAGGTTTGTTAAAGATGATTTTGTAATTCATTATACAATCTGTATTTGTCCTCCCATTGCAATCACCTTCATTTTTAACTGTATTTCTTAAGAAAATAACTTCTAAATAACTGCATTGCCTGTCTTCCTGACTCCCTGTACATGTATTTTTAAGCTGTTGGCCAATTTTGGCTGCTTGAGGTGAAGCACAGGTCTCTTTGGTATCTCACAGATACCAAATTCCTACAAGTTTTGTGGAAATTGATAACTTTGTGAAAGAAAGGATAAGGAGAATTACACTGATGCCCATTCCTTTTGTCAGGCAGAGCAGCAAACATTGCATGATGCCAAGCAGCCATCAGAAAGCCACCATTGTTATGTCTGCTGTTTTGGAAATAACACACCAAAAACACCTACAGTAAGCTGGGTTACTGCCTGGTCATGTATTCTCTGTAGTTCTGGGCTTCCTCTCCTCGTTGCATTTGAAGGACCCTTGCCTTTTGCAGACAGCTGTCTCTTGACCAGCCTTCCTGCCCTTCCACAGCAGCACCATGTTGCGTTTGGATCGACAGTTCCACAGGGACGACACAACTGCTGGTCTGCACTGCCTTTTGTGCCTCACACATGGGAATAAAAGCCTATTCAAGGTGCATCCTTGGGCTCAGCAAATATACCTGACTAAAAGACAGTATGGGTCCTTCAAGAATGGAACCAAGATGGACAACAGATCTTGAGGAATTCTCGTTACTGCCATCCAAACGATTTCCTTTAACAAGCCTGAAACATTTAACCTCAGTCATCTAATTTTAATTTCCACCACAGAATTTTACTGGTCTTTTTTTTTTTTTTTCCTTGCACTTCTGGTGTTCATCTGTCTCAGAAAAAAGCTTTTCCCCAATCTTGTAGACCTCACATACACGTATTCCTAGCTGGAAGAAGGATAGAGAAATTAAATACATATGGGGGTGTGTGCTTAGTCACAAATCTTTGTGCTCAACTTCGTTTTTGTTACTTCAGAGTTCACTGTTTTAATGTACAAATTGAACACTGTTCCTTTCATCATTTCATTAGCTTTAATTATAGTCATAATCATCTGAATATGGAGTCCTGTTATCAGATGCTCTTAACTAATTAATCCTGCAAATTACTTGGAAAATCTAGGGTGAAAGTTGCTATTGAAGTTATTATTTATGTTTCTGGCTCCCAGTGTATACCAGAGAAATTATTTTAAAAGCATCTTGTCCCAAATAAGGAGAATATCACTTTACTCCTCCACCAGACACTGTGCAATGGTACAGAAGCTTTGAGGATTTGTAACTGACAATTTTACTACCATGAATGAAGAGCGTAAATTGCCTTCTGGCCAGTTTTTCTGTGAGGTCAGGCTGTCTCTTGGCCCTGAAGATCCCATCAGAGTTGGGTCTGTGGGTTCAATTCAGAGTGCTATCTGGTGTTTTGCCTATGGATCTTTCAGTAGGTACAGATTGGGCCATATAGAAGAGAGATATAGGGAAAACAAGCATCTACTCCCAACCCCCCTGGTTTATATAGTTTATAAGCTCTGGTTTTAAGGACAGTTTGGCAGGACTTGTGGAGTTCAGATTTGACTGATGGGGGAAGGTCAGGGATGGTCCAGAAGCAGGTGGATAGTTTAGAAGAAAAACTATAGAAGAGATGAAGACAAGCTGGTCCTTCTGTCAATGATCCTTCTTCAGGGCTAACCTGTTCCCTTCTCTTCTTCTCTGGCTTCATTTGTAATTTTTCTGTTTTTTTCTCCATCTGCAGTTGCATGTTCCTCGCTGGCTATATCCACAAATCCTGCTCATTTGTTTTTCTTCAGAGAGGCATCAAATGCTGATTAATCTCAGTCCATCCCCAGAGTCTAAAACCTTACTTTGGAGCCAGATACTGCCCACAGTGTGCACAAAACTGCCGCTGACATCAAGAGTTACGTTGCAGATCAAGGCTAGTATTGACCGTGCAGGAGTTTTGCTGCAGATCAAGGGCAGTGGGATCTCTGTAGGAGCTTCTGCTTATTTCGTTCCAAATGGTTACACTGGCAGGGAGGTAGACTGCTACATTCCTAACAGCAGGCACAGATCCATCCCTGTCATGGTTTGATCGCTGCAGCTGAAGAATAAAGAAAGTCCTGCCTGGTTTCCACTATTAAAGTTCCCCTCAAGTATTAATGCATTTTTTTCAGAAAATGAGTAGTAAAATTCCAGCCTTACTAAAGTCTTTCAGAGTTTTGCAGTTGTTTTGAATGCAGTCAAGACTTCTTCCGTTGCACAGCAGCTGACTTGTTCTTTGGCAGGCGTGATGGTGTCCTGTGATGAATTAGTTAAATGATTCTTTCTTGTAGTTTGTATATCAGTTTGGTAAATATGTGAAGTGCTTTAGGAACCCTTAGGATAAAAGTGAGCAATCCAAAGATCTGTGCATAAAAAATTTAGTGAAATTTAAGCGAAAGTTAAAAATATCTAGTCATTATTAATTTAAATCATGTTATTAAGTAATTTTGCTTCTACTTCAGAGATATATTTTTGAAAGAACTTCCCCCACAGTAAACTGAATAGCATGTGTTCTGTTAGCATTCCTAAAGCCCTGCAGCCAGTTATTCATCCCACTGTTTAATTTACAGCCTGCAGTTTATGATGGGTCCATTCCAGACTGTACGTGATCCATCTAGAGGGTAAAGAAGGCTCTGGGTCTATGAAAGGAACCAAAATAAACCCTCTTTATCACATGTAATTCTTAAGTTACAGAATAAAATATATCTTTATGACCATCTCTTTAATTAAACCAAAATAATGTTGTCATTCTCACAGAGTTGTGCCAGTTTGTGCCTGTGGCAGAGAGAAAAGGGGCTTTAACAGGATTGTCCCTAAAAATGCCAGACATTATTTTAATACATCTGCATTCTGAACTTGATTTATTTTGTTTAAAAGGAGATAGCAGGGGTGTAAATTTTATAGTAAATGTTTCCAGTATGAAGCCAGTATAAATTGTTTTGTTCAGAGAATAACTACCAATGTTTGAAACAAAGTTTTGTATATAGTTGAAATATATATTGTCAGGTACTTGAAGGTCATAAAAAATCCCCTTCCTACACTGAACAGTTGTTCTAGTTCTTTGACAATGCACATACAAAATTGTTGTTTATTGTTTTGATCACAGCAAAGCCACTGTTGATATATGGATGTGTGCACCAACTTCCTAAGCCACTGATCTTCATTTCTAAACTGTGCTGTGCTCACATTTGTTGAACAATATTGTAAGAAAATTATTACTTTATTTTGACATTTTTCTTAGGAAGCTCTCTTAAACTGCTTCAGAGAATGTCAAGAGCACTTACAGGAAGTAATGAAAAGAACTTCAGAAAACTCACCTTTCGCGATAATCTGAGCTTTAAAGTCACACACTTGGTGCCAAAGGGAGTGCACTGTCACTTTCCTGAACTGCCACGTGCTAAGGGAATCTTCACCCACTGTTGAACTCCAGGACTGTGTATTCCCAAAGTACATTATTAAACAATCTAAGCAGCCAGATTGAGGGATCTGCACTAATATCACTAATTTGGGGCTCAATTTTAAATTTTTAGTGGTAAATTTTTCAAGGTCACCAATGTCATTGAGTGACATAAGTGGGAGCTGATACCTTACTTCTTTTGGGGCATCTGAAAATATCTCTCTTGGCAGATGTAGATACTACTAATCCAGAGGCAGTTTCACACATGGTCCTGTGTTGATGAAGGGTGACCTGCAGAAATAGATATGCCTCTCTCAAAGCTTTTCGGTCATGTGCTCTTGACAATAGCTACTGTGTAGCCTGCTACACTGGTTTTTCTCTGTTTCTCCTGCACTGAAGAAAACCACAATAATTAAGAATAATTCTGATACCTTTTTTTTTTTCAGAAAAACTTGGGCAGTCTTTTCCTTCTACCAGAAGCCTTCTTTTTTAATTTTAAAATAGCCTAATTTCCAAGATGAAAGTTGAAGGGCAGCAATAATCACTTTAATATTTGATGCCAGTAAAGGCAATAGCTTCTCGTAGGGAAACAAAAAAGTTAAGATCAGGAATTAAGAAAATATCAAGATCTTTTCACTATAATGTGTTTTTTCTGTCTCTGTAGCACAGTTTACTTTTGTACGCATTTGTCTAACTGTAACAAGGCAGAGAGATATACAAAGGTACGTTCAGAATAATCAGGTGAAAAAGTAACATCAGAACATATATAAATGTCTTTATGTTCTATTAATATTTGGTTGTAGTGTATTTACAGTTTTGTTGATGTGTTACATGCTACAGGTCTACTACATACAATGTAGAGGCAAAAAAAGAAAGAAAGTGATAAATGAGACTCATCATGTGATTCCAAAGAGACTGTATTAATTAGCGCTGAGATTTTTAGGGATGGAGTAGTTATGAATAGACAGACAAACACACAGAGGGCAAGCTACATTGCCATTCCATCATGGTACTCTTGTGAACAAAGTGCAGTATTGCTGAGGGGTGTCTTGACAGATTCATAGTTTTGATTTTCTTTTATTGGCCTCTTCAAGTGTTAATAAAAACATAAAAGTTTTATGTCTGTTTCGGAATTATTTGGAATGCGTCTGTCTGCCATTGTGCTTTCGAGAATGTCAAATAGAACGTGGAGGGAAAGGTCAGGGAGCCCAGCTCTCACAAATCAGATTCCTGTGCCAAAGGGAATAAGATTTTCCACCTGTGCAGGGATATTTTACACTCAACTGCACCCATGGTTTTCAGCAAAGGAAATCAGTCAGTTTTGTGTACGCAGTGAATGGGGTGGAGGATGTAGGTATTAATCACTGTGACAGTCATCATGTCAGTCACAGCTGTCAGATTGAGTTGTCACCAGTTTATATGGTGCTTTGAAGGTGTTTAACAGAAATGGCTTTGTCAAAACTTTAAAGGCAGAAAAAAATTTAAAAGGAGGATGGGGGTAAGGAGTGGGTAACAGAAAAAACTGGAGAACTGGTTCTGTACTGTTCAGTACCTGTTTGGTGGCACCTGGGCAACAGCATGCACTGATGTTGATTCAAAGTCATGAAAAAAGATCTCTGTTTGCCAACAAAGACTTGTATTAGTTTATTTCAGTTGCTGCCAACATGAAATTTCCCCATTTCTTTCTCTAAAGTAAACAATTAAAATCATTAGTACTTGTTGGCATTGTGCTGTGCCACATCATGTCACATTCCATGAGCACTTTGCTATGAAATAATGGAATTGTGTTTTTTCCAGACACAGATTCATTCATAAGCCTGGGTCAAGTATAAATGAAAAAGAAAGGGACAAACTCCTACCTCAAATGTCTGTGCTGTGCAACTCCCTGGTGGCTCTGTCAATTACACGCCTCTTGGAGGTGGGAATCCAGACCCAAAGTTTACAAGTTAGCATTCAATACAGCAAATTTTTAAAATGTTTTTACAGAATAATCTTTCTCCCTGACCACTAAGAGTGCGTACCTGGTTCTGACACATGGTCAAACTGCATGTAACTTGTGTGCTTCCTGTTTGCAAAAGGATGGGATCTAGATTGTCATGGCTAACAATGTTGTAAAAAATATGTTAACCAGACTATGTCCTCAGCTGCTATAAATAGTCAGTTTTGCTGATGGAGCTGGTGATCTGTCAGTCCTGTCTGTGTACAGCTAAGTCACAACAGTGCTGCATTTTGGATGAGATTTTTGAAGGGCATAAGCGACATAGAGACTATTTGTTCATTTTATTTATAGGGAAAACCAGACAAAATTCAAGTCTATATTTCAAAGCTTTTTCTAATGTAGGTATATGAAAAAAATAAAAATCAACAATATCTAACACAGCTGTGCTGGCAAAATCCTGAGTTTATTTGCTATTGCAGCAGCCAAAGGCACCTCTTACTGATGTACTTTAATTTTGGGAACTGCTTTACACAGGCAGTTCAGAAATTTGCCTGTGTTACTGCGTAGCTAATCATGTCTGGTTTTGACAAGGCTGAACTGTGTGGTTTTCTGTTCCACATATATATATATTTGTCTCCATATGTTGCTGTATGAAAGAATCACAGAGCAGACACAGGAGAGAGGGTATGCAGGGAAACCAGCTAAACTCCATACCAAAGAGTTCCTTGGGGCCTCAAGTCAATAACCTGCAGACAGCATAGAAATACACATTTCTTTCAAAAAGGATAATCTTAGGTGCAATAACAGCTGTGTTTCTGAAGTGTGTGGGGAGTGGGGGCACAGGGGGAAGCAGAAAATCAGATTTTTTCCCATTTCTCTGAGCCCCTCATGCATGAGGGATAGCACCCAGCTGCTTTTACTGAGTCTGTACAAGTTGGACACTTCTGAAATGAGACTTATAATCATCCAAGTGGCATAGGCATTGGCTAAACCACTACTACTGGGATACCCTGAGTGACTACAAATCAGTTTTAGGGTATGTATAGCATACATAGCAATATAGAAAACATGGGGAATTGAATACACCTTTTGACACTTAAAAAAGGGCACATAGTTTCAGAAGTACTGACTTCCTACATGTCATAATTAGAAAAGAGAGAGCTTCAGGCTCCCAGTTCTTCAGGAGGTAGTTGTAGTTTTAGATATACATATTTAGAAACGTGTGATTAGTGTGATTTGTAGCAACTCAAAATCCAAGCATAGGTGTGCCAATCCTTTGCTTAAGCCAGTGAATTTTCCTGCCTCACATTAAGGTACTGTACCCTGTTAAGATACAGTGGAGGTGGGTTATCCTTGGTCCTTTAGCTGGAAGGGAGGTTACAGAAGCCACCAGTATGTTAAAATGGCACAGCAAAGTCATTTAAGCATCCTCCTGAAAACTGAGAGTTGCAGTTAGGGGTTTCAGAGAATGAGAACCCAGACCTCAGGGGCTGAGAGCATCTCGCTACAGTGGCAAGGCTCACAGTTTTTAGTTTGGGGCATTTCTGAAAGGGAAGGAGCTCTAATGAAGCATTGTTTATTTTTTTTTTAATATTCCTAGACCAAAAAGGCCAGCAGTTCAACAGCTTGAGCCTTCAAAAACTACCAATGCCTCCAGTGTGTAGTATCAGGGTAGTTCAAGGTGTTTCTTTTCAGTGAACCCAGCAGAAAATTCAGTATCTCCAGGACTGCCAGAAAATTTGCTTAGTTAAGCATTGTAGAGGCTACTTTCACATGTTTCCCATAACTAATTTTAGAACTTAAATATGTTATTTAAATTTGCTCTCTGCCAGATACTCTGGGTTTTTTCCACTTTCTTCTGTGTTTGTGGCAAGGATTCATCATAAATTGTCAGAGTCTAAGCTGCAGTACTCTGCCTTGATTTTATCAGACTGTGATTTCCTTTTATTAAGTAACGAACACCATGGGTTACAAGTCTGCATATCATCCTTTGACGATGACCTGGACCTTTTTAAAAGAATTACTTGTAGGGTATTCAATTCCATCAAATGCATACTGGTGATAAAGCAACCACCCATCTCATTGACTGTGTACAGGCAAGGCTTGACAGCCCAGCATCAAACAAAAAATTGATTTCAAACCCAAAAGTCAATATCTTGCTTTTGCCAAGGCACTTTGGCACTTGAGATGAAAATTTGCATGTAATGTACACGTGTGATGAACAAAATACAGAGGAGGTGGCTTGTTTGGACTTGATTTGGTGCACCCGTGGTTTTCTATAATCAGTAAAGCCAATGAAGTGTTGTTCTGTGCAGTTAGAGGGGAGCTTCTACTCATTTTACATGTGCATATATAGCATCCAAGTGGGCCAGATTTTTGACATAATTAATTTAAACAAATGAAGTTGCTTAAGTGCAGGTATGACTTAGTAATGTTTCGGAATGAAGTCTTAATATTTCATAAAGCTTAGACTTGCCAGTCAGTAACAAGGTGCCATTTTTTCTGCTGCCTGTTCTTGAGGGCTTCCATTTCCACTTGCTACTGTCTGTGAGATGAAGAATGATTGCATTTTTTACATGTTCTATATTGTTGGAAGTCAAGTTTAGATGTCGGTAGAGTCTTTTTGCACTGATCTGGGTATGTATAGCTTTACTAACAGTGTCTGAAATAGCTATGGATAGTGTCGGGAGACGCTGTACATGTAGATGAACACTCAAAGCTATTTACATCTGTATAGCCAATGTGCTTGTATTAAATAGTTGCCAGTGCTAGTGGGATTTTTCTGAATGAAAGACTGCTCCAACTTCACAACATAGGGGTACACAGGAGGCTTTCCTTAGTCTTTAATCTCCTGTAGTTGGTTGCATGCGTATGCATATGCATTATAAAATACTAGTGAGATACAAGGCTCTGAAGATTGGGATTCAGAGTTCACCTTAAAGAAGACTCTGAACCAGAATACTCTCTAGGGCCAGGACACTGATGATTCTAACTGCATGAATCAGGACTGTGCTTTTCTCTGGTGAGAGTCCTTAACAGAAGAGCAGCTCCCTGTTATTCTGTTACTTAAAAATAAAATACAGAGTAAAACATTAAGGTAGTCTTCCTATTGTGGTTTCATTACTTAATGAAGATTCTTCAATTCTTTTTTCCTTTTATGTTTCAGTGTCATTTTGTGACTTAGCATTTTGAAAACCAGTGGCACAAGATGTTGCTACAGAAAAGGATGTATTTCACAGTATGGTGCAAACACTCCTCTTGATGGTAGAAGCTAGTATTAAGTCAAATTCAGTGGATATACTTCTTAAGGAGAGATTAAATCACTCAAGTTGTAACACTGATTCTAGTTTTTAAGTGTTAGTGAGTGAAAACAGTTGTCTCCGGTCAGATAAATCATCTGACAACTGAGTGACCTGTTTCACTCCATCTCTATCACCATCCTGCACAGCAACTTCCTCATTAGGCTACCCCACTGTCCTGTGGAGACAGAGACTGTCACTGGACATTCCTTTGAAGGAGGAAATTCTCCCCTAGGTTGCAGAATATCAGTAACAACCCTGAGATGGACCTTCTTGGTATGACACAGGTACCACTTTTGCACATTGTTTCAGCTCAGTCCAGGTGTGCATTCAGCTGGATTCTCTGCAAAAAGGAGAAAAGCTGCATTTGCAGTTGCTCCTGGCTGTCACCAGTAGCCAGCAGGGTACCCTCCAAGCAGACAGCTCTTCCCATTCTGATTTTCCTCCTCATGTTTTTCCATTATCTGACAAATTGGGGGTTAAATATTCTGCTTGCTTTTCATTTTGCAGATGCCATCTTGTCACATCTCAGAGAGAACCTGTTTCTGGCAATCTCACATTTAACAGCACACTACCTGTGCTCCCTACAAAGGTGCTGGGAAAGACCCACTTCAGTCTTTCATAGTCCACCTGATCTTAGTTGGCTCATCAGATTAATGAGTGAAGCACCTCAGCTTCCATAGTCAGTGGCACCTGATGGGACAGGGTGATGATTTCAGCTGACTGGTTGTGTAAGTGCTGTGATTGTACATCTACAGCACATTGAAATACGGTCCTGGAGCTGAAGCAAGGCTCTTAGCTGCTCTGCTAGTTGAATGCAGAGATCATTATTTTTAAAAAGATTGTTTCCTCTGAGAGGGGTGGCAGGATGGGGGGTAGAAGGGTGGAGAATGAATTTCTTTGAGTGTGGGTACAAGCATGGTTGCCCAAAGTCACACTACCAAGTTAGTCATCACAGCTACTGTGGAGCTTAAGTTCAAGGGAGCACTGAGTGATTCATTCTACCTGGCACTATATACAGTGAGTAAAGAGAAATATTTCCTGTACCTAATCCAGACACCAGTGAGGCATCAGGCTGTCTGAATATGAGCAGACATACAAATGACAAATGTGTGGAGGAACAGGAGAAGCTGGGGCAAAAATGAGAATGTATTTTTCACTCAGAGGTTAGCACATTTGCCCTGAGGACAATCCCAAAACCTAATTAATCAGAAAGTGTAATTGTTACATAGACTAATTTCAAAACAGAACGACTCATTACAGATTAAAAGGGAGAAAAGGAACATCAGGTTCAGACCTTTCACGTAAATTTTGCTGTGTTAGCTCCTCATCGGTAATTTTCTATGGTTCACAGTTATTCAGTTCTTCATTCACAGGATTCTGTCAAGGCTTTCTAATATGTGCCAAGTACAGGCTTCATTAACTGTGTTATCTTTCAGCTCTACTTTATCTGTGGTTACCAAGCCAATGTTCATCAATGACATTTTAATGTTAAGAAAGCAAACAAAAAGGAAAAAAGAAAACAAACAAACAAACAAACACAAAAGCAACTTGATTTCTATTGGTGTTTCCTTGCATTCAGATTTCCAAAGTTTCATTACATTTGGATAAGACATATTTTATGTTAGACACACTTTAAATACCCATTAGAGGAAATTAGCCTTATGCGGTGTTCATAACCTATCTTCTAGAAGTGTTGAATTTTATCTTTGGGTTGCTCTTTCGTTGGTACCTGGTGTCTAACACTGGGATGGCTCCTTGCTATTGACAACTCTCTTTTGCTGTCCCTTCACGGTAAAAGTCATCCTTAAACCGTGTTGCTTGACTCTGAGAACTATTAGAAATTTGTATGGGTGGGGGAGAGGTGTTTTACAAGGTTTTTGTTTTATTCCTTGGTATTTTGTTGCCTTATCTGATAGTTCTGAATAACTTAGGTCAGTTTTTTTCATTGCAGCAAGTAGAGAGGGAATTATAAAGTCTGTGTCTTCTTAGAAATCAAAGAGGAAAATTCCTAGAAGGAAAATGTTGAAAATTATCTCTTTTGGAGTAAACTAAGATAACTTACACAGAGTCACAGTTAACCATCTTATTCAGAATGGTTAAGAACGGTCTTGGGGGATCTTGTACAATCTGTGCACTAGCCATGATGTCCTGCTCCTCCATAAAGTCTTCCTAGTTCCTGTGGTGCTACTGTCCCAGTAAAAGCTTGCTGGTAGATGTAGAAAGCTATACTGGACTTCTCCTGCGTTCTGCCTACACAGTGGGATCTGTAAAAATTCAGTGCTACCTAAGCATTGCCTAAGCAGCTCTGAATATACAGTGTTCATATATAAAATACAGCAGGATAATCAGAATGTTTTCCCACTGTGTAAGAAAGATCCATGCACAGTGTAAGAGAGCCATTGCAGCCAGCATTAAGGCTCTCCTTCCTGTGGGGAGATATAACCATACAGTTCATACCACTCAAACATTGTGGATCTATTTGATAATCATGGAATCACAGATTTGGGTTGAAAGGAACCTTAAAGATCATCCAGTTCCAACCCCTTTGCCATGGGCAGGGACAGCTTTCACTAGGTTACTCCACGTCCTATCCAACCTGACCTTGAACACTTCCAGGAATGGGGTATCCACAGTTTCTCCAAGCATGTTCAAATAAGGGGACAGTTGAAATTTTAGGAAATCAAGAAAGAATGTGTTTCATGGGCTTCCATTATTCTCTGCAAATCCCATTGAATCTTGGTAACCACAGAGAGTAAGAACCTTAATAGTTTTTTTTTACATCAAGAAAATCCTGCACAGCTGCATTATTTTTCCATAGGAAGATTTAATATCTTTTGCTTTTGTCTATACCTTATTTCTAATGTTCTTTAACTTGAGAAGAAGACAATAAAAAAGGGATTGTAAGGCACAGGAAATAATTACTAATTCTAGTCAAGGTATATTAAATTCAGTAATGCTCAGACATGACATAAGTGTCAAGAATTTGTATATGAATGAAATTAAAAACATTCTGGAAGGAAAAACTACTTAAATGTCAGAAAAAAAAGAAATACAAGCTATAAAATCTATGAAAAAATCACATAGACCAGAGCAGGATAGATGTGCTGTCTTTATTTAGCAATCACAGAGGATATGCAAATAGAGAATGAAAATGACACATTTTTACTTGATTCGAAAGCATTATCCATAATAGCATCTGCAGTGTGTCTGTAATAATAGGGTGTAAATTGGAATTTACATAACAGATCTTTGAAAGCAGACTCTGACTCACAATGTTAAAATGGTGTCTCCAGTAGGGAAGGTCAGCCTGTAGTGGGAGAACTTCACAGAGCACCTATTGCATATTCCAGGATCTACTTGTTTATCCCCTTTCTTGATTGCACAAGGTATTCATCTCAGGCATGAGCTGTAATGAAAACTCAAATAGCTGGTCTTGGAAACCTCTGGTATGTTGCTCCTGAATAGACAAGTCTTTTTCTCTGGTCTGAATTAAGTTCTTGTGAATGGTTATAGACTGATAGCCCTAAAAGCTGGAAATCCTTTATTTATGTTTATCCCCCTCCGCCTGGATTCAATAAACTGTTCCTATCTTGTTTCCTGCCTGTTGAGTGGGAAGTCACTAATTTAACTAAGCCAGCAGTAAGATTCTTCCATTGTTATTATTATCTCCATGGTCAGGGCTTCAATTAAACAATAGTCCCCAGTCCAGTCCAAAGATGACTGGGCATCTTGATTCACATCAGGCTGCAGAGCCTTGTTTAGTTCTGATATTTCTTGTCTGTACAGTTCATGGTCATTTCCCTTTCCTTCAATTTGCTGGCTGATGTGCAAAATTTGTCAGTGTTAATTCAGAGTCCAGGATTATTAATTTTGGTTGAGCTTTGCTAAGTCAGGCTTTGAATATTTCATTAGATTCCCGTGAAGAGTCTGTCTGTGCAAATGTGGATAACCAGTATAGACCTCTTTTTTTTAGCCTATTGTTTTCTGACATAAAATAGAGAAAAGAGCACTTTTAAGTTATTTGTCTGGTCTTTCTCAGGGTATAGGGTAAAATGGGTTGGAACTCTAAAACCACTCAGTCCTCCCCATGGCATATATATGCCTGGTCCTGTATCCCTAACCTGACAAAGGCAGAGGTAAATACACGTTCAGTCAGAGAGATGGTGCCTTTGTAATTGACACCTATTTTTTTGCTAGACCCCTGCAAGCACCCTAGGGTTCTGTTATCATCCCTACTGAATGATGAGTAGTCTGAGTGAATACAAGGTGAGGAGGGACAGGATGGCTGTGTCTCACACATCTCCATATTTTGTCTAATGTGTCTGAGAAGGTACAGAGATACTGTGAATGCTTTTTTCTGAGCATCCCCTGAATCCAAGTCCTACTCCAAATTTCAGAAGTGTCATTTAAATGTTTTATACTGTTCATTGTAATGTACGGCTGCATACAGTTAGTTCAGTTCTGAAGGGTCTAATGAGACAGTAAATATGTGTTAATTTTTCATGATACAGAAGTCTGTCTAGTAAATATTAGACTGATAGGATAGATATTCTTTTCAGGTGAGGCATGACTTAAGTATTGTGTATTACAGAATTACAAGATCCTAGGATGAGTAGAGTTGGAAGGGACCACACTTGTCCAACCTCCCTTCTCCAGCAGGGTCATGCACATGACACAGAATTGCATCCAGAATGTCTCCATTGAGGAAGACTTCACAAACTGTCTGGGCAATATGTTCCATTGTGCAGTATTAATGACTTTTGAGTGTAAACCTACTAAAATCAGAGAGGTATATATTTCCTGTATCCCATATGCAGTGTGCTGAACTGTAAATCTTCCTCCAGCTCCATCAAATAGTTTTTCCTTATTTCCAGAAAACATGAAAAAAATTTTCTATGGTTAGTTAAAAAAGTGTAAAAATACAAATGTAATCAGCACTAGGCTGGTCTTTCCTAAGTGTTTGCCTTCCTTAGTCTACCTCCCCCAGTCTCTTGGCTAAGAAATACTTCGAGTTTTACTCAGAGTAGCCGTTTCATTGATCTTTACCTCTTTCTTCATCATATGCTGTTTAATTTTCCTGACACTTCAGATTTTATAGCACATGCATTTTATACTCAGTGTGAGTGCATCTCTAACAGTACAGACTATTGGATTTTGTTACATTGTTTAAACCTGACATGCTTTTGCGGCTTTCCCTAAACTCACTCTATGATTAAATGTATTCTCAGTCTTCTTGTTGACTTAACTATTGGAAATTCTCAGGCAAAACAGGCAGAACACTTCTCTGAGAGCTGTATATCCATCATAAAATGGCTCTAATGTGTTATCTATCCAGACTGGCTGTATTTTTTCATGCTTTATCACAAATCAGTGTCACAGATAGATTGCTGTTTGCAACCTGCAGTTAAACTTGGACTTAACTTGGCTGTTAGGACAGTCTATCTGCAGTGCTTTCAACTTCCATGACTTTTGTGCATGAGACTGAACTATTTTTCTATCTGGCTGAGGGATCAGTGCTGTGTCATTAGAACATATGGAACAAGGCTGTGTTACCCGTTTGAGTTTGATTTAGGATATGTGGCATCCCAGCCTTCATACTTTTTAAGAGTGCCTGCACATAAATGAATGCAGCATGGAACCACTCAAATCATAAACCTTAAAAGTATTTTACTTATGTTTTAGATCATCCTCCAAATCTTCAAAATCATTCAAGACTTAGAACTCCACCACCTCCAATATCCCATGCTCACACCCCAAATCAACATCACGCGGCCTCCATCAATTCCCTAAACAGAGGGAACTTCACTCCACGCAGCAACCCCAGCCCAGCTCCTACAGACCACTCTCTTTCTGGAGAACAACCAGCCACTACTCAAGAGCCAGCCCATGCTCAGGACAACTGGTTACTTAACAGTAACATCCCACTGGAGACAAGGTAGGACACTTTTTTTTAAGTACTTACAATATTCTGACTATGTGTGCTAACGACGTTATGGAAAATGCACACATCTGTGTAGCTGGCCACCTAGTTTGTGAACTGGTGTTTGACTTCTGTATTTTGAGTATTTATTTGTATTTATTATTCCTTGTGTGTTTTTTATTTGGACTAGAAGAGGAAATCGCTCTTCTTTCATGAACTAAAAACATTGTCTTTAACAGTTGCTCATAAGGTTATTTTCCTCATTTAAAATTGGAATCAAGATCATAGATTAAAATTTTCTTGGTTTTCTCTCTTTTATTTTCCTTTAATGTCTTTTCTTCCTATGTGGTAGGATTAATCAATACCCATTTTAAAAATTGAAATCAATCCATATATTGAAAAGATTTAGCTTTCTAGCTGTGCCTTGTCGAGCAGGTGCTTTTGTAGTACATCATTCTGGAAAGGTTGATCTTGTTTTGTCTAATGAGGAGAGGTCGGCTGCTGCATTTTATTGTCTTACAACATCGCTTCAGCAAGCATGAACACTGGATAGCAGGGCATCAGTCAGTTAATGGTGCTTCCATTTAGCTCTTAATTACTCTTCCACCTAAGCGACACATTGAAGGGTGTGACAGGGGTGCAACGAGTTGTTCTAGTTCATCACTTAGTTCAGGTTCTTTGTAGATTCTGGAAAAGAGAATTCTCATATACCCTCAGCCTCATGCCTCCCATCTGATGGTGAATGCATCTCTGTGCTGTCCCACTTGTATTCTCCTGAGATTTTACTTCACCGTTTGCTTTGCTACTGAGAAACCACTGGGGATATTGGAGTCACTAATCCTCATACATGGTGCCTTTTTCTGTTTGGGGAGAAGTCTTCCAAGCCTAAAGCATGGTGCACTTACTCAGTTGTCTTTTTTCCTTCATTTGTCTGACCTTCTCAAACCAATGAGGTTTCGGGCAGCAAAAAACACACAGTAACTGAAAACCAAGACTGGTCATATTTGACACATCACTGCCTGTGGGAAACTCACTGAGAGCAGCGAGAGCTGTGTCTGTATCCTGGGACAAATTGTTCCCAGTTTTGCCAACTTCTGCTAAAGGAATGTTTTTAAAAATGAGCACATCTGTCAATCATTTTGAAACTGAGCTATGTCTCCTCATCCTCTGAAACTTCCAAAACAGACTTCAGTATCACATTTTGTGGCATTTAAAGATAATTAATTTCTCTGCAACTGCTTGATTAAGAAGACTCAACTAAGAAGCTGGATCCAGAAGATTAAGACAAAATTATAAGCAAGTAATGCAAGTGTGATTTGGCAACAGTTTCAGTAATTATATTGTATTACTAATTCTCAAACATATATACCCAAGCATTGAGTTTTATGGGTTATTTCATCTTATAATTACATTAAAAAGTATTTAGGCCCCACTCCTGCAGCCCTTCTGTGATAATGCTCTTTATTTCTGGAGGAAGCCCTGTGCCTCTTTTTAAACTGGGTTGTGAATTTTTTGTGGTAGAGGTAATACAGTGTTTTAGTAGTGCAAAGCCATCCTCACATCCAACTGCAGTATCTCAGCACCCACCACCTTACAACTGAGAAGTAATGTCCTTGCTGCTGGATCACTGAAGGAATGTCAGAGATAAAAGTTCTTCCCTGTAAACATCCTGCCTTTGTTAGTCCAATTCTGGTGGCAATCAAAGAGAGCGCTGGAGAGACTATTCTACCACATCTTATAAATGCAGGAGTTCATAGATAGAACAATTATCTGGCTAGTCCTGGACTGTTCCTCTTAAATTGTAAATGAGTACATCCTTAAAGGCTGTCCTCATTTCTTTTCTGTGAAATCATTGTGAATGAAAATTTTTCCAGATACGGAGCAGACTGCTCTTTCTGCAGGTTGGCTTGGTCATATTATTGCTCTTAATCAGACCAGAAGTTGGAGGTCTACCTGCATGAAGAGTTCTTTCTGCATCATTTGATGATTTCAATTTGCATCACAGATCAGTGATGTTTGCACTTGATCCTCAATCTAACCATTTTATTAATTTACTAGAAAACAGGTCATTTCAAGACTGATGTTGAGGCTTTTGTCACACTGGTTGAAATAGCCTCATTTTACCCGGCGTTCCTTTAGACAACAAGCATGTTGGAAAACAATGTGTACTTTTATGTCAAATAGCAAATGAGCATGACTGACAGTTCCTTCACTTATATAACATTAAGAAAATAAAATGTGTTAGAATGTTGTCATAAACTGAGGAGGCTGTGTTGCATAGATGAACAGTAAATCTGTGACTAATCTCCATTTTGACACTGTGCTCTTCTGACACACAGAGGTCTTCAGTTTCCTTCAGTGGGAATTCTGTAGACATAAAAGACCAAGCTTCAGAGCTGTTTAGCAAACTTGGATGCCCAATTCCACCTCTTTCATGAAGCTGATCCTCCCTACTACAAAGATTTTTAGAACCAAAAAAAAGACCATCACCTAAGTGAATATGTGAAAATATAAATCCTGGCCAAGAGACATTAATCCAAGAATTAAGGCTTCTGAAGTTAGGAGATTATAGTAATCTCATGTAGAAAATGGAATTGTATTTTCATTGAAGATCCATTTTGGTTTTTTAATCCCATATTAGTCAACAGAGAGAGAGAAAACATGAAGAAAAAGATGCATCTTTTAATTGTCACACAGGGATTGTCCCAGGCTGTGAAACTTGCCTACACTTAGAGATTTTAGGCAGTCCAGGGTTTGAAGAGACTTGATTCTGACTGCCATGGACTTCAGGCAGTATTCAGAACTGGGAATTTAGGATGGTTTGTTGCTGCCTGGAGATTTCCATGCTGTAATGCAAAGGCAAGCGGAGATGAAGTATAAACTGACAGGATAAGCATATCTGAGAATTTTATATGTTGCAAGAGGAAGAGCCCCTCCTCTCCTCCTTTTCATTAGTTTCCCTTTACTCCCTTTTCTCTGTTTCTCCTTTTTCCTCTTTCTTTTCCTGTCTGCTCCCTTTTTTGTTGCTTTAAAAGCCATATATTATCAAGGTTGTGATGAGAAGATCTTTACTCAGCGGTCACTCCTGACAGGTAAGTCAGTTTCCCCCATATTTATTCCTCGGTCTTCTCTCTTCTGTGACCTCCTTTCTGTTCTTTTGCATTTGATCTTGTTGGGAGCAAATAAATGCCAACGTTTAGTTGACAAACCAACAGTTTTCAGGAGACTTCCATTCTCAGGAAATTTTGTGTGGTAATCATATATGGTCAGATTTTTGCCACCACAGCTCCTAATGACAAAGGAGAGAGTTTTGTAACTAGCCAGCGTTTCACAGGTGATCTCCAAGGGCGCAGACACTGTCCAGCCTTCCGTGAGGACAGTCATGCATCAGTCACCCTGGTGACCCAGCGACCTCTCTGTTATGGATGCCTACATTATGAGATTATATAACCCTGCCCTCTATTTTATTGACAATCCACAACTGAAATTCATGAAACCAATTTGACACGGATTTTAACTACTGATGAACTTTTATTGATTGGTGTGGTGTTAGATGCCTTGCCTCTTACCCATTAAATGCTCAGTGCATGCACATATGTTGCTTCTTTTTGCATTGAACTCAACATCCAGCTTTTCCTGCATTCCCAGAGAATGTGAGGAAGCCGCAAACACTTGGAGATGGTTTGATGTCTCAAGTGCTATGGCACATAGCTCATGCATGTTGATCCACTTTACTCCAAAGCTATGAATAGGAGTCACTTCACTTTTATTTAGATCAAGGAGTAGATCTATTCTGTCAAAGCAGCCCAGAGGCCTCCTAAAGCAGGAGTTGAGCTAAACAAGTGCTGGCATTAGCAGCAGGAAGAGAAGGAATTAGAAATGAAAATTAAGATAGAGGACATTCTAGAAAAGGCAGTACCAAGGTGTGTATAGTGTGATAGGGCTGGTTTCTCATGGTTTAGCATGTTACCTGAATCCAGTATCTCTGGCAGAGGAATTCTTGTTTGAGTTCATGTCACTTCTGTCCTCTAAACCCTTAATTCTGCATAAGTGATAGAGTGTCACAATGTTGTTATGTTTCTTTTGCTAGTTTTGGCCAGGGATTATTTTCACATTGAGGCTGAGATTCAGTTTTGATGCTGAAAGCAGACATGGGCAAAATCAGGACTATTTTTTGTTTTAAAAAACATAGGAAGAATGTTCTTTTGCCAGGACTTGAGAAACAAGCCTGAAGGTGAGAAAGACAGTCTGTTCCCTGTGGTGCCTCTGACTTAATTCTTTATATTCCTATTGTTCTCCTCAAAAAGTACAAAACAGTTTAGCATTTATAGGTTAAAATGTGATTCATGATGGAGAGGGCAGATACTGCAAAATGCTGCTACTGTGTGCAAGGTCAGTCCCAGGCATTTTCATGTGCAAGCCCTAAGTATCTTGCTTATTGCCTGTATTATCCAGATTATAGCCAATAGTCTGGTACTGGAATTTGGGTTACAGCTTAACCTGTTTCTACCTTCTATCAGCTTATCACTGAAGAAAATTTCATTTGGAATATTGAGCAAAACTTGCATTTTGAAACTTCTAAATAGCAAGTTATTATTCCACAAAGGAAAATAAATTAATTAGATTGGTAACGGAAAAGTTCTCAAACCCAAAACTGAAACTAAAGCAAAGGAGTGGCAGGTTTTTGCTGGAAATCCATAAGAATGGTGGTTGCAAGTGTGCTACCAAAGTATTGGCAAAAGTGAAATATAAATACTGTGATGTGCCTTTTCAGACTAACAGTATCATAGATAGAGGAGTATAACCAGGTAGCAGCTGTGCTGGATTGAAATCTAGTCCTTTGAATCCAGCAGTGCAGAAGGTTTCACATGTCACTGTCAATAAATAATGTGAAATGAGCAAAGACATCAACATTTTTTTATACATGCACATGCGCATGTGTGCTTGTATGTGTGTATATGCATATATATATAGTGTATAAATAAAGAAGTGAACATTCTTAAAAGCTATATATGTATATGTGTAGCGTCTTATACATATAAATATATGGTCCATCATTCTAATTTCATGCACAACTGCACTATAACCATTGTGGTTTATAAAATCACACTTCATATATGCATGACTCACTGGCTTCATTCATGTTTCCATATGTATGTAGAAACATAGCAAAGCAGACATTCCTAGAGACATTGCAGGACAACCTCATTGAGATGGACATTCTCACCTCCTCCCGACATGACGGTGCTTACAATGATGGGTATGTGACACTTACATGGTCTTCCTGTTTACTGTACAGTCATTTTGATCCTTGCATGAAAGCCTTTGGTCCTATCAGTGATGTCTAAGGGCAACACCATTGCTGCCCTCTTCCAAGATGGCTTTAAAAGAATAAAGTTCTGGGGCTTGAAGCATTGTGTCCTATACACATTAATGGCAGACTATATTCTAGTCTCACAATATGCTAGTGAGCTACAGCATGCCATTTGCTTTTTCTTACCTTGTTGTTTTGAATGGCATTTCATTAGTAAGAAGTACCTACAGCAGTTTTGAGTCCCATATTAACAAGGATTAATTCAATTTTCATAAAAATCTTAAACCGTTATTGACCCGGCAGCCTGATACTTCCTTGTTAAACTGATGTCTTTCACCTAGCTTATTTGACAAGTGTCTTCTAGGGGGTATGTAAGCCAAGCCTTTGAGTTTGACTTAACCACTCATTCTGGCATCTTTACCTAACTTTTGATCACTTAACTTCAAAGTAATAATCAGCTTTTAACTTGATACTTAATGAGAAAACTGTTGAACCTTACATTGACAGTTTTGAATCTGGTAGCCATTATTCACAGATCTTATTGGTGTACTTGAACACTGCAGGTACCTCTTTGCTTGGAATAGATACGTCTCTGTCTAAATAAATGCTTTTCAAAACATGGGGTAGTATCTGACTTATTGCAAAAATTAATGTTTTTATGTAGAGCATTAGAAATAAAGGATCTTTCTCTAATGCTCAACAGTCATGCTTAGAGTAACAGTAAAACCATGGCTGTAGTACTACAAACACCTATTTGGGGGAATTATGTGTTGCTTTTTACTGCATGAATTGGTGGCTTTTCTGCATGGTGTTGTTTCTGCATGTGACATTTCCCCCTGTGACTGCACAAGTGACTTCATGGGGAAAACAAGAGTCATATCTTCATCTGGTATTAGCCACTAGCTTGACTGACTCTCAAGGATCTATGCTGATTGCATTTACTCTGTCTGCAAATCTGGCCCCATAAACCATGGCAGAATGTGCAAAGTGCATTGCGGCTGTTCTGCTGTCCTCACAAGCTGTGTTTTGTTTTACCTCAGCGTGGTGATCAATGAGTCAGATCCACTTCTGAGGTTTCATTCCTGGGGTTTGAATGCCTTGTATGTCATGATGTCCCACCAAAATCAAGTTTTTTGTTTAGGATTCCTGTGGACAGAATTCCCGTTGGGACATTTCTTTTCAGGAACTCATGAACTTCAGTATGTTCTTTCTGTGCTGACTTTCATGAGACTCACATGAGGTGCTCATAAGCTGGCACTCAGGCTGCGTTTGTCGTAATGGGCAAAATATGGTGCCTCCCAATGTGTCACTGGACAGGAAATGCTGTTGTATTTGACAGTAATTCACACATTTTAAAGACAGGCATCCAACTAAGGTCCTCTGGACTGCTTTCTGGAAGCAGTTGCCTCTCCCTGCTAGTAATACAAAGGACTCTGGTGCTTTTAACCATGCCATTGTCCAATGCTTAAATTTGCTGGGCGGGGACAGTGTGAATATTCCCCTCTGTGACAATTTGGGTGCTGTGGAATGGCTTAAGCTCTCTTTCCCCATCTCCATTCACCAATGCCAGCCAAAAAATGCTCTCATGCAGTGATCAGTGAATTGGTAATTGCCTCCTCCTCCCCTTTAATCTCACCTACGCTCCTCTTCAGCCTCTGTAGGGCATTTCTGTGGGAGTGTGAGCAGGCTCCCAGTTCTGCCCATGTCACCAGTGTGTCGTAGCTGTCCTTGGGGTATTCATCTCACTCTAATGCCAGCTCTTCCACAGAGTGGACTCCTGCCCTTGAAGAGTTCTCTGTGGCATTGTCGGCACTGTGATTTTTTGTTTGGTTTTCTTTTCCTTTTCTCTGTGTGACTTGCTTTTGATTTTTATTCTTCTCTTTTGTGCATGCCGTCCATGTCCGTAGCCAGCATTGTGTGGAGCTGCTCTCCTCGTCCTGGCAGCAGTCGCCATTCTCCCACCCGACATGTCCTTTGGCGTCGATTTGTGTGAGGAGTCACTTGCTATTGGTCTTTCTTCCCTCAGGCACTTCCTGTTCAAACCTGGAGGCACTTCTCCCCTTTTTTGTACAACATCGCCGGGATATCCCCTGACGTCCAGCACTGTGTACTCACCTCCCCCTAGGCCCCTTCCCAGAAGTACCTTTTCTAGACCTGCCTTTAACCTGAAGAAACCCTATAAGTACTGTAACTGGAAATGTGCTGCTCTGAGTGCCATTGTCATCTCAGTCACGCTGGTGATCCTGCTGGCCTATTTCATAGGTAAGCTTGTTTCTGCTTGTTTGTCTTCTTTTGATTTCATTTCTCTACAAACCTTCCAATAGTGCTAATGTTTGGGAAGCAAAGGGTCAAGACTGTGGTACAAAGCGGTGGGGAAATAAGGCCTCTGATGACTTAATTGGGGTTGTAGTGTAGTATAATGGTAGGGAGCTTAACTCCCTACATCATAAAGCCAGAAGAGTTTAGTAAAACAAGAGTCAAATGCTGTGCTCCCTTTAATGTCATGGACCGTTTACATTCTACAGAGGAAAGTGTACCTGGAGTGAGACAAGCCCACCAGGCTTTCTCTAAGCAGCGCATTAAAACAGGCAGTGAAGTCCCTGTCCCAGTCCCAGTCACATCCATGTCCATGGGAGTTAGCTTTGGTGGGAAAGAGTCAGAATCAAGATCCTGATACAGAAAAATATGTTTTAATTCTGTTGTTTGGTGACACATTCATTTCAGTGACATTTAACCAATTAAGTGTAAGTTCACAGAGTGACCAGGAGGATGGAGAAGGACTGGGTTTAGATTGTGATTCAACAGAGCCCTTTTAGAGGAGGGGTACCTGGTGAAATTTGCTTCTTGTCTGAAGAAGCAAGGGATTTTTCTTGAACTGTGCATGCTCTGAATTTCTTTGGTTTGGGAGGCTTGTCAGTGTTCATTGCAAAAAGGCGTTCTTAGTGTGTGTTGCAAAAAGAATTAAACTGCTAGAAGTGAGAATTTTTAAGTGAGTGTTTTTAAACCTGTAACGTTTGAGTGTTACCATTACTTTTTCTTCATTTAGATTTGATATTTGTGGTATAAATGTCTTAGCAAAGTCCATTCCTAGGCTTCTATGTTAAACTGTCAGTCATGCAAACTCTACTTGTCAGACACTTTTAGATGTGATCATGGGTAAAAAAGCCCATTTCTCATGGCACAAATGAGTCTTTTTTATTTCATTGTGACTTCCTGTACACTAATGATCTATAAAATGTTGAGGTTAGAATTACAAATCTTACTCTGGATCGAAAGATTTTTGCTTTCATTTCATATGAATATAATTAACACTGCCACAAAGGATTGCTTTTACTGTGTTCCTTTAATGTACACTTCTTTAATGACTGATACTTTTCCACTTCTGCCTTGCATCATACTCTGGTCACTTTTATGTCTCCTGTAAGAGGAGCCAGAATGATTAATTAACCAGCACTAAATCAGGAGCAGTTTGATGAAATATGCAGTCAATTTTCACCATTTGCTACGTACATTTGGACTCGCCTTTCTCATTTGTCTGGTATTCTCCTTGTGCCCTGAACATGGTTCCTTTGAACATTATCTCAGTATGTCAGAGGAGAATCATTGTAAGTCAGCATAGTGGTCCCTGTTAATTCTGAAGGAGGAGGTGTATGCTCTTTGATAGATTGAGGGGAGTTGGGTTTGCCACTCAGTATTCTCGAACTCAACCCCCTTTTTCAGACTTCTCAAAAGATCATGCTCCTGCTTAAAATCACAGTTAATGTTGCTAAAAGGTAGGTACATTGAGTGCCCTCCCATCCTTTTTTTGTCTCCATTCAGATGAATTCTGTGGCATTTACCAGACTCCATGGATGGCTGGCAAGGTACCAGAAATGCTGATCAGATTGAACTGCTGTAATTATGGGTCATAATTACTAATTTCTAAAGGAACTATCAATTATTAAAAATCAAATTCAATGGTTCAGTTCAGAATAAACATATTTAGCAAAGATTGTCTCTACGAGACCCAGTGTTCTAATCAACAAGCAAAAAGGCAGATATTTAATTAGATTTTGATGAAAAATTGTGTTTAATATCAAGTATAATCAATTATTAATTACTGTAATGAGTGACTCTGGCGGGGTTTACTAATTAACTCATTTAAAAATTATGAATAACCTTTTCATTTGTAATTATTTTTTACATCCTGTCAAGTTGCAGATGAGATTTGTATCACCTCACCCAAAAGAAAAAAAATTAATCAGGGACTCAAAATGTTTGTACTTTCACTAAGTTAAGTGGAGACATTTTGCATTCTGATATAAACTACGCAGTTCTTAAGAGGAATTTGTTTATTCTTTTAAGTAACCTGGTCTGTTTACAAAACAAATTACTGGTTTTGCTCAGGTTTCAGGTTCCGCCCCTGCCCTGCCCCGTATTTGCATAGTTGCATTTTCTTACAGATACCATTTCTCATTTATGCAGTATCTTGTTCTTTTCAATGCCACAGGGACAATCTGAGTGGTAAGGTATAACTTGATCATGAGTATAAGGTCTAATCTATATAACAGCTCATGAGTGTTGGGAACTTGACTGCTTTCCATCTGGTCTTGTTAGTTCAAAGAACCACTGAAATGATCTTTCTAATGACCATTTTCATCCTCTGGAGCAGACCAAGGTTGTTAGAAAGGCTCCCATTTAAGTGAATGGATTTTGGATTAAGTCCCATGGCAGTGGCTTGGCTTTTAATCTGTTTTTTTGTACAGTGATTGGTAATGGAAATTCTTCAGAGTAATTCCTAGTTCTTCAGAGTGTTCCCCACAGCATCAGGCATATCACAGTCCTCTCCTTAAATATTAGAAACTGCCCATTACAGGTCTTACCTTCTTGTAGAAATGTGTGGAGCTAAAAACATCAATAGATACCCGGCTATGGGCAGTACTTTTTATGAGACAGATGCTCAGACACAACTGTGATGGGCGACCACCTGAGGCAGGCAGAGGTGCAAGAAACAACGAGGCATCAGGTCCTTTCTGAAGTTCTTTGCTGTAGTCAGTTAATTTTTAAAATTCATCTGGAGCACTTGCTGTATCATTTCTTTGAGGCTAAAAAGTAGTTTCTACTATTTTAAGTAAGTCTTGATGGCATTAATAGTCTGAGGTTCATTTATCTTGCTGGGCTGTTTCAAAGAAGGTGAGAGGAGGCATGACATGGTAACATGTGTCCACACTGCGATCATGCTGAAGGTTTTACAGGACTGAGTCACTGGTCTGGGGAGATAATGACAAACAAAGTATAATGGGATGTATTAAACACCAGAAGTTGGTTTTCATTTGAATTAACCAGCTTTTGATTGACTTGTTGCCACCTTTTCAAATATTCAGACAGCACACTAAGGCAGTGGCAACAATGCCTGTCAGTGTTTCATGCACACAAAGCTTATGCAAATCTCAGCAGAAGCTTGTCTTGTGGGGTGAGAGCACTGAAGGGAAAAGGGGGGTAGATCAGGGCTATAACATTAAAACGATGGTGCCATTAAAATCAAAGGCCTCTCTGAGCAGCTTGTTACTGCCTGGAAAATCTGCTCTTCTAGGAGGTCGTGAACAGGCATCACTTTAAAATTCCCTGGTTTAGGACTGTCCATTCAACAGACAGCTAAACAAGGATAATTTTCATGGCTCTTGCTGGGATGTTGTGGGGTCTGTGTAACATTAAGTTCTGCATTGGAGGGCTAATTTCTAGCAAGATTCTTATGGCAGAGGTAATGCCGTGAGATATGTTGCTCTCCAAATACTTTTCCAGCAGTTTCTGTATCTGATAGATGCCAGGTCTGCTAGCATAGTGTTGTAAAGAGTCTCTGACATTGCTGTACTGCTTGGGAGGAAGAGTTCTGAGTTTGGAAACAGAAAAGACCTGTTTGCTTGTCAAGATCTCCATGCCCAGCAGCTGTTTGGCTAGATCTGTGGAACAGTTTCTAAATGAATTAGTGATGGAGAATAGTTTCTGCCTGCTTAAACAGAAGGTATTATCCTCTGCCTGATGTAGATTCCAGACTAGATGGAAGTACAATTTGATGTAGTTAGGCACTTGCAATTTTCCTATACTTGAGCATGTGCTGTGGTCACATTGCATGAACAACAAGAAAGATAGGCATTTGATTTAGATTAAAGTTAGGGCTGGAAAACATATTATGAAGCCAAAACAGTAATTTCTTTTTATTGGAGTCAGAGCTCTCTACTTTTCAACTCTGTGTTCATTTGAACTCCGTACAGATGCAGCTTCACTTAAAGAGCAGTGTTGTTTGCTGCAGGCAAAATGCTTTGACAGTAAAAGTGTGCTAGGACTGTGATGTGTTTATAAAGTGTCTTTCTTTTTATTGTCTAAGAATCACCCTGAAAGCTAACTTCAGCTCAGTTTGTCCATGATTCTTTGATGCTTTGGACCAAACCAAATTTAAAGCACCTCTTCAAATCTCTTAGCTATCAAACTGGTTTGCTATGATGTATAGTGTACGGATTACCATGGTGTTTACATGACACTAGAGATCCATAGGAAAAGTTGCTAATGCTTGATTATTTGATCCATATCTATTAATCCTACATTTGTACCTTGATATTAAGATTTTTATTCATGTTAAAATATAAACCAATTTATTACTCTGCCAACAAGCTTGTTTCTCTTTCTGCTTTAGTATTTCTTTTCTGATCCCAGATTAAGTTCTATTTTGCTACTTTTGATGTTTGTTCTTTTGATTTACAAGATTGTAAATCAAAATACTTGAATGTTTTCTATTTCCATCTTGTCTTAGATAAAAGGCAAAAATAGGAGCTAAACAATTTGTTCTAGAATCTAGCAAAACTTTTACATTATGAAGTCAATCTATTACCTACAGAGAAGCTTCAAGGTTTTTTCTTGGTTCTTTCACATCTTCACAAAATCACTGTGGTCAGTTCACTCGGTAACTGTGGGTCTCATTTACTTAATTTTACCCTTAATCTACAAAAATGTCAGATCCAGTCTGAAAGAAGATGTAGTATTATCAGTAATGTATTTTCTGTAGTATAGGTGTTTGTGAAACATAAAATTTCAGGACACTTGTTGAAAGGGACCATCATCATGACCCAGCACTACCAATTTTATAATTCATAGTAAAACTAGAATATGTGGGGGGTTTGTTTTTTTTATTAAAATTGGCTCTTATTGTACAAAATACAGACAAGCATGGTTAGTGCCACTGCCTCACTAGGTGGTACAGTTTAAATGTCACCTAGTTCTTTCTTTCATACCTCATGACATTTGTGAAATATGGGCCTTATTCTTGTCATGCATATACTCCTCTTAAATTGCAGCAACTCCATTTCCTTTAGCGCTGGTTCAAATGCAGTTAGAGTCAGTAGCATTGCACCCAGTCTCTGCAACAGGAG
Source organism: Formicarius rufipectus (assembly GCA_013399695.1). Taxonomy (NCBI): domain Eukaryota; kingdom Metazoa; phylum Chordata; class Aves; order Passeriformes; family Formicariidae; genus Formicarius; species Formicarius rufipectus. The sequence goes on from VXAU01003366.1 coordinate 355,947, forward strand.
CTGGACTAACCCTGGAAAAGTCTGCATATATTTTTATGTTTTCTTGCTTCTGAAGATTGACCTGACTAAAGACAGAATATAAATCATGACATATGCTGACTCTTCAATCCAGTTTTTAATGATCTTTTTTGTTGTTGAGCTCCAAATTTTGCCCCTGTAAATTATCTCAGGAAGGCTAAGACGTGAAAATAGTCTCAACCTCATAGAGAGATGCCATCAACCTGAGCTTCCATCTTATCATTCAAACATGCATGGAGTTGCAGAAATCTTTTGCATCTACTGTAGCAGGGAGATGGGAAAATCACAGGACTCTGTATTAGTCTCAATGACACTTCAGTGTGATAGAGAACCAGTGAGAGCAGCTGCTGTGTGGAAAGGTGAGTAGCTGTGAGCTGTACAAGAGGCTGGTGAGTAGCAGTGAGCTCAAGAAAGCTGCCTTCAGGAATCTGGCAAAAGAAGCTTTCCCTGGCCACATCCACAATGTGATCACAAATGTGATCATGAAGTGAACCAGTGAAATGCATCTCCCTCTCCACATGTTCACACACACACACACACACGCACGCACACAAACACACACACACACACACACACACACACACACACACGCACTTACACACACACACAGAGTAATCATCAGAGAAATAAGACACAAAAATAGTGTCTATAAACTGAAAGAAAGTAGGTTTAGATTAGATATTGGGAAGAAACTCTTCACTGTAGACTGGTGAGATACTGACACAGGTTGCTCAGAGAAGATGTGGCTGCCCTGTCCCTGGGAAGTGTTCAAGGCTGGGTTGGATGGGGCTTGGGGCAGTTTGATCTACTAAGTGTGCCTGCCCATGGGTTGGAACTAGATGACCTTTAAGGTCTCTTCCAAACGGAATTGTTCTAGGATTCTATGATAATTAAAACCACAATGAGATATAGTCAGTCTTTCATCTCCCTCTATTTTGTTGTCTTTTGTTCCAGCTTTAAGTGCATGGTGATATGAATTATAACTCAGGTCTTTTATTTTTCATCACCTGCAAAGTCAAGGAGAGCTCTTTGATTAGTAGGTGATTGTGTGCATCTTTTTATTTTTTTCACTTTAGATTTTCCAGTTTATGTTTGGATAGCAGCTACTATTTGCTTTATAATTTAGAGTAAAGGAAGTACAAATGATTTATCTGCAGCCTTAAAGTAAGGTGATAAAGGTACAAGATCCCACTTTAAAGCTATTCTTGTGAAGATCAATTCATTCAGATGGGTGTTAAAAAACTCACCATAGGAACTCCATTAAAGAACATTCACTATTTCAACCTAAATGAAGTCTGTAACCTGACGTAAAAAGTGTTGTGATTGGAGAAATGCACCATGATGTAGATACTATGGAAAGAATCAGAGAATCATTTAGATTGGAAAAGACCTCTAAGATCATGGCACCCAACCTTTGATGGATCATGACCCTGTTAACTAAACTATAGCACCAAGTGCCACATCCAGTTTTGTGCACACCGCCAGGCATGGTAACTTCACAGTCTCCCTGAGAAGTCCGTTCCAATGGTCAACAGCCCTTTCCATGAAGAAATTCTTCCTGATGTCCAACCTGAACCTCCCCTGGCACATCTTGAGGCTGTGTCCTCTCATACGGACACCTGTTGCCTGGGAGAAGAGACCATGTACCACCTCACTACAACCTCCTTTCAGGTAGTTGTAGAGAGAATTAAGGTTTCCCCTGAGCCTCCTTTTCTCCAGGCTAGACAACCCCAGCTCCCTCAGCTGCTCCTCATAGGAGTATTAATACTGGGAAGTAGTAAAATGTAGATATTTCATTTGATGATGTATTCTGAATTTGGTGGCAAAATTTCGGCTTTGCAAAGTGGTTAGTACTTCTTCAATGTCTATGATGATAAAGATCCTGATCAAGTTTGCACCTTTTCACAAGTAATTAATTGTATACTGGAGGCAGGAAGAAGCACAAGGATTCCCAAAATTTTCATTTTAACTCTTTTTTCAATTTTCAGTGTTAAAATATATAAACACTGTCACATCGTGTAGGCTGACCTCTTTCAATTTTGAAGGCTGGCAAACTCCAGCTACTTACTCTACCGTTTTTGCATAGGTAAGTCACATATGTACTTCAGTTGACTTTTTCCCAGCTTATATGTGTAAGATTCTCATTAGCTCTTTTTGACTACAAAAATTACGTTAGGATGTTGTTATACAGGATCTTGTGCTTACTCCTTAAGTAATTTTCCCTCTCTGCTTTTCAGTTGCCAGTGCCCCATTTCACAGACATAAAAGTCTGTCATCTGAAGTGTATAGGCTGTCCTTTGACAGTTTTTGTTTGAATCACTCAAATTTAGTAACTGCCCAACTCTTCTGTTTACCTGTTCTGTCCTCATCATTGTATTTCTCACTTCAATAGTGTTTTTCACCTACATGTTTAGTGGTCCATGATTTTATGTTTACTTATATAACACTGATGTAAATGTTGAATAATCTCAGGTTGATTGTCAGTTGTTGAATTTCACAAGAAATTGTAACATATGATGGTTATTCACCAGCAGTGATAATAATAAGGTATTTCAGTTATTTTTTAAATACATATATAAATTGCTCTATACTGTTGAAATGCACTTGTTTCTTTAATCAAATCAAATTAAATCTAATGTCTTGCTAAATTGTACTTACTAAACTGTAATCTTGTCAAAAAATGAGTGTTTCTCAAGATCTGCGTTTCAGAAAAGCAGTATGGTTGGCCTGAGCAACCATACATTTACTTTCTTTATTCGTTTATTGGTTTTATTCTGTATTTTGTCTGTAATAGATGTAAGACTTCCCAGTCCAAGTGACTTGCATCCTCTCCTTTTCCCATCTTAAATATTTGTACAGCATCAATGCTGTTCTAATCCTTGCTAGCTCGTTCAGTATATAGATGGTGAGTCAAATTCCTCTTCTGCTGTATTATTTACTGGGTACAAGTTAAATGAACCTGCAGACTTTAAAAATGTTTGTCCTTGAATAAATGTACTTTAATGTAATTCCAATGGATTGGAAAAAAAATTATTTCCTATGAATTAATTACGTTATTGTAGTTATTTTCGATAGTTAGAACAAAAATTCTTACTGAACACTTCAGCCTTTCCTACAACATTATTAACAGTTTCTCCATCTGCATCAAGTAAATAGCTATATTGTTGCTCACTTTACTAGGTTTCAGAAGACATTAAAAAGTGTTCCATTGTTTGTTTTTTAGCAAGCTATATATTTTTTCTTCACGTCCTCAACTTCTTTTCACCTCTCTGCATGGTTTTAGATTTCTATAGATTACTCTCTGTTTCTCTGTTGTTCTGGGCTTTTATATATTACTTTTTTTTTATTTCTGCTTATTGTTTTATTTTGACACTGAATGAAGAGGTCCTTTTGTCAAAGTCTGATCCTCTTTCATCATTGTGGGATTGTTGGAAGAATGACTTCCATTTAGAAGCAGACCACCAGTATGACTGATTCTTTAACTAGTTAAAAGCAGGTTGAGGCTGTGTGTCCAAAGGGCTCATCTGGTCTGGGAGACTGTGTCAGTGTGCCATGAAACCACAAATCAGTTAGCCCTTTAGATGCCTGATCCTTTCATAAAATTGAGAACCTCTAATACAAGGAGAGATTAATTTAATTTTTTAATGTTTTTATTAAATGGCAAGATATGGGCTCTTAGCCTGTAAGCTTTTATCAGTTGCTTTTAGTGAGGTTTTATAGTTGCTGTAAGCCCTCAGAAAAGAAAATAACAGCAGGCTGACTGCAGAAGTACTGGCCTCGCCTTTATGTCAGTGACACAGATGTCATGCTATAATCTTTATTTCACAGCTTGGATTGACCTTTGCACACAGATGCTGAAGAAGAATCAGTTTTATAGATCTTAATATGTCATGGAAGAAGTTCTCCTTGAGTCCATGTTTTTATTTCATACTAATTAGTGTGAAATAACATAATTTAATTGCAGTTAAGTGAAGACAGAAAGAATTGTTTCCCATGATGAGCTTTTTTTGCATTGTTTAAATACCATACATTTTTGTGGGTAACTAGTCATAGTTATCTCAATTAGGGATGTCACTGACATTGAAAAATATTCCTCAGTTATAGTTTAGTGTTTCTCTCCCATCTTTTTGTAGCATAAATTAGAAGATGGCTTCAAAGCCTGCTTTGCAGCCAGGTCATACATTTCTGTTGGGTATGTGCAGCAATGCATTCTCTGAGGTTTTTGCTTGTAGTTAAAGTAGAGCTATGTGGTAGATATATGTCCTTATAGGGTGAAGTGTTGGTATTAAGTATGCTGCCCAGGTAACAGACTAGATGACCTGTAAAATAATGAACAGAAAGTCCAAACCACTCTTTCCCATTCTGTCAGGATTTCAAACCTATGCTGAAACTTAAAAGCTCCAAAAGTACCATTTACACAATTCCCTTTGAGATGCTGGAATCCAATGCTCAATAGATAAGAGGTTCTTGAATCTTTGTGTTCCAGTGAAAGCCTATAAACTCTGTCATCATCACCAGCTTTTCCTATCTTCCTCTCTATTTCATTTTGCCATACCTTAGCTTCCAAGCCTGTCCTTATTGCACTCAGAAGCTTTTGCCTGGAAAGATGATGAGAACAGCATATGTTGGATGTTTTGAAATATGGTAGCACATGATACAGCAGCAGCATCACACCTTGCTTGCCTAGTACAACTGTAGCATCACTTCATTATGCAAAGAGACTCTCTAAAAAGCAAAGCAGAATCAGGCAGTTATCAGAGATCCTGGCTATGCTTTCCCTAAGTATTTCAAAAGAAAATTTAATTGGACCACAATTTAAACATAGTGATACTCCAAAGAGTATTAATCCAGGTGGTCAGTAGCAGTTTATTTATTTTAGTATACATTCCTCAGTCAGACAGCATCATGGGCTACTCCAGGTTGTGAAATATGTACGTGGGACCTTTCTAGGCATCCAGCTCATCCAGATTGGGTACATCTTTATACTGTTAAACCCTTATGGATGATCAGACCCAGAATATCTATTGAGAGTGATCTCTGGTCCTTGCTAGCTGAACGATGCACAGGAATTCAGAAGGTATTGGCTGACCAGAACCAAAATCTTGGTAGGCTCCCTTCTAACAAATAAATGTTACAGACCACCAAGTTACATGGCTTGATACTATTTAATTCACTACTAGGAACTTTGCGCTGTGTTCAAAAGATGTGTGGATGTGGCATCTGGGGACATGGTTTAGTGGTGAACATGGTGGTGCTGGGTGAGGGGTTGGATTTGTTGATCTTAGAAGTCCTTTCCAACCTTAATGATTCTATGACTCTATACCCTAAGCAGACTTGTGAGAGTAGGGGTCTGGATTCCTGCTGCCAGTATGGTCACTCACTTAGCAAAATTTTGCCATTGGATCTCCTGTTCTATCCATACTGCAGAGGCACTGAGGTATTGGAGAATTGTAACACCTCTCTTTTTTTTTTAGGGAGAACAAGCAATAGTGTGTGTTTTATCTAATCCCTGATCCTCCCAGAGCTGGCTACCGCACAACTAGAAAATCTGAGATCACACATGCTCAGTGGGGACTTATTTAGAGTGAAGTAGCGAAATTGTCTGCATCAAGTGTATTCCTTCCCTTTCCAACCCCCTCCTACTGCTATCAACCAGGCTGCACATATGGCATCCCTAGAAAGCAATTGAACATGCTACAATGCTGGAGTTGCCAGGATTGAGTGGCAATTTCTGTGCAATTGTTCTGCTCAGCATTGGGCCAGTGGAAATAAAAAGCAGCCTGTGATGAGGGAATTAAAGGCTATTCCAAACTACATATACATACAGGATCTGATGTAAAATCACAGAAGCAATGTTCATGCTGGGTTTTGCTCACTTTTGAGTGCTTGCCTTGGCAAACTTTGAGGGTTTTTAAGAAATGCTTTTTTTTAGGTATAATTAAAGATGCCTGTAGGTCTTTTTAGGAGAACACTGTGGATTGCACTGGCTAGAGTTTGCCTTAATCTATGTGCTGAATTTGTTCTAAGTCCGAGGGAACAAATCATCAGATTGTGTTAAGTTTTGTTATGGAGGGAGCTTTTCACACTGACCTGAACCATTCAGTTAGATTTATAGCACCTGAAAGTGTTGTGCTGGATTTTCCTCATGGTCTCTGGACAGAAAAGAAATTATTGCGCCGTTAATTGTACTATGTCACACACTCTATCAGCTTTCTCAGACAGTGTGTTAGTATCCATTTGCTGAAGTTTTGTACAGGAAAAAAAGGAATTTTTTTTCCCCTCTCCAAATGAAGAACAATCTGTTTGTTTTTCTAGTATATGTAAAGAAAAATAAGAAAATAAATTAAAACATTCCTAGCTTGCTTTAAGCATACATATGCATCAGCATGCATATGCTTATGTCATCCAGAGTACCTAAAACAATGAGATGATCCTGAACACATGTGCAGATTAAATTTTTTCATATCTCTTCAAAGAGTCTCAAAGCCAACAGGATTCTGCTTTAGAGCTCAGTTTTGACAATGCTGATGAGCACTCTGGCCCAGATCTACAAAATATATAAATTTGTACCATATTGGAAGCACCTCCATTATACTCTTGAAGTCACTAGATTTACTCAGGCTAAGTAAAGCTCTGGTTAAACCTGTGCTTTGGACATCAAGGGATTCTGAGATTGTGATGTTAATTTTTCCTACATCAACTAACACAGCCCAGATGGGGCTCCGGTGCTATGAGAACATGCAAGGTGATAATAACACTATTTGTATTCTTTTTTATGATTAAAACACAAACAGTACTCTCAGAGACATTTACTTGTCTTACTGTACTAAAATCATGTTTGTGTTCAGAAGGACAGATGAGCAGGCAGCCATCCAAGAGATCAGCTCACACATCAGATTCTACAGCAGTATTTAGATCTGAATGCTTGAACTGGGATATTTGCTTTAAACTCTGATCCCACCTGTGTTATGCTGGAGTGGCACTAGAAGGCAGATATTGTTTGTGACTTTTGCATAGCAAACTGTGTTTTTTAGACTTTAGGCAAACTGTTATAGTGATTTTGAAAAGCAGATTTTCTGACAATCATCAGGCTAAGATAGCAGGGAAGGAGCCTGTTGATTTACTTATCTAAATTTTTAGTTAGTGCCTCACAGTTTATATGTGTGTAATTAAAGGGCATTTATAAAATTATACTGTCCACAACAGGCTAGTCCAGAATTTTAGTAAATGTGAAGCAGGGTAGAAGGCCCTCTGGTAGAACTGCCTGTCCTCATTTCTCTAATTGAAGTGAGTACCCCAGTGGGAAAACCATTATTTCTAATATTATATGCACAAATTAAAACTTCATTTAGAGGTATAGTGGGACCATCTTATAATTGACTTTGATCTTGAAGAAATATCTCAGTAATATTTATGGTAATGTAGTCTCTGCCAGAAAGGGTATCTAGAAGGAAAAATATTATTTTACTGAGAAAGTCCTGAGCATGTGTAACACCAAATTTACTAGAGCTGTGTGGGCTGAAATAAGTTTCCTTGGTGCAGTAAGCTGCCTAGTAGCAGCCAGGTATTGCTGAGATCCATCTTTCAGCTTCCTATTCTATTTCAAAGTGCTGTAGATGATGAAGGAAATTACTGATGATATTTAAGCAGACAGCTCCTTGGATAAGCCCCACCACTTTTATGTCTATTTTTTTCTATAGGTTGACACTTTAAAAAATCCCCCTTAACCATAAACATATTTAAATATACCCATTTAAAATTGTATTTTCCATTTCCTGGAAGAAATTACAAGCTACTGTAGCACTGGAGGGGCTAGTGATCATCTATCAGTGCTTTGAATGGACAGGCAATCAGTTGAAAGTCTTTGATCCCCAGGGGTAATTAGGAAGACATTGAATAGGAAGTGCTGACTCTTTGCATTGAACAAACATTGAGCTTAACTGCTTTATTTTATAACTCGTCTTTCTAGTCACTTCCTTGAAGGTTTCAAAGAAATGTGATGCTTCAGCTGGAAGGCTTTTTTCTTTCGTATTTGGAGCAATTGGGAACTAAATTAAAATATAAAGTGTTCTCCTAAGAAGTAGCTAATACTATTTGGTAGACCATCTGTTTCTATCTTGGAAATCATTGATACAGCTTTCAGTCAGGAGGAGTCAAAGAATAACTGGTTAGTGTTAAATCAAAGCAACTAACTGTGTTTGCAGCCTGGACTTCAGGTGATTTGCACTATGCTTTCCCAAGAGACAGTTCCCACTCTAGTGGCAAAATTTTAAGAGGTAGGAAGCTCTCCATCATTTGTATTCCTCCTTTGTACATCGTGACTGACTGAGGGGAGGAGGATACATGAATTATCTCTGAAAGACCTGCATCTGGTACTTGTATAGTTTGAGCTCAGAATATGGAGGAAGAGTCAGGCAGCAGGCACGGTCACAGGTATTACTGGGTGTATCCTGTAGCATGTGTCTGTACTGAGCTGGCTGTGAAAGCACCTATGTCTTACTTTAGTACATTTGAAGTCCTAAAAAACACCCAGAAACAAACACAGCATGGTTATTGCTCTGTTTTGTCATCAAAATCTTTCCTCCTAATCCCTTCACCCTGAGATGACTAGATATAGATTGTCCAGTTTTCAGGAGGAAGCAATTGCAGTCCAGTCCAGCAAAGTGTCTTCAAACCCAGTCTGTGAAGGAGACCTGTGGACACTTCATTTTTGTTGAAGGTGAATCACTGAGCTGTCTGGAAGGGAGGTAAATGAGGAGTTTACTACAGTATGCATTAACCTTAATGTCCCTCCTGGTGCCTTTTTTACTTTTCTTAACTACTGTCATGTGTCAAACAAATCAACAGGCCAGGAAGCAGAGCCATAGGACCTTCCAGCCACAGGCTGAGCATCTTCACTTAAACAAGATGCAATCAAGCTGCCTTTTGGGCTCTGTTTCTCTGTGACCTGTTAATTTTACATTCCTAAGTGTACAGTAGCCCTAATCCATCTGGATTGTGGAGAGCACCATGTGCATGATTCTCTGTTCCCACATGGCTGCACTCCTGTCCTGGTGTGCAAACTTACATTACTTTGAGCAGAGGATAATTTCTGAAGTCAGGTTTTCCATTCCTGGAGTTAGAGTTTTAAGCCACAGAAGGAAGGCATTTGTGTATGGGAAATAACTTCAGACACTAAGAACGACACAGAGCACCATGCAGAATTTTTGGTTGCAAGGTAACTGCCCAAGTCCAGGCAAGAACTGACCTTGCAGGAATACCTCTCTCATTTCTCCACAGCAGCTGGATGAGTGCCCCAGGTATGTATGTGTAAATGATGCAAATTCATGATACTGCACACCACTGTGGTTTTTAGTCAGGACACTGGATCTCAGTTCCAGATATGTGAACCCATTACGTATTTGGGTTTTTAATCACTGCAACACTCAAAGTGTCCCAGGCCCTTAGATGAACAACAGCTTGGAACTGTCTGGTCCAGCACTTGACATACAAACAAGGAGAGTGGATGCAACATACTGCATCCAGCTTGCTGCTTTTGCCCTCTTCCCAGTAGGGCCACAGAGCCCTTCAGTCTTCAACTCTCATTGTGTTGGTATGTTCTGCCATGCTGGGACACAGAAGCCTTGTCCAGCACTTGAATGGAACAGAAGTGTAAAGAGAAAACAAACCATTAAATTTATTTTTTTTCCATTTGTTTAACTGTTTCCATTCTCCTTAATCTTGTGTGTCTTGATTTATTGAAGACTGACAAACTGGTACTTATTTCATGCTGAAAAGCTCCTTTTCATAACATTGAATGTCACAAAAATATGATTAATTCTGCAGCACTCAATTCTACCACTTCTACAGAAATCATATGATTTCAGTGTAGACAGCGACAGTTATCCAGATAATTACAGTCAAGTTTCTTCCAGAGACAGGAGTGAAAGCAATACATATACTTGAGTCAAAATTAGCTGTGAGTAATTCAGTGGTGGAATTGAACTTTTATTCAATTAGGAGAAAAAGCAAAGCTCAGGTATCACTTTGGAGGCATCATTTTAGAGAGTGTTATTTGAAGTCTGACTGTAAAACGTGAAGGTTAAAAAGGAGTATGTAAGGAGTACTTCTCAAGTACTGAACTCCAGCTGTTTTTCCTATTCCAGGTCACTTTTACGTTTTTGTTTAGCTTTCCTCTGCTCTTTTCTAACCTTGTTTTTCTCAGTTTTTCCCATTCTGTGTTTCTCACCATCCTCCCCTTTATTTCTTGTTTCTATTTCTCATTATGGCATCAGTCCCTCTCATCTGTTCCTTCTCACATTGTCTTTTCCAATTTTCTCCTTTTCTCCATGCTGCACTGGGAGTCTTTGGAAAAACATTCTTCCTCTCAGGAGTGGCCTTTTGACTTGTGTTGGGTTTGGCTTTGTTGTCACCAGGGCAGTGAAATGCTTATAGAAGTGGAGTTGTGTAGCCAAACTTCTCCAGATGGTGCCCAGTACCAGTACAGCTGAGCTGCAGAGGATGGATGGGCTGTGCAGAGAAGCTTGGCTTTTCTGAACCTTGGCTTTTCCAAAGGTTGTGTGCTCCCCTGTACTGACATTCGTACATAAATATGGATTCAAAACCTGGAGTATTCCTAGTACAAAGAAACTGGCTAGGTTTTTCAAATGAGAAGCTCAAACAACTTTCTGTCTTGCCTGAATGCTCATTACCCTCTGTGCTTGCTGTAAATCTGGGCTCACAGTAGTGATCATTAACTTGTTTTGTTGAGCTCCTGTTCTGAAAAACTCCTTGTTCGTTGTTCCAGGAAGATCAGTTGTTAGCTGGAAAATGGTTGCTATTTTATTCATTCCTTAGGTTCTGTAGGAGTTTTGCCTGTGTGAGGAATGAGCAGGCCAGTAGTGGTATGTGCAGGACATAGCTCTGAGAGGGCAGGGGAGAGAAGGGAGCAGCAGAGCCTGTGAAATGTTGTGAGAATGCTTTTAACAAACACTGTCGAAGCAGCTTGGTGACTTCAGCCGAAGCCTTAATTTCAAACATCATAATTGATTGGTTTTGTTATTTATTACACTTAGCTTGCAGCTTTGGGCAAAGCAACAAGCTAATAAAGGGCCAGGAGTTTGTTTTTCAATTTTTTGCTGACTGATGTGGTTTCTGAGAGTCTCATATGCTTCAGTAAGCATGTCTTGTCTTTTCTTCTCCCTGTGATCTATCACAATCATCTGCCTTTCTCTCCTAACTCCTTCACTCCATCAACCTGTCTCAAGAGAAGTCCATTTTGTTGACCATGTGAATTATTATCTTTGTTTGTCCTTTTTCGTTCTAAATGCTGTACCACTTCCTTTGTTCTCTGCCCTGCTGAGTAAGTTGTTTTGACTTTAGCGTTTTGCTGTCTCATAAGCAAATGACAGTAATACAAAGATACCCAAAAGTCTGGGGTCTCTTTAAAACAAACTTGGAAAGAATGTTCCTTGTTATTTGTCTTAATACCATCAGCTGATGCTTATTATGGCGTCCACAAGTAGCTGTGCTGCAAAAATAATGAAATATAGAAAGTGATAATATGTTAAAATCAAAATATTCATGGTCATGAATATTTGGTTCTACCAAATTCTGATTTATTTGGATGATTAAATAGCTCAGCTGATACTAAACTGTTTGCAAATTTTCTTTGCTAAAGTGAATCTAAGTCCAGCAAATGAGCAACATTGGTGTGGTTGAAATGCTGAACTCAGCAAAGTAATCAAACCCTGAAGGAACTGAAGTTTGGCATCCTTGTTTTCCACCACAAAAGCAGCTAGAGGTGACTTAGGACTGAGGATAAGGTGGTTTATTCTGCCACAGAAAATTCTGTTACCCATTCAACACATTTCAGGGCACTTTCTGCAAGCAATTAGCCACAGTGGAAAGGTTGTGCAAGTCAAAGCTTTAATGTCAAAACATGAACATAATGGGCCAGAGGCCCCAGATGCCTTTATATCTTCTAAATTGTTGGTGTTGAAACAGCCCAGAGAGGATGTGGGGTTTACCCTAAGTATTGTTTCCATTCCAAGAGAAGGCAGACAAAAGGGTTTTATTCTCTGTGGGAAATAAAACCAAAGCTTCTGTAAAGAGCCTGTCATGGGGCTTCCCAGGCAGTGAAAGCTACATGGTATTTTACAAAAGGGTACACTTTAATGATTGTTAATTGCAAAGTGCTCTTTTAATACATGGGAAGTCTTCAATATCTGAATATCTACTGAGCGTCATGTTGGGGAGGAAGAGGGAGAAGGACATGGAGTCTTTCATGAGGGCATTTACTCTCTGTCAGCCACATCTTATATCTAACTGAGCAGGGGGTGGGGGGAAAAGCCAGAGAAAATGTCCACAGTGGGTTCCATTGACCTGGAGCCTGAGAACATCAAGAATCTGAAACTAATTTTACAGCTTCACTTTGCTTTTAGGAACATTAACACTTCAAAGTATATGATTATGCCTCTCATCCATGGTTCCAGGGCTCTTACCTGACTATGGTCCATCCTTTTTCTTTCCACAAGAACGAACTTTGCATCAATTTAGCACAGAACAAGGCTGATTTGTGTCTCTGCAAAAACCTTTAAACAACTGTGTGCAACAATAGTTTTACACATCCCGTTGAGAGGTAAAGACCCAAAATATCCAGTAGTCTTACTACTTACCACAAATATGGCAGTGAGTGAGCAAGAGGAGGAATGAATCTTCCACCAGCTTGCCAGTCAGACACTACTGGTATTTGGAAGAGAGTAATGAAATCACTAATTGAAGCATTTCCTAATAACATACTTGCTACCCAAGTGTGTTTCCAAAGTAAGTCAGAATCTTTGTTCTTGTTTCAGGTTGACTTTTGTCATTATTGCCTACATGCAGCAGAAATTGCATGTTGTCTGTTTGCCTTATAAGTGAAATTATTTATAGGTGTTTATTTTGTGCTTAGAAACATCAAGGCAGAAATCCTGAATAGAGCACTAGCTCCAAGCTTTTGCACTCTATTTTCTGAATTTTTTTAAGCCACTTGGTAATCAAGATACTATTCAAATAATTCTCTGTTTTTCAGATTTCTGCACTTTTGTGTGCATGGTGGGCATAGAAATTGTTCTCCTGGGTCGTCATCGGGGACCTTACAGCCATGCAGTATTTAAAACGGAAAGATGTAGAGGTGTTTTTACTAGGATCTGTAGTGACAGGACAAGAGGCAATGGTTTTAAATGAATAGAGAATAGAATTAGATTAGATATTTGGAATTTTTTATCATAAGGGTGGTGAAACACTGGAACAAGTTGCCCAAAGAAGCTGTGGCTACACTATCCCTGGAATTGTTAAAGGCCAGGCTGGATGGGGCTTTGACCAACTTGGTCTAGTGGAAGATGTCCCTGCCTGTGACAGAGGGGCTTAGAACTGGATAGTCTTTAAGGTCCCTTTCAAGCCAGACTCTTCTGTGATTTTTTGATTCTGTGATCTGTATAATTATGGGATCAGTGTATGCAAGAAGCATTTTGCTTTGGACAAAATCTAAGGCAAAAGGTAACATATTAATGTGAGCCTTTTGACTCCATGTGACAACACAGTATCTATGTTGCAGATAATTCTGTAATATTTTCTAAATTGGGTCACTGTAAGACACTTTTCAAACATTCAGGAATGAACCTGGAATGGTTAATTGAATTGCTCAAGTGGATGGAGAAACTATAGCACTTCCAGGCTACCAGTTCTGTCGTTGCACTGAAGCAAGGTGCTCCATTCTTAAGACATTTCCTCTCAGGTATTTTAAATGCATTTCCATGCCTGCAAGAAATGTTTGTAGTTTTCCCAGTGCACCCAAAACAATGTTGAGTTCTTCACCTTCATTTGCTTTAAGTAAATAATGATCCGCAACCACAAAATCCTCCTAAGGAGAGGAGACACAGCAATGTTCTTTTTGGGGAGGCAATGGCCTTTCAATGTATTGCTAAAAGTCTGTGTTGCCACCTTTTGGGGCCTGCCCCAGCTCGTGTTACAGGCGTGGCTGCAGTGCCACGTTTGTGTCATTCGGTGGCAGAGAGGACAAGGCGAGGTCTTCCCCTGGTGCTCTGACCCACGTGGGCTCCCAGGATTTCTCAACAGCCTGACATTGTTGCTTTGCTGTTTGTATGTTACACTTGAGAGGCGGCGGGCGTTGGCCGAGTGGCGTAGGCCCCCGCCTGTGGAGCCGGCTCCTCCTCTGAGGACGCCGGTTCGAATCCTGGAGGAACTCGCTGTCGCCGTCCGAGCTGCTCGGCCGTGGCAAGATGAGCCTCAGGAGTAAAGGGAGTGAGGCCAGTTCTGTGCACACTGTGCCTCACTTAAAAAATCCATTGCGCAGGCTTATCCCAAGATCTTCGTTCGCGAAGTCCAGCCAACAAAAGTCTGTGTGGCTCATGGATTGTGATGTCAAAAGGATAGAACCAGTCAAATGGTGGTGTGAAAAAAGCAAACCACTGGCTCTGTTCCTGCCTGAACCAGTCATGCCCAGTATAAGCTCATGCAGGTCATAGTAACATGATAGATGGGGCTGGAATGAAGCACTTTATTCTCTGTGGAGAATCTCAGTGGAAGCATCTGGCCTACTTGCTGTCTGAGAATGCCTCAGTTTGGAGGAGTGAATAGTGTGAGTTTTGTTCTGCTTGGAACTACAACATGGTTAAACATGGGAACTTGCATGCTCATAGCACCTAAGCCTTTGAGTTCTCTAACAGCTCTGCAGCACCTGGGTAACACTCTGGTCCTTGGAGAGGTCCAGCCTGAGTGGAATTCTCAGGCAGCATCCGCTACTGAGTTTAGAATAAAACCTACTGACAGAGAGATGCATAAAATGCCTGCTAGAGCTTATGAACCTGGGAGCATAAAGTAAGTTAAGTGAATTAACACAGAATTGCATTTTAATGCCTAAACAAGTTAACTGAGTCAGTCCTTTCATCTGCTGTAGTTCTCCTTTTGCTTTCTGTGTAGTAGAAAAAAGCAGATTCCTACCTGATGAGGTTTTATGAGGTTGATAGCTATGAAGTGCCAAGGCAGTCTGATGATGAGGGCCGTATAAACAAAGGTATTTTTCAAGCATAGCAATGCCTAATGCTCGATGCAAATTCCTTACTCCCAGTCTGATTTCTTCTCTTCACTTGCACAATTTTTCTGCCAAGTAAATAAACTCCTCTTAGATGAAAGTATTCATCCCTCTTCTTAGAGTACCCTGGTTGAGTTACCAGTTATGTTGGTAGCATTCCTTTGTGGTGTATGTACCTGATAAAAATAAGTTTTGAACAGGTCCTCAGGAGACCTTCCTGACTGTGCTTTCTTGCTCTTTGGGACCTTTAGAAGAGTATTTGCTTTCTTAATGGTTCAGGCTGTTAACAAACCCAGTCCCCATTTACATGGTAAAGGGAGAGTTTTGCTCTCAGTGTGTTTTGTGGTGTTCTAGTTGTGCAAAGGTAACCTTCATTATGTTAGTAAATGATAGATGACCCAATTGGGATGGAAGTGGAAAAAATCACATATTTTGCTAAGTTGCCTAAACATGCTGTTTTGGGAAAACTACTCAAATTACTTTTCCATCCTCTTGAAAAGATTGTTTCTGATGCACAGATTTAAATGAACTAATGGTTTGTCTTTAAGAGTGGTTACCAAGCTCAGGTGTATCTTTGTGAATACAAAAAGAACTATAGGCCATGGAAATACTCTGTTTCTTTACTGGTTTTATTTATGTTAAATGTCTCTGATGTTAGTGCCATTGTACAGTTTCATGGAGAAATTATAGTGTGAAATATCAAGGCTTTCCCTTAAAAAAGAAATGTCATTCCAAATGTAGCAAATATCGGATCATTTAGCTGTGTAGAGCCTGAAGCTAAGCTGGATGCTGATTGAATATGAAATGTTTATGTTGTGGACGGAAGAACTGATATGGGAAGCCACATTCTTTTGCTTTATGTTTGCAAGGGGCAAGTATTAGTTGTATAAGCATATGATTTCCATACTCCTCATACATGTGTTTGCTTTTTAAGTAGTCTGCCTTGTTCCTTAACTTCTCTTGTCTTTATGTAATGCCTTGAAATAGATTCACGTGTGCACAGGATGACTTTGCATGGCCCAGAAACCTACAGAGAGCTTTGCCCTGATATCACACAAATCAAAATGGTGCTGCTTGTTTTCAGATCTCCAGGATTTATCTTTGATCTGAGTAGAAGAAGCTGAGTTGTACAAAGGAATGCTCAGACATAGTCACTCGCATTTGTGATGCAGAGAGCAAAGGCATGTGTGCAAAATGGATCTTAAACTGCCTTAGTTTTCACTTGGTCTTAACCAGGAAAACTGTCAGAAATGTCTATAAAAGCTTCTGTGTATAGTTGGTGTTTTGTTTGTTTGTTTAAAAAAAAAAAAAGAAAAAAAAGAACCTAAATATTATACTGTGAATATGGCAAAACAAAACAGAGTACAGTTCCCTGGTACTGTATGTTGTTGAGTACGTTGAGAAATAATATTCCTTGTATTTCTGTGTCACCCCAACCTTGGGAGCTTCCTGGGACACTGTGCCTCCTTATGCTTTCATGCAGACCATGAGTCAGGAGTGGTTCTGCTGGGAGAACCATGGTGGATTGCTACAGGTGATCTAAAATGAGTTTAAGTGGGTGGAAAGACCTAGGGAACTTGTACGGAAGAAACAGTAGGAGCTGTCTAATTACATTAATCCCATTCTTGTCCTAAAGCAATGACCACTAACAAGGCAATGGAACATGGGTTTAGAATGTGCCCCTGAAGTTCTGAAACTCTCCCAAACAGAAAAAGATGACTTTTCTCATTGCTCACCACAGCCATGCACCTGTTTGGCCTAAACTGGCACCTGCAGCCGATGGAGGGGCAGATGTATGAAATCACGGAAGACACAGCCAGCAGTTGGCCAGTGCCAACGGACGTCTCCTTATATCCTTCGGGGGGCACAGGGTTAGAGTTACCTGACAGGAAAGGCAAAGGAACCAGTGAAGGTATGGTTGGTGTGTGTCCATGTTGTGAGTCTTCTGTCTGCCTCTAAACTCCAGCCATCCAGCCTCATATTCCATTACCCTCAATGCTGCCACCAGCAGGTGCTTTTCCAGTCTTACGTGTCTAGAACTAGTAATTGTCGATCTTATTTCCGTATGTTTCTTAGTTTCATACCCTTCTGATATCCACTAATGCGATAAAACTGTGTGAAACTCTCCCCACACATTCAAAGCATTCTCAAGGTGAAGCCATCTGTACCCTATCTCTCAGGATACAGAAGGCCAACATGAAAACCCTGCCTCAAATGACTGTTTTCATGGGGAAACATTATATTTGAAAATTTAATTATTCCTAGAGTACTGGATGAAGCTTTCTCTACAGCAGTACAAAAATAGTTGAGTTTGCCTATTTGTTGCCACCTAGTAGTAAATGTTTTGAGGACCAGAATATTTACTGAGAACTATTACACTGGGAGTTTTGGCGCTCCAGAGTTGGACATCTCTTTGCAAAAGTAGCCAGATAAAAGACATAGTCCCCACAAAGTATCATGATGTTGACAGAAATTAGTAGCAGCTGGTGAGTCGCCAATTTAGCAGCACCTTATCCAGCAGCTTTACATCTTAGTGTGCTTATTTTAGAGGCAAGAGTGCCAAAAATACCTGTAAGCTCTGCAAAGTTTTATGCCTCCCTAAACTTAACTGGAGAAATGAGAAATTCTAATTTTCAGAAGGCCTTTTTGTTGGTGTGTCAATCTTCTCTATGCAAAGTTAACTGATTCCAGTAAAATTGAATTTATTGGCTATTTTTGGTCATTATTTTGGTGGAAGAAGTGTTGTGGACAGATAAGAGGTATGCAACTGTTCTGAGCTCAAAAGTTTACAGTGTTCCCTAGGCTTTGGCTGAAAGCCTGTGTTTACATCTTTAATTTAAATTAATTGTAGTTTGGGTTTTTTTCTATAAGAGCTTATCTGTATTTATTAGTTCAAATAAAGGCCATAATTATGTGTGTTCCTTAAAATATTGTATTTACTAGCAACTGATGCCTGCCTTCAAGTTGCTACAAGGGAAAATCAGCGAAGCAGGTTATTCTCAGCAAACCTTACTAGACAGTGCAGCAGAGCTGCAGACAGCCCTCCTATTTTATTCAAAAATACTTCATGACAGATCCTTTTTTTTCCCTCTGATTTGCCATATGTTTCATTTTTGAATCATCTAGTTTTGATCTACTTCCTTTTAGAAGTCAAAATGAAAATAAATGAATATATCCACAAAACTAACATCCAAGTGAAAGACCCCCACTTGATTTTATTTTCAGGCATGTTTACAGTGACATAGTAGAAGTTTTGACTGCTGCTCTGTTAAAAGAGAAAACTGGGGAAATACCCTGGTTATGTGAAGACCCCTCATGTTAGTGCATCATATAGATACTAGGAAATCTGTAGGATTTAGAGGAAAATACCTTGTCCTGCCAGAAAAACCCACATCAGGACAACATCTTTGTTGCAGGAGTGACACTGTCCAGCCTTAAAATGCAACTCTCTCCCAATTAAGTGGCTATAAGTAAATCTGGACTAGCAGTGTTGCATGACTTCTACTCTAAACCATAATGTATGTGATTGAAATTTATTTTAAAATGAATTGAAATATATTTGATATTTTCTGGATCAGAATTAAATAGGCTGGCTGGAATGTGTTAGAACATCCTTAGAGCTGATCTGAATGAATCATTACTTATGTCTTGCCAACTCTCTGTAACAGTCCTTCTTTCTCATCTGTGGCTATGCTCCAGCACAGCATTTACCGGCCCTGTTTACCAAAGCACTTAACCACGTGCTTATATTTAAGCATGTAAGTAACTGTGACTGCAGTCAGAGAAAGGTGTGTTCTTAAGTGTTTTGACGGGTCACAGTACCTTCCTGTCAAAAATACAGATAGATTCAGCAAGGTCTGAAATTAAATAGTTCATTTTGATATCTGGAGAAATTAAGAACAGTTGCTATGGCAACTAAAAAGTTCAAGGTAATGTGTGGAAAGAACAGAGTAATTGACAGTTCAATTAAGAATTCAGACCTGAAGTTAATTTTAAGGAGTCAGATATTCTGATTAAAAGCCAATTTCTGATTAGAAGCTGAAATGGCTTTTTTATTGTACCTTCTTTATAAATATCCAGTCCATAGGGCTTTATCTTACTGTAGGCTAAAACTGATGAAACAGGGATGAATTTCAGGCACTAAATTCAGACTGGTGAGGAGAGACACTCTTTGGACTTCTGTATCGGGATAAACACCAAACGCTGGCAGCATGATATTACAGCTCTTAGGATATCAGCTCCTCAGACATACAACTGTCCACCAAGAGGAGACATAAACTTTTTAATTATGTGTACAAAAAACTGTTTCTGTGAGAATCCCCTTTGCAATCACAGAAGCATTTTTGTTTGCATGAGCAAGCACTGCTTTCTGTACAGAATATGTCCTGTGTTCATTTTCTCCAGTCTTTCTTGTGCATAGCAACATCTGTCTTATTAAGTTCTCACCTTCCCTGATTCACTCTGATGTACAGTCTTTATTAATGAACAATCAGGGGGCATATAAAATACTTTAGGTTTTCATATGAATTTCTAAGAATCTATAAAACTTGTCAGTAGTAATCAGAAAAAATGTATACTTAATTTGAACCCAAACGTGTGATGTCTTTAGCTCTTCTTTAATAGAATCCTCAATCTTTTCATCTTACAATAATGCAATAAGAAACTTTGCATGAAGACATGGGAACTGTTTCCTTTAATCCTGACAGTGTGAAAAGTAATTTTTAGCATGCCAAATAAATAATATCAATCCAGTTGATGAAGTAATTCCCTTCAGAATCAAGCTGGTTGATTTTCATTGTGCAGTTGTACTTTATCAGCTAAGAATGAATCAGAAGAAATGCCCATTTACCTAGGCTGCGTCTCATTATCTTCTTTAATATACACTTAGACTGAAAAAGAATAATGTCTGCAGATTTCCCCCCTGTATTTATTTGAAAGTGATGAGCAAAAGTTAATGAGGATCTTACAAAATCAACAGTAGGTTTCTTTTTTTTTCCATGGAGAGGTATACAGCCTTTGCATATATGCCTTTTATGCAGGTATGCACAAAGCTGCCACAAGCTAGCAGAGAAATGAAACATACCATCAAGTCCTGCTCCAGCAGTGTACTTAAGCAGGTACTGATTTTAAATCAGAGGATTGTGCTATTGGAAGCGAAAACTCTGATAAGTTTTAATAAGTAAATAAACAAACAAACAAACAAAAAAACACCACCAAAAAAACCACCCTCCATCTTAAATAGTTAATATGCATATAATTTCTATATTGATTGTCAGAGACAGCTAACAATGTACTTCTGTTTCTCCTGGAAAGTTTGTGTTGGGATGGTATGTGGGGAAGTTTAAGGAAATAGTTCAATTAATATTATATAATGTTAAAGGAAACACTATAATTTGAAACAATAAAATGAAATGTTCTATTGATTACCTTTAACATGGCAAGTAGGTTCTGAGACTATTTTGATGTGAATTCCTGATGGATGAAAAAAGATAATTTTGTTTCCCATTTTGCAAATGGAGGTTCTGGAAGAAAAAAATTTACAGTATGATTTTCCTACAAAAGAGTGCCCACCCCTGGAAGTGTCCTTTTCGTTTTTTTAGACTTGTTTGATCTGTGAAACACAGAATCACTACTCTGTGCTGTAATGGCACAGAGATGAGAAAACAAATTTATTTGAATTTCTGAAAATAATAATTAGTCCCTGTTGGTGCCATGTTGCTCTCTTTACTAAAACCAAAATATTTCAGGTGATGCTATTGCATACTTTTCAACAAGAACTGTTCTTAATAAAGGCTGTTTGCTAAGCAGTTGCCTTCTTTATCATCTTTATGCCCTGCAGTTAAAGTTGTGGCTGATGGTTAGAGCACAGGCCATACAGGCAACGTTTTGGCATTTCAGATTTTTCATTCCTCCCCTCATTCCCTCTTCTTCCTTTGGGTCCAGACCTTTCAAAGCAGCCGCCTGTTTATAGAGATCTCTGAGTGTATGAACTTCTAACCTGGAATTTCTCAGGTGTGTTTTTTATGGATGCCAAGTCCTTTGCTGACTGCCTTGAACATTACTGTATGTACCAATGCCATTTGAACATCCAAACTCTCCAGCCTGGTGGTCAGTTTAAGAAACAGATGCCTCCATTTGTCTGCTGAAAGAAAACAGATAATCATAGCACACTTTGCAGATTATATTGCAACCCAATTTAAACCTCTTGTGTTTCTTAATAGATACTACTCAAGTGCAGTGTATGATTTGCTTGGGTTTTCTCAGTCCTTTTTTTTTTCCTTACCTGTGTGTGGACTGTTCAACAAACTTCAAATAACACTGTCAAGAATTAATTTACTAAAGAAACATTTTCTTTTGCCCACTTATGCATTGTTCATGCTGCTGTTCTCCACACCACCATTCCACTCTGTGACACATCTATCTCACACATGCTACACTTCTTTTTTGTAATTTAATGATGACTTCTCCATTTCTGAAGTTATATTAATTTAGGATATAATATCAGATGATTTCTTCTTATCTTTGGAATGCAATTATGTACTCTCCGATGTTACAGTTTAAACAAAAGGCCATTTTTTTCCAGGTTGCTCTTCCCATGTTCATGTTTTCAAACAAAACAGTTACTGAAACCAGAAACAACTCTGCCAGTTTTCCTCCCCTAATCATATGGATTGGCTAGAGAAAGTACTCAGAAGACTTCAGGACACTAATAGACTGTTTCTCAAGATCAGTGTCAGAGATACTGGTATGATTGGTTCACTTTCAGGATCTAAGACTAATTGAGGAATTTTGTTCCTGTGTTTTGGCAGGAAAGCCCAGTAGTTTCTTTCCAGACGACAGTTTTATAGACTCTGGAGAGATTGATGTGGGCAGACGAGCCACACAGAAGATTCCTCCTGGTATTTTTTGGAGATCTCAGGTGTTTATCGACCACCCAGTGCATCTGAAATTCAATGTGTCTTTAGGAAAGGCTGCTCTTGTTGGCATCTATGGCAGAAAAGGCCTCCCACCATCACACACACAGGTAATGGAACCTTATTTCACTTAAGTAATAGTTGTCTGAAATTGTGTATTTGTCTTGTGTATTGTTTTATTTCAGCTATTTCTTTCAAGAGTGTGTTTGCATGCTTGCAAGATGTCAAAGATCCTTTACACAGAGAAAGACAATCAAGTGATAATTGCAAAATTTACACACAACAATCTGGTAGACTGTAGGCAGTGGCAAAACAGGCAGTTGCCTAAGGCATCAGTCTTCCAGAGGAAGAGAAGGGTTTTCTGGTGCTGATAGTCAGTAAGGGTTACCAGCTGGTTGCTCCAAGCAGCATCAGATACCACCTTCTCCATCTGGTACTTTGCACAAAGGCAGTCACGCTCAAATTGCATCTGAAAGAATCTCCTCTTAAGCAGTTTCATGTATCTCAGGTCTGTCTCTCAGCCACTGCCTTTCTTCTCTCATGGTAAGAGCAACAAGGTTGGTCACTCTCAGGGGAGCAAGATTCATTTTTGTCTTACATGCTGAAACTTCTTGAGCCAACCTTTCACATTATGTATGTTGCCTGTCAGCTTAGACCAGCATCGGTCAGGGCCAAGTAATTAGTGTATAAGCAAGGAAAATCAAGTTTTTACAGAAGGCTACCAACTTAATCAGAAATCAAGGTACAGTTATTATTCTGTAGGACTAAAATGAAAGCTGATGCTTTTTTTCACACACCTTGACAAAAACCATACTAAGAAATCACATTCTGGGGAAAGCTCTGAAGAACAATCCCCTTAAGTAAGGATTTTATACATTATTTTTCTGCTTTCCATTTCAGTTTCTAAGCTGCTCTTAACCAGATCGATTAATACATTACAGCATAACATGCTGGCAGTGCAAAGTAACTTACTCCCACTTGCATCAGCATGGTATCAAAGAATTAGCATGTTTATGTCAATGTATCTTACCCTTACTCTCTACTATTAGCTGAAAATATTTGTGATTTATGGAAATACCCTGCCTTTATTTTCTTTTTGAACAAACAAATATGTTTATTACAATCTCTCTGGGTAGTAGGGTGTTTTCTACATATTAACACACCTCCAGCTTATTTATGTCAGAGGTGTCATAATTCTACACTTTCTCTGCCTACTTTCTTGCAGAATTAAAATATCTCGATAGGATCAGCACGTCATAAATTCAGTGTCACAGTAATGCTGTTATTGCCCATTTTTAATCAGTCTCCTTTCACAGGGAGACTCAAACATTTATAGCTTGAAACTCATGTGTTATTTGAATAAAAACTCAAGTCATGATTGTGTAACACTACCTTTAGATCAGAAGTCTGTGTTGATTTTATTTGTTTATTGCCATTCTTAAATCTTGTTATGGAATGGGAGTTATTGCGTTAATAGTTTCAATCATTTAAATAACAAATGTAAAACTTAACACGTAAGCTTCAGGTTTTTTTGAACTTAAAACAAAATCTTCACATATAGTAGGGCACATGAAACTGTGTCAAGGAAGCTTTAGAGTGGATTTTAGGAAAAGGTTCTTCACCTGTAGGATGATTGGGCACTGGAACAAGGTTCCCCAGGCAAATGATCACAGCACCAAGCCTGAGAGCCTTCAAGAACTGTTTGGCCAGTGTTCTCAGGCATAGGGTGTATGCTTGTGTTTGTCCTGTGCAGGGCCAGGAGTTGGATTCAGTGGTCATTGTGGGTCCCTTCCAGGTCAGAATATTCTATGATTCGCTACACCCAACCATAGAAATGTTTTCAGCGATTAACCAGCCCGCACTAAGTTTACCATGGCTGCTGTTTTTTATGTGGCATAATTTTTGCTGGGATATTCTCAGTGTTCACTCAGTGTCAGGACCTTTCCCATTTAAATCAGCCCGGTTGTGTATCAGTTGAAACCTCAACTGAGAATGAAGTGTTGAATGTGGGATGTGGCACATGTTTGTCAATATTGCATGCTGGAAAAGGCAATGCACTTGCTCAGAATCCTTATAAGTGCTACTATTTGTGAAACTACTCATTGAAAGCTACTAAGTGTATAAAAACAAAAAACAAACATCTAGATCAAAAATGACCAGAGGGAGATTTTTCTTCAAACAATAAAAATCATGGTATACTAGTGAAAGTAGATCACAAAACCCACCCTGTTCTGAAGAAATAGTTTAATGATGCAGCAGATGATTGAATCAATACTGATTTATTACTTGTTAATATTTTAGTTTGTTAATATTTGAGATTGTTAATTATCACTTTTCCTAGATTTATTGTTTTATAAACCTACTGTTACTTAAAACATTGTTTTCCTTCCATATATTTTTATTGTTTAATCTTATCACAGTTTATTCATCTGAGGAGCCATTAAATAGGTAACCTGCTTTTTGTGTTGAAATACTAAACTTGTCTCTCATATTTAGTACATATTACACAAACCTTTTCTTTTGCATAATCCAAGTTATTATGTGCCTACCATAAATCTAACCAATGAGTTACATATTTCAAAATTTTGCAAGGAATTTCATAAACAAAACTTTGCAAAATGTGTTTAGAGCACTGTACAGTACAGAGCAATACAGTCTTCCCTGGAAGAATTTAATAAAGGAAAAATTATTTTCTTCCCCATCCTATTTGATAGCAGTAGTAAAGCTCTGGCTAATTATCACGTGTTTTTTATGTGTTACCTAATGATATTACCTCCGTTTGGATAGTCCATCTTCTCTACTATGAGCCTTAGCATAGTTTATGCTGTTTCAAGATCTTTGAATTGATCCCAAAGCTGTAGACCCCTAGATTATATTACTGATTTCATAAAATGTTTGTGGTGGTTTGACCCTGGTGACTGTCTGGTGCCTACCAAATCTACTCTGTCACTCCCCTCCACAACTGGACAGAGGAGAGAAAAATAGAAAGAAAGGCTCATGAGTTAAGGACAAGGAGAGATTACTTACCAATTAGTGTCATGGGCAAAACAGACTTGACTTACTAAAATGAATTAAATTTATTACTAATCAAAATCAGAGTAGGATGATGAGAAGTAAACCCAGTCTTAAAAACAGCCTCTCCCCACCTCTCCCTTCTTCCTGCATTTAACTTTACTCCACATTCTCTGCCTCCTCCCACCCAGCAGTGCAGGGAGATGGGAAATGGGGATTACACTCAGTTCATCACAGCTTGTTCCTGCTGCTGCTCAGGAAGAGGAGTCCTTCTCCTGCACCAGCATGAGGTGCCTCCCACAGGAGACAGTCCTCCACAAACTCCTCCAGTGTGGGTCCGTCCATGAACTGCAGTTCCTCATAAACTGCTCCAATGCAGGTCACTTCTTCCAGGGGAGGCAATCTTTCAAGAATAGGCTGCTCTAGCAGGGGTTTCCCATGAGGTCACAAACCTGCTCCAGTGAACCGTTTCTTTCCTGTAGACCTCTGTAGGCTGCAGACAGACAGCCTGCCTCACCATGGGCTGCACCATGGGCTGCAGCGGAATCTCTGCTCCAGCACCTGGAGGACCTCCTACCCCTCCTTCTTCACTGACCTTGGTGTCTGAATAATTCTGACATATTCTCACTCAACTCTTTTCTGATCACAATTACTTCTGTGCAGTAATTGGTTTTTTCCTTCTTAAATATGTCATCACAGAGGTGACAATTGCTACCATTGCTGATGTACTCAGATCTGTCTTGGAGCCAACTGGCATTTGCTCTGTCAGACCCAGGGGAATCTTCCAGCAGCTTCTCAAAGAAGCCACCCTGGGAGCGCTCCTGCTACCAAACCCTGGACATGCAAACCTAATACAATGTTCAAAGTCATAGTTATCCATGTTAAAATAATGAACTATTCCAAATTCTCTTTGGGAAACTTTGGCTATGGTGATCGTTTTCAATTTTAAGGTTGACAACAGCTGTGGTCACTAATAAGTAGGGATGAAAAATAAAATCGAGCTTTCTGTAGTCTTAGATCATGCAGAAGCCCAAAATAGTTCACTGTTAAGTAAAGGCATTTCTTCTCATTTTTTTCAACAAATCATTGTAAAAGTTACGCAAGTTTGTTGTGGTCTATTAGATTTAATCTTTCTAGATCAAATCCTTTTTTAAACTCACTTTAACCTAGGCTGAAATTTAATAAATCATAAATTTTAGGGATTGGCTATCACAACTTTTGGAGGCCATTTTTCCATTTGTACAGTTTGAATTGATTAACGTGGTTTTTTATCTGTGATTTCCTTGCTGGCAGTAATTAATTGCCTGTTAAAAATCTTAGACTGTATTAAAATGCAAAAAAACACAATCCATTTTTGGCTCAATTAATACTTAGAACTAGTAACTTGGCAAAGTTACTAATATCTGCAGTAGCATCTTGCAAATTTTTATAAAAATAAACTTTTGCTTTTGGCAGGAAGCTCTAAGTGAGCATAACCTATATTGGACCGGAACAACAACCGCTCACCATACCTGAATGCCCTGAAATTGTTTTCATCTCACTAAGCTTTAAGTATGTCCATGTAGTTTATAGCAAGAAATGGATGTTTGTAAGCACAATCCACAGGACATTCCTTAGATGTCCACTTCAGGATGAGGCAGGTTGCTTTCTAGAAGTGTCTCTTTCTTTGCCTGCAATCCTGTGGTTGTAGGAAACTAATTCAGGCTGCCACAAAGATGTGAGCACTTGGTGAGGTGAACTTTACCTATGGTTTCTGCGGTTACCATTTGAAAATGTAGTCAAGCTGTTCCATCAGGCTCCAAAATGAAAATGGAAATACATAAGTTTTTCTCTTACTGGTTTTAATGTCTTCGGTTCACCTGGCCAGTGTGTTCCTTAGTCAAACTCACCTCCATTGAGGCATTCCCAGCACCCAGACACCACAATGATGTCCTATGTCACTGTCCTGCTCAGCTGTGTCAGTCATGCTTACGCTGAGATCTGATGAGGCAACAGTCTAGGCAATAGCTTATAGCTCACAAAGTATAATTCAAACCAACCTCTCATTATCCTCTTAAATCATTCTATTATTTTCATAGAATCATCGAATATCCTGTGTAGGAAAGGGCCCATCAGGATCAAGTCCAACTTCTGGCCCTACACACGACAGCTCCAAGAATCAGACCATGAGCCTGAGATGATTGTCCAAACATTTTTTGAACTCTGTCAGGCTTGGTGCTGTGACCAATTCCCTGGGGAGCCTGTTCCAGTGCCAACCACCCTCTGGGTGAAAAACAGTTTCTTGATACCCAACCTAAACCTCCTCTGACTCAGCTTCATTCTGTTTCATCAAGTCCTGTCACTGGTCAGGAGAGTGAAGAGTTCTGTACCATCCCCTCCACTTCCCCTTATGAGGATGTTGAAGACCACAGTGAGTTCTCCCCTCAGTCTCCTCCTCTCCAGGCTGAACAGACTAAATGCCTTCAACTGCTCCTTATGCAGCTTCCCCTCAAGGCCCTTCACCATCTTCATTGCCCTCTTTTGGATGGTCTCTAAGAGCTTAATATCCGTATATTGTGGTGCCCCAAACTGCACACAACATTCCAGGTGTGGCTGCCCTAGTGCAGAGCAGAGTCGGACAATCCCCTCCCTCACCCGGCTGGCGATGCCCCAGATTTGAGATCTATTTACAGGAAAAAAAAAAGAAAAAGAAAAAAGAAAAATTAAAGCAAAGCTCAAAACTAATTTCCTGTAAATAAATAATTAAATATGGATAATTAGAATAGTCTAGGGACAGATTTTGTCATTTCATATGCAAGTTTTCTCATATATATCTTATTTCTCAAAGTGTTGTTGGAAATGAACACTTTTGATTTAACTTAGTAATTTAACTTTTTTAACTTAGCAACTTTAACTTTTCTTGCATAGGAAAGAATATGTCATCAAGTCCTTATCTTGGTTGACTTTGAAGACCGTATGAGGCAACTTAGTGTTAACAAGCACCCACAGTTTGCTACAGTAAAGTGAAAAAGGATAAGCAGCCTAAATATTGTTTCCACACTCAGCCAACACTCAGCAGCCATTCAGTGCAGCAGCATTTACTGGTTCAGAAATAAGTGCTGTTTTTTTTTTCTGCCTGTTTTCCTCCTTCTTGCCAAAAATTACAAGCTTATTTGATCAGCTGGATGAGAGAGGTAAAACCAAGTGAAGTCAGGGAGTAGAAAAGCTGAATAGTGCCTCATCTGCTGGATTTTGCTTGCAAGGTGTCCTGGTCGTCTAAAAACATGATAAAAGTCAGATTAGACAAGGCTCATTTAACATTTGTGATGTCTTCTAGGCTCATTAACCTTATCCCGTTAATATAGCAAATATAACAAAATACAATTATTGCAGAAAATCAGTGGAAAGTTGTTTAAATAGCAAGTAAAGATAGTTTTAATGCTACTAGAAAAAGAAAGCAATTGTTTAGCTGAAGTTACCTTGACAAAAAAGAA
Organism: Formicarius rufipectus; assembly: GCA_013399695.1. NCBI lineage: Eukaryota > Metazoa > Chordata > Aves > Passeriformes > Formicariidae > Formicarius > Formicarius rufipectus. Next base: position 384,437 of record VXAU01003366.1, read on the forward strand.
ATACGTCCTTTTGAGGAAAATTCCAACAGCCACTCCCTAAATGGGATTTTTCTGTATTATTTCTCTCTTTTCCATCTTCATTTTCCCTGATCTTTTAAAAGCTTTTACTATGGCTTTAAGATAAAATCATCCAAATACTTCTGCAAAACCTCTACCAGAATTTGCTTTTAAATACCTCTTATGTTTTCCTTTGCACCCATAGCAAGTCTGGAAAACAGCCCAATTAGGCAAGATATATTTTTCTGTCTTATTTTCCGTATTAACCGAGACACAAAGAAGATAACAAATAAGCTTCTTAATGTCATACTTACAGAGCAATTTAGGTATGGTCTTGTGTTTCCCTGCCTATATTTCTACAGAATGAGAACACCTCAGTAGGGCCAATATGCCCTAAGTCACATTTGAAATAAAGATGATTTCTTGATTCGTGTAATTGCAGAAAAAATATATTCATATAATAGCTATTTCCAAAATGGTAACTTGCAGATAGTGCAGAAACATACTTGAGTTACCAGAGAAAATCCTGTTTGTGGTACTTGTGTAAGACCCCAAATAGGAGACTAAGCTTGAGGAAGCCTGATACCCACACAAACATCACTCCTTTGTGTGTTTCAGTTTGACTTTGTCGAGCTCCTTGATGGAAGACGCCTACTGACACAGGAAGCGAGGGGCTTGGAAGGACCTCAGCGGCAACACAGGGCTTTTGTGCCCATGTCCAGCCACGAGACAGGATTTATCCAGTACTTAGATTCAGGAATATGGCATTTAGCCTTCTACAATGATGGCAAGGAATCGGAAGTGGTTTCTTTTCTTACTACTGCTATTGGTAAGAATTTCCTCTCTTATTCCTAAGCTCCTAAATTTGCCTTGAGGCCAGTTATTAATGCACATACTCAAATTGTATGATGGCTTTGTGTGGTTTCAGAGAGAATGCTGGAAGGGGATTGTATTTAGTAACAAGCTGAATACTCTTAGACCCTAAATGTTGTGTAAGTATTTTGTAGGCCTCTTAAGTAACTATAACCATAACAAGATCCCGCCCAGTGCCAAAAATGGATTGCAAGCTGGAAAATCTCAGCTTTATTTTCTTACTTTGATCTTCCTTTTATTTAGTTAGGTTTTTGTTGGGTTTGTTAGTTTGATTTTTTTGTTTGCTTCATTGGATTTTTCCTCTTTCTGGAGCCGAGGTGTAGGAATGATTGAAGAACACACAGCAGCACCACGCCACAGGTTTGTGTGACAGACAGTCCTGCCATGGAACACCGTCAAAATTACTCAAGATGGAGTTCAGGCAGAATACTGGGGTTAAAACTCCAATAAAGAGCACTGCAAAGCTTGGTAATAGCAACCACGCTAACAGGAATCTCTGTTCCTCCTTGTTAACAGAATGAAGCTGATGTTGCTTAAGAAGAACAAATTAACTAAAGAGGTCTCTTGACTTCTCTGGCAGTAAAATATCCTGCCTCTTCAGCACATAGACATGGATTTATTGCTGTCCAAGGAGGAAAGGATACTGCCAGTGGGTGCCTGTCAGCACACTGAGTATTCTTCCACCCTTTAAATATCAAAATCTGTTTCTGATTTGGTAATACTTTATTTTGAATTTGATTGACCTGTTGAAACTGTTAATATACCTAAATTCATTTGGTTGTAAATTAAAGATTACTCAATAAAACTAGAACTCAGCTTTCTTCTAGCCACAGTGATTGTTAATAGACTTTTTTTCATTTGAGAAAGGAGCAGACTCATTCCAAAGCTGCCATTAATCCCTCTCCTAAAAGAGGCATTGGTGTTGAGTCTCAGCTGTCTGCAGTAGTTATCTAAGAGCTATAGGCTGTAATTTGTCTTTGCAGGTTAATTAAAAGTTTCAGTCTTATTAAAGCAAAGTCATTAAGATTCTGATATTCCATTTTAGCACTAAAGTTTATCTAATGCAGAAGAGGAGACTGCTATAATACTCTGTGTTAAATTTAAAACCTGGAAATGCAATGTTCAGTCCTGTACACAGTTGAGCAACACCAGAAACAGTTGTATGTTAGCTTTTGAAGCTTTCCTCTGTAGAACATGGATTTACTTTTATTTAGTTTGCTTTAGCAATTTGATTTTTCACTTACACCAACCACAGAACCTTCAGGTATTCTTCTGAAGGCAACATTTTTACCTTGCCTAAGAATTTCTTCCGTTCAAAATTTCCAGTCACAGGAAAAAAATCAGTAAGGTTCTCAGAGCAGAAAGCACAGTGACTACTCATTCTTGTTCTCAAAGTGATGCTTAGGTGTTCTAGCCAGACTTTTCTCTAAGCTTCATTGCACTAACATAGGGGGGAAAAAAAGAAAAAAAAAAAAAGAGAAAAAGAAAAAAATTTTAATTTGCCTTTGAACAGTGAGGGAATGGTGTGGGTGAGAAACACGTCAGACTGTCTTTAAGGCAATGCGATGTTTTTTTGTTCATGCTCTTCTATACCTTCATGACCACATGATGGGCAGAACAGTCCATGATATAGAGTCCATGATATATTCTATATATCCCCTGCTGACCTTGAATCATTCTGTGTTTCAGTACAAGGACGTTTTCTTCTGCTGTGCAAGAGAGGGCATTGGGTGGGCATCACTTTACTCACTGGCAGCTATATATCAACACAGAACTATAGTGTAGAAAAAACTGTAGATACAAGTTACACATTTTGAAACTGACTTAAGTAGAAATTTTAGATAGGAAGATGTGGCTTCTTGGCTAGAGTTTGTCCAGAAAAAGTGCAGTATTTGTGTAACTATGATAAAAAAAAATAGCCTTAACTGGTTGATCCCTTTCTTCCAAGTCTGAATTTCAATGGCTTGTTTTAAGCAAAAATCTAGTCCCATGTTTTGGGTAAATATACTGTAATGCTTCAGCACCTTTCTAGTGTATTCATGAGGTCTGGCAAGACATGATTGCTAAATTGTAAGTATATAAATACTATGGTACTGTCCTGTTGTAATTTCTTTTTGTGCTACCAGAGTAAAGAAGATAAAGCAACCTGACAGTGCTTATGAACCAGTGTGTAAAGTTGCAACACCAAACAAATAAATCAAGTCACACGTAATGGAGCCTTAGATCCGTCTGTGTGGGGTGAGGCACCTTGAGAGGAGTTGTGTTGACTGTCAGAGGCAAGCTGCCATTTAATTTGATTTCTGTGGCAAGAGCACCTAGAAAAATCTCCCTTTATTATTCCACTGACATAGGGCTTAAAGTAAGAGTGAGTTTGAAAAGTATAGCTGTGATGCAGGAAGAAGAAGGATCCAGTGATCTGAGAAGAGGACCAGCAGCCTGGAACTCCTGAATTCTGATTGATGTGCTAATTCTGGCCCAGCCTAGGCTCATGCTTCAGCTGCTTACCATGTAAAACTGAGGAGACTGAAATTTCCCCAGAGATGCTGTGAGGGTGATAGAACTGTTGGGAAAATGCATGAAGCATTAATTTATAATCACAGATAATAGCAGAAAGCACAAAATTGATCATGTTGCTCATAATGATAAGCCCATAAAGCCAAACTGTGAGGTCATTCCTTCAGGCAAATATCCCCTGCATGAGGACCTGCCTACATAAATAACCACAGCTTTTACTTCAGCAACAAATGTGTTGGATGGAAAGGCTGCTGATTTTCTAAATGTCTGCTGTGTTGCAGCAGAGACTGAACTTTTCAGAGCCAGTAAAATCATTGCAGGCTCTGTATAATGGTGTCAACTGCAATTACTGTGCAGTCCTTTTCTGGAATGATTTGGCCTCTATTATTCTAGAGAAAACTGGAGGAAAATTGGAAAAAAAGCATCTGCGTTCGCAGTGTGATAGCGCACAGTTAATTTCATAAATTGTGAGGCTGTCCATCATACAGCTTTGGAATCCAATAGAGCTATAACTAGATTCACTCAGGAACATTAGCACAGATTTTGAGGGCAGGAGATGGCAACTTAGCCTGTTTCCTAAAAGGATATGGAATCATCATCACTAAAGAGTTAGGTGGTGTCAAAATGTGTGCCTGTTACATGCCACTGAGTGTAAACCTGGGGAGAATACAGCCTCGTAATGCCTGTCAGAGCTTACACTTTTGTATAATGCAGGCAATTCAGGTGGAGGGAAAAAAGATTATTCAGTGAAAGTTTTCAGCTTTTAATAGCATTTTTAGATCCCGTTCTTCTGAATTACTATGCAAGAAATTACAAAAGAATGGACAATCAAGGTCTTCCAATAATAAATTAACCTTTTTGTAAATGACATTGGTGCAGTCTCTAAAGTTTCTAATAGAAACATTTCTTTGAGAAGCACCATGTGGATTCATCTCTGCCTGATAGTGGTAATTTATTCAGAGCAATCTTGTTTAAGTGGAGCTAAATAGTAAGCTGAGGCATCAGCTGGAATCAGCACATCCAAGACAGAGATTTTGGCCAAAATTTTCCTAAGTAGAAGCAAGAAACATCTGAGGGCCTGAAAACAGCATCTATGGAGTCAGAGAGAAAGTGTCTTCCAGCAGCTGTTACTGCTGAGTTCGGGCAAGCTTGGCTGTTCAGGGCCACTGACAAATCAAAAGGAAAAGCAAAATCAGCTTCTGTGAGACGAGAGCATTGCTGTTAACCAGCATGGCACCCAGCAGTGACAGGAAACACATGTAGGATACCTGTGACAGAACGCAAGGTGTCCTACTTTATCTCACTTCTGTGTTCCGCAAGAATAATGCTTAAGTTTAAGGACTGTTCCTCCTGCCCTTTCTACTATGCATAGAAAACCTACTGTAATTAGTTTCCTCCATCAAAGTGCAAGATGAACTCTATTGTTTTTGTAAGGGGCTGCCAGCACATAAAGCACTTGGCAATATGTATCAAAAGACAAATGCCCTTCCTGCAATAGCCTAAAGTGTAATCCAGCCCCATGCAGTCCCTAGGACAGCAGTTTTCACACACGGGAAGGATAACAGCAGAGGAACACTACACAGTAGGACTGAGCTTAGACAGGAGAAATTGCAGGGCCCAGACAAGCATGGGACTGGAAACCCTCCATGTGAGAGAGGTGACAAGGATGATTCTTCCCTCGTTCTGTGTGAAAATGCCCTTGTGTTTAGCTTGTTACTAGCACAGAAAAAAGGAAGAGCAGGAGTAGCTCAGATTTGTTTCCCATGCTTTTGCTGCATGTGCGTAGGCTAACTTAAACTCTAGCAACTTCCACTTCAGAGAGATGCAGAAGTCTAACCCACTTAGAGTCTCAAAGCCATTCACATTGTTTACTCTTGCTTTGCTTATGTCTGAAAAAGTCTAAATTAGTTTCCTGAGGAGTCAGGATACTGTGCAGGGTAACGTGGGGTGTGGTCTGTTCTGACTTGCACTTTTCCTTTAGATTCTTAATTGACTCAGTTACTTGACTTCAAAGTCCCCCATGTACTGTGAGATCTTCAGGACTCTGAATGAAGAAAGGTGGTTTTCTGAACTTCTCCTTAGGCTAAAGAAGCTGAAAGTTCAGCAAGTCCTTTGCTGAATCAGAACTCTTTAAATGTTAATGAGACACCACCTGTTCCATGGAAGTGCTCAGTTCTCTCTTATTGCATGAGTATGGTCATCTTAGCCCTTCCTCTGTTTCAGAAAGGGTCATTGGAGCACTTCCACCTTGTGGTAATCCTCTACAGGTAATTAAATAATAACCACACTCACAACCCTTTTTTTGCTCTGCACAGAAAAAGAAATACAGCAGCATATGAGAACTGTGCCAGAAAGGAAAATCATTTAATTTTTGATGGTTTTAATCTCTTTCCTGAAAAATAACAGCAGAGCTTTGCATGCTCTGCAAATCGTTTTTGCCTTCAGCTCTGTCCCACTATAAGCCTTCGCTTGGCAGACGCTCTGTCATATGGTCACTGCTTTTTTTGATTACCCTCTTGTTGCTGCCACCCCTTTTTTGATGCTTTGTTTCCTCTTGCCTAGTTTCTCTGAGCGTGGCAAAGCTCATAGGTCTCAGTCAGGTAGTATTTAGAAAAGAGTCAGTCACTCAATTCAGGTAGAAAGCAAAAAGGGCATTTATGAGTCCCTGCCAGATAGGGTTAGATTTTTTTTCCTTATTTATTTGGTCTCATGAATGACATTTGATTGACAGGTCTGCTTGGCTGAAAACTTAATGCTTATCCACTGAGTAGGCTCAGGTTATGCTGCAGCACTACAAAGTGTCTTCCACTAAACATCCAGTTGGCCATGGAATGTAATGTCTTCTGTGCCAAATGAATTAGTCCATGAAGAAGGATAGCAAGAAGACAGGAGACTGCTTGCTCCATCCCAGCCAAATCCAGCCCAGTCTGATAGGTAGAGTATCAAAAGGACAGACAGAAACATGGGATCATCTCCCTCTGCCTGAGCTATGTGAGCTGCAGGAATTCCACTCTCCAAGCAGGTGTAGAAATGTGACTGGTAAGATTTCACTTTTTCATCCAACCCATGTGTAAATCTAGTCTGTCCTCTTTATGGGACTTAGTAAAAAGCAAACATGAACTGAGCCTGGATCTGGAAATGGAAGGAGGGCTGTGTGGAGGTGAAACTTTTCACGTTAGTTTGTACATCCTATACACCTAGAGTTATTTTGTTTGCTGCTCTCAGTAAAACAATGATGATTTTTTTGGATGGATAGTGATACAGACCTTAAAATTTTAGCATCTGGAAGTCAACAAAAGCCTTATCAGTGTCCCCACAATCTTTTCACATTTTCCCCCCAAACTGATGGGCAGTCTCATTTCCCAGTGAAGTGTGCCAAGGGAGTGAGCATGTTCCAGTGTTGGAGTTTATCTTCCTGTCTGCCTTTTCAGACAGCTCCTAACAGATCAAGAATTCCTTCTGGTTCTTAACTCCCTTTCAGCTTCAGTCAGTAATGTTTGTACATGATCCCACAGTATACCACTCCCTAAAAGTAACTGCAGCTTTCTGCCTGCTGCTGATAGATCTGCAACACTTTCAAGAAACATGAAGTCAAACCAGTTGTTTCAAATCTAGATGTTATTTGTGATGGCCTTTTTTCTCTCTGCAAGTGTCTGAAACAATTCTTACATAATAACCCTGCTTCCCAAGCCATAATGGCAGGCAAAATTATTATTTCAGGATTTTCCTATTGAAGATGTATGGCATCTATGATAAAGAGGAAATTAAGGACACATCTCAAAGATAATTAAATAATAAGCCTGTAAAGGTCAGATGCTTTGCTGTGAAACCTTCCCAGATGCTTTTTCTGTATAGAGTATATCTCTTCATTGATGCTCTGTGAGTAAAAGCTAGCAGTGAAAAATTGCAATGTGTAAAACTAGCTTTGTTTTAAAAGCAGAGATGTAATAATTTATTTAGTGTTCGATTTGAACTTTGCATTTTTTTTGTTTTGATCTCTATATGTGCACTCTTCTTGCAATACACTTTATGATTACAAGTGATTATTTTGGTGGGAAAAATAGATAAGTGGGCAGATATTTTCATGTGTATTCTTGTACAAAAGAGATTAAGCCATGCTTGTAAAAACGGTTTGGATGCCAGTAAGTATTCATCTCAGTAGAAGTTAGACACCTGAATGTCTTTAATGTTCCAGGGTTTGTCTGGTTTTGATCATGCTTTAAAATGGTAGAAGAATGAAGATAGATTTGCCTTTTTGAAAAGCATTGCCTACATCTGTGCTTACATGGACTGGTAGCATTGAACTTGCATGTCCATGTGCTGTTTGCAGGCAGGCATGTTCCCTTGATCTGACAGAGCTTGTACAAAAGGTTTATTGATTGGGGTAATTACTTTGGTTTTAGGGTCAAGAAAAGGTTTATTTAATACTGAAGTTAAAGCCTTTTTCTTCCTTTCTGTTATTTCTGTCCCTGTGTTTTTCTGTTCACTTTTTTTCAGAATAACAGAATTCTGCTTTAATAACATGGCATGTAATGCTGTCTGAGGGGTTCTGGAGAGATGTGTAAAATGGTGCATATGGTTTTCGTTTTTACACTTTTGTATATAACTCTTTCCACACAGCCCAGACTGCAGGCTAATGTAAGCACTGCTTGTTTTATTCCTGTGTCATATTACTGAGCTGCTAGAACAGCTCTGTGCACACTTTTCTTTCCATGAATGCTCCCCTGCTAAAGCACAGAAATGTGTGTGGGGGAGTTACTTACCCACTTTGGCAAACAAAAGAAGAACTCTTTCTGTACTAGAACAACAGACTTTTTAAAGCCTTAATTTTCCAAAGGCTGTATTAAAGTGTACGTACGTGCTTGCAAGACTGCAAAAGAGCATTGAAGCCAACAAGATCAGCACCTCAGAAGTCACTGGACCAGTCTCTGGTTTTGCACAGGGACTGAGTGGGGTGAGAAGGATGTAGTCTGTACAGTAACTCCTGGCACATGTTGACTTTAAATGATAACAACTGGTCTGTGTATTAGATGTCTGACTGCTTGCTTTTTCAAAGTGCTGCAACAGTCTTAGAAAAAGTTTAATAACTTATGTAAGCTGGTTTTTAGACAAATTGCTGGAGGCTCTGAGAAGGAGCATGATTTGACCAGGTTAGTGCAGCGAGTCTGCTAGAGGTAGGAACAGAGCTGCAAGTTCTGCTTTTCTTCTGGCCCTGGTCAAAGACCACCAACACTTCAATGAACACAGGCATTTATCAGCACCTGAGATGGCCCAGGGAACTGAGGGCACCTCTACAGGGGACAGGTCTGACATAAAAGCTAAAGGAGGTTCAGGTCCTTCGATAGCGGTGGTTGCAGACCAGTCATCATATTTAAGAGCATGTCCCTAACACCAGGCATTGGCCTAACTGAACCTCAGTTATAAGCCATTCCAGTCAGTACATCCTTAGTTATCAGGCTGGATATATTAGCTGAAGACTTTGTGTAAGATTAAATTTAATCTTTAATGCACCCAAAATTATAACATGGCCAAGGTGTCATGGCATTTGTTTGACCAAGTGAGATTATGTTTGAGGCCCTCTGTATGTACGTATATGCAAGAATGGTTTGCCTTTTTTCCCCCTGGAATACATCAACTTAAAACATCATTTAAAATGAAACTCAGGTCCAGCTTTAGCCTTGCCCTGAGCTATGAGAGCAGAAATTGCAATGTACTGAATGTGAAATAATTTCCCTCTTGCTGGTGAGCTCCAGAAGTTGAGCCCTGAAGGCTGAATAATTGTTGTTTCCTGTATTTGTTTGTAACAATTTATGAGGGTGGGAAGGAACAACAACAAAAAATTCTTCGCAATCCCATGGGCAAATTTGGGATATAAGAGTTTCATTTACTGGACCAACATTCAGGTCTAAAACTATTCCAACTACAAAGGAAATCTAGGAAGAGAATAACTGTTCGCAAGGTGTCTTTCTGGATCTCCACAGCCTTGTCATAGGTATTTTAGAAAGTATGGATTGGACTGGTGTGGCCTCAGCTTGAATATTTTGTGCAGTTTTGGGCCCCGCAATGTAAGAAAAATATTAAACTCTTAGAGAGTGTTCAAAAGAGGGTAGCGAAGATGGTGAAGAGCCTTGAAGGGAAGCCATGGGAGGAACAGCTGAGGGCACTTGATCTATTCAACCTGAAGAGAAGACAGAGGGGGGACTTCATTGCAGTTACAACTTCCTTGTGAGGCGAAGAGGAGGGGCAGGCGCTAATCTTTTCTCTGTGGTGACCAGCGACAGGACCTGAGAGAATGGCCTGAAGTTGTGTCAGGGGAGGTTTAGGTCGGATATTAGGAAAAGGTTCTTCACCCAAAGAGTGGTTGGCCACTGGAATAAGCTTCCCAGGGAAGTGGTCATAGCACCAAGCCTGACAGAGTTAAAAAATCATTTGGACAATAATCTTGGGCACATGGTGTGACTCTTTGGGTTGTTCTGTGAAGGGGCAAGAGTTGGACTCAATTATTCTTTTGGATCTCTTTCAACTTGGCTTATTCTGTGATTCTCTCATTTTGTGATTCTGTGAAGTCTTATTGGGCTTAGAAGCTGCACTGTAGAAGTAAAATGGGGGCAGCTTCAGTCCAACAGCTACTCTTTGTTTAAAATCATTCACCTTTTTTTTTTTCCCCCAGCTAACTTCTAACCTGTGATCACATTTCAACTGATTTAGAGCAGAGTTCTTTAAGAACTGCATTTCAAGACCCTTCCATGCTTTCAGCATTGCTCACATTGTAAGGGAAGAAAATCATGTTCCCTGTATAACCCAATGAACAGCAGAAATACATTAGCAGGATTTTCTAGAAGTTGGTGAAGTCAAAGGAGATCTTACCATGAAGTTCAATGGTCATATACATAGACCAGCACCCATGTGCTTTTGAAATCCCATTACACCTTATGCTTTCAGCCATATGGGAAGTTCAGACTATCAGGCATACTGCACTGGAAAGATTTCTTCTTAATAAGGAAGAATAAGAGAACAGAATGAATCAGTGAGATAAAGCTCTCTCTCAAAGGGCAAGCCAAATTCAAACCAAATGTGGCAAAGTCCTATGAAATGATTGGGTTTGTCTCTTCTTTATTTACTTCCCAAACTATTCCCACTTGGTCCCTCTTTCTGTAGAACAGAAGTTCAAAAACAGGACACGAAAAAGATGATTTTGTAGTATCTCCAGCTGGGCCTGGAGTCAAATATGCTTGAAATAGTGTGAGAAAGACTGATGTGATTGTGGTGAGAGCCAATGGAGTACCTGGACAAACCTTTCAAACCAGGCCTAAAAGCAGAGGTACAGGCAGCTCAAGGAAAAATGTGCTCACATCATGTACTGTCAAATGTGGCAAAATCAGCAATTCTTGATTTCAGTAAGCAACTAACTGCCCCTGAGCCCTGAACCTTTTGTGCTTCAGCATCACCCTGTAAAATGCTCCAGCTTCCAGAGTCGCTGCTGGCTGCGGCAGGTGTTTGTTGTCAGTACACTGATGGAAATGGTGGGTGTATCTGCAGTTGGAAATTGCTTTTTTAAAAAAGTTCTTAGAGAAAAAGAGGAGGGGGAATAGCACGGAGTTGGATACTGTGATTATTGTCCTTCTCTCTGACTTCCCAGATTCGGGAGTGATGTAAGGGGTTGTTTAAAGGACTTGCCTGCCTGTTGCCCTTTTCCTAATCTGGCATCCTTATACCTGCATGTAAAGATTAGAGTTCCACTGGGATGTGAGAGGAAAACAGGGTTATATGCGTGGGTCTTTATTAAAATAGATCTCCCAGCCTTAGGAAAAAGAAAAGAAAAGTCTAAATCTGGGACAACATCAAGTGGCATTAGCAGTATCAGTGTCACACTAGGTGCCCTACAGAAGAGGAAACTGTTGAAAGAGCACTCAGAAGTAATGACTGATTTTCCATGATGCTGTCAAGACTTTCACATCCCAGGCTGCCAGGTGTGCATTACTTGAGCTGGAAGTATAAAAGCTGTATAAAATACAAATGAAGCAGAAAAATTGAAATCTCAGCAGGTGATGATGTACTATAAGAAGGAATCAGTTCTTTAAAGCTTCATCTGGGGAAGGAAGAGGAGGAGCAAGAGAATACCAGACCCAGCATTTCCACATTTCCTTTGTTCCCAGGGCATTTTCTTTCCTTTTTTTTTTTCTTTTTTTTTGGCTCATATTGTCAAATCTGATATTTCAAGACATCTGAAACCATTTTTATCCCCTCTCACCTCCACGTCTGCCTTGGCATTGTTATTGCAATTACAAGGGCAGGTGACAGTTCTGTAGGCTTAGAATCCAACCTCTCCTGCAGTGAAATTCAATTGAGTAGCATCATTTCTTTGAAAAATAAACAAGACTGCAAGCTCTGAAACTGGGAAGTAAATTAAATGTGTTCACAGAGCTTCAGAATCTTCTTTGCCTTTCATGTTATACTGCCTGACGTCCTATTAAAATTATTGCTAACGTAGTCAGGGCAGTGACAAGGAGCATTTTTGTGAAACAGAGATGTTATTGCAAGGAGCTTGTAGGTAGCAGCTTTATCCTGGACAAGCAGATTAGCAAAAAGAATATGTTTTAGCAAGAATAGGCTTGCTAAGTGGGAATGGTAACCGCAGCAAAGAATAAGGTGAAATAATGTGGTGTCCCTTCACTCTCCCATGCAATGTAATTCATTGTACAGTGAGAGGCATGCTGTGCACCCCTCATGGCCCTTTTGCATTGATGTGTCTGACACAGAGGATTTCAAGGTTAGATATGAGCCATGGAATCCACCTACTTGCTGCCCTGTTCCATGTGCCCTCCCTCTCCCCCTCCCAGCAAAGCATTTTCTTTAGCCAGGGGAACATGACTAGTCAGAAAATAGGTCAGTGGACAGTTACAAAGAATTTATTTCTGTGTTGCAATAAATATATGCATTTGTTACAGCAGATAATTCTCTAATTATTTGTTTTACCTCCTTTTTTGATTTACTTACTATATTTAATTTAATTTATCTTTGTATAGAGAGAGTCAGTGTTTATAAGGAAAGGGTAAAACGTTTTGTCGCACCAGTCAGTATGTGTGCAGTATCTCCCTGGGTTGGTAGATTAGTAGATGTGGCAATTTACTTTAGGTTGAGCAGCTCCATGTATCTTCCCACCAGCACTGAGCAAAAGATTTTGAGGCTGTTTCTTGTGTAAAGGTGGAATGGACTACTAGTTGAAGGGGCCAGACAGGATACTTAAAAAACTCTCCTTTTTTCTTTGCATCTCACTTCTAATGTGGAATATTCTCATTGGTACAAAATTTTTATTTTCTTTGAACCTTCATTCCAGAAACTGAGATTAGCATTGATTCACTAAGGTCTAATTGTCTTACTGTGGCACTATTCCTACATGTTTCTGACATCAAACACTGTCAGTTCCAGAACAGCTCTTTGAGGTTATCAAATGAAACAGTTACATTTGAATTCATACAGCCACACTGCACTGAATGGCATTTAATCAGTTCTTAGAAAGCAGTCCTGGTGCTTCTTAACTCCCAGAAAGCTACTGCCTTCAGTTGCCGGCTAGAGAACTATTTTTTCTTTGCCAATAGATAGTTGCCTCTAAATGCCTAGGGAATGATGATGCTTGGTGGCAAGTGTAGACTATAAAATATTTATCTTTAACACACAATTGTGTTACTGCAGCCTCTAATAGGATTTGGTGTCAGGCAAACATCTGCCTTGGCCTCTGGCTCAAAGATAGAGAAACAAGCTATTAAGTTGAATGTTGCATTGTAAATAAATAAGGCAGAAATGCTGTTAAAGTAGCTATACCGCTGACCAGCAAACATGGTGAGTATATAAAAAAGAAGTCCATCAAGAGTCTAGCAATTTGTCTACCTCTTTAATATGTTTATTGTGTTGCATCTGGATAAAGGTAATTCATGTCAGTAATTGTAAACCAGGCTGACAGATCTTTATAGAGTTCACCACAGTAGAATTGGCTTTCACAGGGCTTTTTGTCAGCAGCAAAGTGGTCCCCTGAGCAGACCATTAGCCTGGGAGCTTTGTCTGTGCCACATGAGTCAGTTTATAATATGAAGCAAACAGTGTATTTGTCCATGCCTCATATTAGCAGCCTAAAAAAAAAATGGGAATGGTAACAATTAGCAGTTTTGTATTGAACTCAGTGATATCCTTAAATGAAATATATTGTAGTATGAGGTCTTATTGTGGGTATGGGCAATGTCATGCCAGTTTCTGGCTTCTTTCAATGTAAGGGGTGACCACAGTGGGAAAACTAGCAATGAGATAAAGGTTTCAGACAAGTGTCCCTCAAAATCTGCCACTTGTGAGAGTACTTGTGCTGAAAAACATCCCCTGAGATAAATGGTAAAAATCCTAAAGTATCCTCAGCAGCTGTAGGTCAACATTATGCATGAAATAAAGTTGGTTTTCTCCAACCCATGATAAGTTTCTTTCTCTGCTTTGATAATTAAAGCTCATGAGCAGAAAGGACCTTAAAGAGTACTTCAGAAGAGGAGTTTTCCTCTAGGCTTTCACACTTAATGAATGTTTTTTCCATCTCTCATTTTTATGAATCTAGAAGCAGTTTTGTACATCCTCCTTTTCCTGGGTGAGATACGCTGGCCTGGGATAGGGAGTGCCATTCTCCAAATGAGACAGTGTGGATCTGAAGATCAAGTGGATCTGAAGATCATTTAGACCTACTCTCAGAGAAAATCTGGATGTTTACAGAAATTGTTGAGGATATAATGGAGGAGGACCACAAAGATAATGAGAGGGCTAGGACATCTCTCCTATGGAGATAGGCTGAGGGAGTTGGTGTTGTTCAGCCTGGAGAGGAGAAGGCTCTGGGGAGATCTGAGAGCCCCTTCCAGTACCTGAAGGAGCTACAAGAGAGCTGGAGAGGGAGTTTTGATAAGGGCATGGAGTCAGACAAGTGGAAATGGCTTTAAACTAACAATGGGCAGGTTTAGATTAAGTATTAGAAAGAAATTCCTCACTTTGATGGTGATGAAACTGTTGTTGTTGTTGTTGTTGGCTAGACTTTGCGAACGAAGATTTTGGGATAAGCCTGCGCAATGGATTTTTTAGGTGAGGCACAGTGTGCACGGAACTGGCCCCAACCCCTTTACTCCTGAGGCTCATCTTGCCACGGCCGAGCAGCTCGGACGGTGACAGCGAGTTCCTCAGGATTCAAACCGGCGTCCTCAGAGGAGGAGCCGGCTCCACAGGCGGCCACTTACACCACTCGGCCAACGCCCACCGCCCATTTCAGATTAACATTAAAGAAAAAAAACCAGCAAACAGAAAAGCAAAATACAGAAAAGCAATAATGTCAGGTTGTTGAGCAATCCTGGGAGCCCACGTGGGTCAGAGCACCAGGGGAAGACCTCACCTTTTCCTCTCTGCCACCAAATGACACAAACGTGGCACTGCAGCCACACCTGCAACACAAGCTGGGGCAGGTGATGAAGCACTGGAACAGTTTACCCAGAAAAGCTCTGGCAAACCCATCCCTGGAGATGTTCAGGGATTGGATGGGGCTTCTAGCAACCTGGTCTAGTGGAAGGTGTTCCTGTGCATGGCAGTGGGGTTGGAACTGGATGATCTTTAAGGTCCCTTCCAACACAAACTGTTCTGTGATTCTGTGATTCCATGCAATGACTTGTTTTTTCAGTTGCTAATTGGATTGTGAGCTGGCAGAAAACTTACTTCCAGACACAAGCATCTGCATTCCCTATTAGAAGGCCCACTGCCTCAAGTTTTGCAGGTCTGTCCTCAGTGTGAGTTGTTTGCTTTCAGGAGTTTTGGTGCTACAGCCATCAGTGGTTGAAAGATGGCATGGAAACTCAGTTTTCAACACTCTCTTTGGACACGATAACAAAACCATGTGAAGGCATCATGCATCATCCACTGGCTGACCCTCCACTTACTTATCTCTGCCCTTACCAGCTGGTGTTCATCAGATCTCTTCAGAGATTTGGAAACCAAGAGAAAACTGTGGGAATCAGACTGAAAACAGACAACATATATATAGAACGTATATGTAGCTTCCTAAAAAAGAATTGTCCATGGTCTCACAGTGAACTTTAACAATTAAATAAACCAAAACATTGTTATGAGTCTCTAAAGCAGTTCCCATGGCACTATTCATGAAACACCATCTGGAATTTTGTACATATTGGAAAATATCCTTATAATCATGTGAACAGCTTACAGAGTAAGTTGTATAAAGGAGACTAGAACTCAGCCACAACTGCAGTAACCTTTTTTATTTATTGATTGATAGTTTGTCACCTCTGTAGCAGTGTTGCCTGTGAACATACTCAAAAGACAAGACTGCTGCTTTGTGCCACTAACTTAGGGCCTCCCTAAATAGTGAAACTTAGTCTCTGCTATTGTCTAAGCCCCACTTCATAATCGTTTGGCTAAGTCCTAGCTTCTGAAAGTGTTCCTATTTGATTCTTCACTCTTTCCAGGGTTTTCCCATCATGACTCCCTAATTTCTTCTGCCAAGTCACTTACCTCCTCCTGTTTAGTTTGAAATGTAGGTATTGGAGCAATGTGCATGGATGTGTGTACATGTATACATGCTAGAAGGGCCAGAAATCTGACTCAAGTGCCCAATTGGCACAGCCAGTAACCACTGAAATGAAATTCAGTCCTGGTATGAAAACAGAGGTTTTTATGGGAAGTCTTAAATGAGCATGACTTGCTGATTCCTGCAATCTTCAAAGTAAAAAGAAATTCCAGCTTGTGATTGTGCCTAAGAAAATAAATAGCATGCTCAGTGTTGTACACACAACTCACAGACTTGCTGCTCACAAACCTCAGTCTCAGCCTTGTTTGTGCTCATTAGTTCTGAAGTTCCTGAAGAAAAAAGTGGGTTCATTTAGCACCTCCTTTATGGAAATACTTTGGAGCTGTTCGGGAACAGCTTTGAGACAAAGACGGACTGCATGAATCTTCATCACTTTTCAGAATTGATACTCAGTAGTGAAGAACTTTTGGGAGTGTGTGAAGGCCTTAATTGCCCTGAATCACACCAGGCAAGTTTGTATCCTTAACTGCTAAAAAACAGCAAGTGGCACAAGTCACAGGGGGAGAAGAGCTTCTTTTCACTTGGTGTAGTCCTTATCAGGCAGGTTATTCCAAGGCAAAGAGAGTTAGTGTAAAATGAGAACGTTAGAAATTTTATTTTTTGCTACATTAGAAAAACAAGATGAATCAGAGAAATCAATGAAATAGGATGAAAGGATTTTTAAGGACCTACTCTATTATTAATAGTATAGGGTATTTGGGTCACAATTAAGAGCTACTGAGGTGCTTCAGTGAACAAGGTACAATGGGTTTCATCCACCTCTTTTTTAATTCCTTTTGAGTTAGTCACTCTATGGTATGAAGCAGTTTGGTCCCACTTGCATTGAAGAGTCTGGGAAATCGGAGATTAAGAAGGTAGTGATAAATGAAGTGATACATGTGCATATCACTGCCATTTTGCAAAGTAAAATCCCAGATCTGCAGATTAACCACAGAATAGACATGGATATTTTTTGACCTACATTAATGTCAGTTACTGTTGATGGGATCTGGTCAGTTATATGTGTCTTTGCTGAACTAGAAAGGATGCAACACCAGAGTAAAAATGTTTAAATGGATTCACTCTGCAATTTGGGAAAGATTGGTTACCTAAACACAGATATGCTCTATTTCTCTGGTCACTCTGAACTTCTAAATATCTTTATACATAGCCAGTATAGTGGACAGAATAATACAGTTTAACTGATAGTGGATAACTAATTGGTATACAGAGTCTTGCCTATCTTGTCCTAGGCATCACAGGCACACCAGCTGAACCCCACTGTAAATGTGTAATCTTGTTTCCAGTGGCAAAGATTACCATTTAGTTGATCTGGTGCATTGTCACACTTTGGAACAGCTGCTGTGTCTGATGTCACGACTCTTTTTAGATGTTTCTTTGGCGTTTTATTATTTTGCATAAATATTATTTATTATATTACATAAATATACCAAGAAAGCGATATGGATATTCTACTTTTCAAGGACTCAATTTAGTCCTTTAAAGCGAAACCTTGGAAAAAAGCTTCTTTTAGTTTTGAATATCCTGAAGTTGTTGTCATAACACTGGGAGCCTGTCCTGCATCAAGCCCTGACACAAGTATTCCCATTGACTTCAAAGGTCATGTGTGTGTTACACCTATGCGGTGTTGCTGCAGCTCACAGTCCCTGGCCCAGCATGGCAGTGTGAGAATGTGGGACAGCCCCATACTGCACTGATGCTGAATCACAAGGCACTTCTCCTCCCTGTCTTCAGGCAATAGAACAAAATTTATTACTAGTTTTTTTCTCTGCTGCATTTGGGGTTTTGCCACTTTTTGAACTTAACCAGCTCATTGAATGGTATGACAAGTGCCAGGACCAGCACAAGAAGAGGGAGCTTAGAATTGTTCCTGGGATGAGAGAATTAGAGGAAAAGAACTGACCCTTTCGACAACAGGAGCAGTTAAATCTCCTTACTCATTTCATTATTTTGTTTCATAACACTCACACTCTGTATGTTCTTCACATGTGTATGTGCACAAATAACTTCTTTTTCCTAAATTTCTGCATTATTTATTGAAGACAAGAAAATATAAACATGGTCAGAAAAGCAGAGAGAAAAAAAAGCATGAAACAAATTTGTTTTCAGCAGTGGCGTTAAACCATCACAAAGTTCTGAAGATTGTATACACATGGGCTGCTATTAACTTTTCATTTACAGAATAGATTTGTGTTTATGCTTACTATGCAATGAGAGGTAGTATTTCTAAATATCAGTATAAATGCACAAGGCCAGAGTAATTGTTTCTTTATTCTAGGAAGCATTGCTGCATTTTGATTGGAAAAGAGAGGGCAGCTCAAGCCTGAAGTGCTGACTACAAGCTGTGACTGTGTTTCTATACACCACCAACTGAATATCTGCTTAACTACAGAGCTTAAGCGTTAGAAAACTGACAGCACTCCCTTGTACATTCCTTGCTTCGTGGAGCTGTCTGATTATGAGATATCTGATGCCAGGATTTAAAACATAAATGCTTTAAACTGGTTTTATTATTTAAAATTGCTGTTGCCCTTTATGAATGATTAAATTACATCACATCCCTTAAAATGTCCTTCAGAAACCTCTGCTCTTTGAAGGACACCCATCCAGAAGCAAGCTTCCTTCCATTTGTGATTAGAAACTAATCTGCACATCACTGCTACAGCTGGTTCTTTTCATTTGCACTGATTGGGAGTTTACAAATACCTTTGCTACCAGGAGGCCTTTTGAAAGTGCAATCATTTTTCATAGGGCAGAGATTGTCACCCCAGTCTATAGGAGATGTACCACCAGTGCCCCTTCTGTATAGCCAAATCTAGTTTTCACCTGATATGCATCTCCCTTGGAGAAAATGTGAAATAGCAGTGTAGAACGAACCGTGGTATTACAAGATCTTTCAAAGCTCCACTCACATTTACTCAGTCTTCAGTCACAGTTTGGTCAATCAAATAAGATTATTTTCATTCTCTTTTTGATGTTTACCAGCCTGTGTTGTTCTTTCATGAAAGATATGTTTTAGCCCCAATATTCTGAAATGTCCTCAAAATGAAAGTGCTACATAGCATTTTGCTTACCTGTTAACTTTCCTTGAAAAATGAGTAGCCAGTCAGGGAATTTAAGGTGATAACTAGAAACAGAAGGAAGTGTGAAATAGTCTGATTGCTGTTCCACCAAGATACAATATTACCCCAGAACTTTGGGCTGTTACATATATAAATTGTGTATTATATAATGTATGATATATATTATATTCTATATAATATTGCAGAACAAATGAGAAGGAATTTATTTAGAAGTATTCCTTTAACAGGCAGACAGGATGAATCTGTGTCCAGTAAATTCATAGGAGAACATTTCTATCATAGCTCAGCTCTTTTTGTCACAAATAAATGCCCCAAGGTCACTTACCTAGTTGGAACAAAGGTCCGTATTCTGCCATAAGAAGAGTGTGATTGCTTCTCTCCAATAAATTCAAGGAGGAAAAATGGTTGTAAAAATATGCAGGAAGACATTTGGAATATTTCAAAGTGGGATTTTCATAGGATTTGCAGCTGAACTGTCCATTGGTGTAGATGGATGAGCTTTGTTTAGTGGTGCTCAGACTAATGCTTTTGGCTCAAAGTGCAGCAATTGCTTGGAAATTTCAGCTGTCCTGCCATCCAGAGCCCTCCCAAACTCAAGGGTGTTTTCTTGCCTAAAGAAGTATCTGAATTCTCTTTTATTTTCCAGAGTCAGTGGATAACTGTCCCAGTAATTGCTATGGAAATGGAGACTGCGTGTCTGGAACTTGCCATTGCTTCCTTGGCTTCCTGGGCCCTGATTGTGGCAGAGGTGGGAATTTATACTCGATAAACTGTTCCCCTTTCTCCTTCCATTAACACTCTTCTTGTGGAAATTATATTCATGCCCGTGCCTTTTGCAAAGTGCTTCTCACCCAGCGTGAGGATGCTGCAGTAGAATGGAAACAGGTTGGATCTGTTGATTTGTTTTCTTCAAGTTTGTTTTCCACAATTTCACTCAGCAGCTGAGGGAGCTGGGGGTGTTTAACCTGAAGGGTGTGGCCAAGAAGGGGTTGACCTCTTCTCCCAAGTAATAAGGACAAGAGGAAACATCCTCCAGTTGTTCCAGTGGAGGTTTAGATTGGATATAAGGAAAAAAATTCTTCACCAGAGGGTTTGTCAGGCACTGGAACAGGCTGCTCAGGGAGGTGATGAAATCACGATCTCTTGAAGTGTTCAAAAGACACATAGATGCGGTTTTTACGGACATGGTTTAGTGGTGGGTTGACACTGCTGGGTTAAGAATTTGATTTGATGACCATGGAGGGCTTTTCGAACCTAAACTGTTCTATCTTTCTATACTAGTCATGACTGCTGTGCCCCTTAGCAACAACACAACCCCTTAGGCTGCTTGTGGATAGGCAAAATGTCACACTGAGAATTTCCCCTCTGGAAATAACTGCAGAAAACATGACTTAAAAATGTGTCATTTTTGTTTGTTTAGCAGAGTACTCTTATCACGGTGTGGCAGGACACTGTAATAATACTTTCTTTTAAGATATTAATTATACAAAACGTAAGTACTTTGCAAGTTTGCCTGAGCCTGGCTGTGGGGAGTGGGGCAGGTTTGGAGTGAGGCTAGGAGTAAACGTAGGAAGAACTGGATACTCCAGCCAAAAGTGAAAACACTGGGGGGAAGAAAAAGAGGCTTACCCCAGTAAATAATAGAACACATACCTCTGTTCAAGTGATAAGTATTTTTTAAAAATGGCTTTGGAAGGATTTTCTTTGACCTGAATTTTTTAGATTATTTAAGCATTAAAAAAATAAACTGAAGCACATTTAGTAAGAACATATTTCAGACCAAGAAATCAAAACCTTGCTTGTGGGTAATGCCAGAATATTGTGCATCAACCTTTTCAAGGCCTTTTTTGGCTCAAACAGTCCAACAGACTAAGCACAGGTTTATCAATTTGGGGAGGGAAGTAGTGTAAAAAATTAGTGCCCACACAAGGAGCTTTGCTAAGACAGCATGTCAGCCCTTCACCCCAGATCACTGCTGCTTCGGAAAGCAGCCTGGCTTCTTCCCAGGAGAGAGAGCTAAACTCTGTCCAACCCCAGTTCTCTGCCTCTCCAGCCACGCTGGGGTCACATCCCTGCAGCCCAGCCAGGAGACAGAGATAAGGAGCCGCTCAGCCCCCGGGCAGGCAGGACCTCCCTGCTGGGGCAGTGTGGGCTCGCCTGAACCCCGCAGTGTTCCAGAGTTCACAGCCCTGTAAGATGGATGTGGCACTCTGCATCCCTCAGAGCTGTTATATCAAACTTCTTGCTGACTCAGGTTACACTTGGTTTGCATTTCCTTACACTTGGTTTGCATTTCCAAGCTCCTTCTCCAATCTTTAGAACTGGAGACAAAAGGAGGCTTTTTTCTGTGTCCCACAGCATATTCCAACTCATACCTCATAACTTTAGGTGGGGGCTGAAGTTCAGGGCTTTTTCCCTCCAAGGCTCCCTGTGGAGTATGTGAAAGAAAAGCTCCTTCACTGTAAGTCAAAATACTTGAACTTTTGTTGTGAATCCACTTTCAGAGGAGCTTCCCTCCCCTTGTGGGTTATGTCCTGAGCTTTCACTGTGGAGCCTTGTGAGCATCCCCCATTTCAGTAGCACACTTACTCTGGCTGATAGCGATATCTTTCATTCAACTCTGTCTTTTCGTTCTGAATTATTTGGGTTCAGATCACAGATTCCTTTCTGCCTTTAGGATGACAGATTAATACCTGGAGTGACAAATTAATATTTGTGTATGCATTTCCATGCAGTGAGCTTGTTAAATGGATCATGTTGCCATGAGCATGAGATCCAAGGGCCCCAGCATTGGCTTCCTGTTAGAGGCATCTAAGATGCTGCTTTTGACCTAAAAATCTCTCAAAGGGCATATGTGTAAGGCTGCTACAGTATCCATCTGGAGCCATTTATCAGACCCTGTGTGGAGCAGTAATCCTTAAATAAGCAGGTCCTTGCCCACATGAAGAATTCCAGGTCATGGATTTCCTGGCCATTCCTTTGTTACAATTCAGCCTTGTAATTCACCATCCAAGTGAATGGGAAACTCTGGAGCAGGAAGCCTTTCTATTTTTAGTAATGGTTAATTATTAATGTCTTACTAACCAGTTATTTTAAACAAAGTAAATGAGAGCAAAAATATGTATTTCATGGGCCTTTTCAAGGTCTTGGACATGAAAGATGATGTTTTCAAGTTCTGTATAAAGTAAACAAACGACCTTACTCTATGATGCTACACTTTACAAGAAACAGGGTGTGCTTTTGGGTTGTTGCTATCATTACCACACTAGAGAATTACTATAATTTTGTCATCTTAGAAATTGTTTGTTGGAATCTGAATGATCAAATAATAATTATACATCTTTATGTATGGAAAAGAGTTGCACGAGTAACAGTGGAAAAAATTCAGGAACCTTTTTTTGTCTTTATTGCATGCTGCAGAGGAGGTCTTGTTCTTGACATTTGCAGCATTTGCAGCAGCACTTTCCAGGTTATGCTGAAGGTGTTCTCCACAGAAGGCTCTGTAGAGTGCCAGTCTTATTGCAGATGGCCAGTAATTTATCTGATCTGGTACTGTGATCAGCTGTCTTGTCAGAAAACATGTAAGTCTTTCTCAGCAACCTCTCACTGGTTAAAGGCAATTATTCTTTCTTCTTTTGGAAAAGAGCTGCAGACTATCCCCTGCTAGTGCCTTGAAAGAACAAGGTTCATTACCGAGCACTGAAATTTGAGACAGGGAGGCAGAAAATTTCATCATCTTAGCTGAAAAGAGAAATTACAGAGTGAGTTTGCTGTCAACCATGTACACAACACAGTGTATCTTAAACAATTTATGTCTCATACTGTATAGGTAGATACCTTCTTGCAATGCACCACTGCAATGTGCTTCCTTTAAAGTGAAGAGTGGACTGTTACTACTCTTTAGTAATAACTGTTGCCAAATTCCTTCCTTTTCTAAACCTCTTTTATCTTGGTCAGGCAAGTATAGTTCACTGCATATCAAACTGCCTTAGCAGTCAGCTAGCAATGCTCTGTATTTTATTGAGGCTGCTGTAGTTCTGTAACACTCAAACTGACTTGACTGTGTAAGGACACACAGAAGTAACTCAGGATGTGCGTTGTGAAATTACCATATAAACGATGGGAAGAGGAGAGGTAAGTTTCCCTTAACCATGTTAGTACCTCTTCCCACACATAATCAGAATCAGGAAGAGAGCAAAAGAGGAATATTGTACTCATCACATGTCTAATGCAGTTGAATTAAGCAGCAGTCTGGAATATTCATTTCACATTTGTCCTGCATAAAATTGTTCATAAAATAGCCTTTCTGAGGGGCAGATGAGAAGCCCCACTGCTCCCACCTAAGGCCGATGTGCAACAGTGAACAAGAGAAGTCAGTGTTCAATATATGTCCTTGCAGGTGAATTTCAGCAAAGTGAAATGGAAGAGGACAGGGCTTAAGCAAGAAGTTTCAAGGGACAGGGAACAGGGAAAGACTGTTTCTTCTTCCTTGGAAAAATCAGGGCGGAGAACAAAAGGAGCATAAGGTGGCAGGTGTGGAGAATGAAAAAGGGAGAAGGCATCATCTGAGAGGATCTGAAGAAAGCTTGGAGAGCACTGATTACCAAAGCTGTGGTCATGAGGCTGGGGTCTAGGCCTTGATTCCCTATCCTTCCTTGAGTGGCCTACTTTATGTCCTTCAGTTCATCCCATCCCACTCTGCCTGACATTTTCCAAGTTTAGCTCTGAAAGCTCTTAATCCTGGGATCCATCATGCCACAGCTTGAGCTTGTCATCTTCCCTTTATCACAGGAAAGAAATCCTGTATGTGGTGGGCCTTAAGAGTCATCTGACTTTGTCAGAAAAAAAGGACAATTAAAACTCCTATATAAATTGATACAAAGTTGAGAGCATAGATTTGTAGAGCTATTATTACAGGGAACTTGGAAAGAGTAGAGGCTGATTTTGCATTGCGGCTGATGATGAATGGAGTCCAGCAGAGGTGCTAACAAAACAAGGGGGCTGGAGTTTCAGTTAGAATCATAGAATTGTTAAGGTTGGAAAAGACCTCTAAAACTGTCATCGAGTTCAGCTATTAACCCAGCACTGCCAAGCCCTCCACTAAACCATGTCCCAAATGCCACATCTGCACGTCTTTTAAATGCCACCAGGGACAGTGACTGAGTCACTTCCCTGAGCAACCTGTTCCAGTGCTTGACAAGCCTTTCAGGGAAGAAAGTTGGTAGCTGATGGTATGACATGAGCTAAATCAAGGAAATAGTCTCAATGTGGCATTCTGAGCTCTGAGCAAATCTAGTGAAACCCATAAAGCCGGGAATTAACCCAGAAAAAAAAGGAAGTGATTCTTGTGCTACTAAGGTCTACAGCAGAGGCAGTGTCAAGGAAAGTATAAAGTCTGGCAGAAGGTCAGTGATAGTGATAAGCAATCTAAGGTCAGTGATGATGCTGAAATAATATGCTAATACATTGAAAAATCAGAATATGAGAAATTTCTGCATTTAGTTAGTGAAAAAAACTATCAGAGATACAAAACAAGGAGATATTCTAACTCAAGAGCAGTGTTTGTTTGTTTTAAGCACTTACAGGAGAATGCAGTTAACAGCTGGGTGTCGTCATCCATGTGAAAAAACTGCTTTTGGCAAAGAAGGGAAGAGTATACCCCAGTGAAGACCATGTGTGACGAATGTAAATCACATGCTGGACTCTTGTACTCTTTTTTGAAGTGAGAGCCATGTACAGTTTTGTTTCAATGTGCTTTTTGTCTGTCCCCAGCATCCTGCCCAGTGCTGTGCAGTGGAAATGGGCAGTACATGAAGGGAAGGTGCTTGTGCCATAGTGGCTGGAAGGGAGCAGAGTGTGACGTCCCAACAAACCAGTGCGTTGATGTCTCCTGCAGTAACCATGGCACGTGCATCATGGGGACCTGTATCTGCAACCCAGGATACAAAGGCGAGAGCTGTGAAGAAGGTATTTGCAAGATACATTCAATTAGCCTTTTGGTTTGATTGTCGTTCTGTAATTGCATGGATGGAGGCAATTCAGAATCAGACTGGCACTTCAACACAACAGTAATAGGCACCTTAGAAACGCAATATGTGGATGCAACATAAAAATGATATGTTGTCATAACTCGTTGTTAGCTATCATATTTGTTCAATAATTTGATGGAAAGCCATCAACTGCTTCAGATAGACAAATCTAGTTGAAAGACCAGAACATCTAATCATATGTTCAAATGTTCTTATTAATGCATCATTTCCATTTACACATCTAAACGCATAATTACTTTTACAATGCTTGCTTGTCTGCTGTGCTATGCCAAGCAATTTCAGTTGCATACATACACAAAATGGTGGCATGTGAAAGAAAGTCCCAGATTCTTGTCAGCCTTAAAAGCTTAGAAATGCTCAGGACTTGAATTAAATCTGTTTCAGAATCAGATATTATTTTAATGGCTCTTAGATATTTTTTTTCTCTTGTTAGCCCCCAAACATTTTTCATTTACATTTAGATTTATGGCTCGGAAATGCAGTACCTTTTAGTACTTATCTTTAATCTTTTTGTATAGGAACTCACCAGCCAACATAAACCTTTATGTTCCTGAGCCTGTGACAGCTTCTTATTACTAAATGAAAAAGTGGACAGTTTTGTAAGAGTATAAATCATCCAGAGAGTTATAAAAATACATTCAGAAGTACCTCATTTAAAGAATAATGTTCAACACTTTTGAAAACTATTCTCAAAATTCTGTGCAGGTGACCTGATAAATAAGTATGCTTAAATTATGCTTCTGCAAGTACATATGTAAGGCCTCTTCACCACCTGATAGATTTAAGACTACATTTGACACTTGTTTAAGAGTCACAATGGCTTGAATTAATTTATAGTTGTTTTCATTATGCAGGATAAAGATTTCTCTGAAATGGCTTTATTTTATGGACAATGAAAATAGGCTGAATTGGATTCAGACATTCAAATGGCATCTAATGTAACAATTCTTTTGAAGCATTAAACTTACTGGAGTGGGACATCTCTGGTGTAACATACCTTCAGGGTCAGTAAATGTTAGAGACAGAGACAGTGTCAGCTCTTATAATAATAAGCTGTCTTTTGAGAAACTTCATTGTGGCTTAAAGCACAATTCAATGAATCTGTGGGGCATGCAAAACCCAAAGATAGTGGCTT
The DNA here is from genome assembly GCA_013399695.1 of Formicarius rufipectus. Taxonomy (NCBI): domain Eukaryota; kingdom Metazoa; phylum Chordata; class Aves; order Passeriformes; family Formicariidae; genus Formicarius; species Formicarius rufipectus. Next base: position 410,705 of record VXAU01003366.1, read on the forward strand.
CTGAAGTAGCTTTAGAGCATCTCTGTAGACTTCCTATTTACTAGATCATATCTTTATTGGATAAACAGAAATGAAAAGATCCTGATTTTGCCTCCAACTAGAAGTGTTCAATGTGTGTAAATCACAGGGAGATTTGCCCTTTTTCTAACAGGAACCCTTTTTTGCCTGGTCACGTTCAAAGCAGAAAAGCCAGACACTACTCAGTTATTTTGTGTTATCACTGCAGTGGGGGACAGTGTCAGTCCCACTAGGTCAAAACTTGAAAAAGGAGGAAGAACAAAGAGAACATGGTTTTTCTTATGGGCTGTTTAGTATTTTTCCAAGCATGCATGTTTTCCATATTCAAGGCATAATCTGTATTGTATTGTGATGGGGGGGAAGTAACTCAAAAATATGCCGTGTGGGAAATCATGAGGACATTATATATATATATATATTTAGAACTAGTTAAAAAGTTGATTTATACTGGTTTTTAAATTGCTTTTACTCTTTAATTTCTCTTCTAAGAAGGACCATCTGGTATTGATTACTTTTTATTATTTCTCAGTTCTCATAGCTTCACTGCTTGGTCCATGTTTATAATGGGTTTTTATTCCAGGGTTTCTTCTGTCTTTTCTTTTTTTCTCCATAGAAGTTCAGCCATGTTTATTAAACATCAGCCAACAATCTTACATGAGTTTTTCTCTTCTCCTTCCTTAGTTTATTTGCCCATATTTTATAAAGCATGGGCTAAGTCAGCAAGACATTATAGGGAGGGGAGCAAATTTAAGCAGTGAAAAATGAGAAGTTACTCTTTGGGCACTGAATAAACCTAATAACTTGTGTGACCAATGAAGCATGAAGCATATTGGGGAAAAGTGTAGAAGAGGCACTAACCTTGCTTGCTGCATGATTTGTCTCCCCTGCAAAGATTCTGCACAAGGCTGAACTATAAATGAGGTGTTTTCCAACCAGGAATTTGAGCATTTGGGACATTTTCTAACCATCAACACAGACATAGGTGTTTTTTTAATCTTTTTCCAGGTATGCTAGATTTTGTCAGCTCTATCCTCCTGCCCAACTCCCCATCTCTCCTTCTCCCAGAGCTAAGCAGCTAAATTTGTCAAGCAGAACTCCCGAAAAATATACCATTGTACCCCGAATCCACTAAGCAACTGATTAAGAAGAAAGCAGAGGCCTGTAATCCTGTCCCAGGGCCCTTCCAATGGTGCAGAAAGCCTAAAGAGATACAGCTAGTGAGGCTGAGATTAAAGTAGCCATTGTGTGTGACATTTTCTGAAAGGGCTCATTTCAACATGAAAAATGGCCTTGGGATTATGATAAATGGGGGGTTCTGACATGCACATTCCCCTCCTATAATTGTCAGTGTTAGAGCTGAGATAGCAGATTGTCTGCCTCCTGTGATGGAGGCCTCTGTAAAACTCACCTTTTTCCCAGCTGACCTTCAGAGGGGATGATTAATTGCCTGGAGGTAGCCTCTTGTCAGTTAGCCTGTGATCTTTGTTCTCTATGTTCAAACCATCTGCTGAGAATGGACAAGGCCACTACTCCATCCCTTAGTCCTTTTCATACTTATTACTGCTGAGAAAGAACAGGGCCAGGGCTTCAAGGGTCTCATGCTAAAATTGGCACCATAGCTCCCAGCTCGCTAACAGTGAGGGAGATTTATAGACTCATCCTTTCCAGCCTCTTACAATTTTCAAGGATTGTTCCAGCTACGAGCAGAGCTCCAGGATTCAAACAAAAAAGAAAATTCTCTCCCATGCCTTGGGATAGTAATAACTGAGCCATTACTTGTCAGACTGAGAAAGGTTTGAGAATCCAGGGAATTATCAGAGCAGCTGTTGTGTTTCCTTTTAAGGTTCCTATGTCTTAAACAGGTCAGCAGAATTCTTATTAGCTTTTACAGGAAGCAAAAAACTGGACCACAAACATGCTGTGTGTATGGTGGCCACGCTCTGCTCTGCTGTATCAGAGCCAGGAGCTGGACAGCTTTCCCAGCGCTGCTTAGCCAGACTGACACTCGTCACCAATGCCCAGGGCACTGCCACACACCGTTTCAAGAGATGGGAAGAATTTCTCTAGGCTGTCCTATCAGCTTTTATATATAAATAGACAATCACCTCCTCCAGTTGTTTTTTTTGGAAGGGTGTCTGGTGCATTAAAAATTTCCCATTGCTGGGTGAAGTTCCCCTGTGGGCAGAGAAGCAGACAGTTACCTAAAAAACACATAACTCAGAAGTCAGGCAGGAGTCTTTTGGTGTATATTGCTCTACTCCTAACTGAATCGTCCCCTATCTTCTTAGGAAAGTGACTCTTTGGGGGGCAAAAAAAAACCCTATACATTTTAAAAAGAGTATTAATTGATTAAAAATAAAACCAGAAGAACACCAATATAAAAAATACATTCTTTTGTTTTCATCTTTTCTCCAGAAAACTGTCCAAGGATATATTTAACGTGAAATTTATGTAAGTCTCTGTGAAACCTGTATAGATTTAAGCACATTCTTCAATTTAAGCATGTATTTTGCTGAATAAGAATGTTAGTTTCTGCTGAATCTTTATGCAAAATTCTGTCTCAGAAAACTAGGGCTCAGCTTTGAATTCATTAGTAATAGTAATTTAGGTTACTCTAATAGAATAAATGGGGCACAATATCCGTACAGGAGAATATTATTATTCTATTCTTAATTGATATTAGCCTCTTCTTACCAGAAAGATCACTTATTAGTGCAGACATGGATAAAAAAATGGATTTCATCATTACATTTTTCTCAGGTTTTCATGTGTTTTAGGTCTCACTGCCTTTCAGGGACACTGATTTCTTGCATGGAAAGTCTATTCTGTGCACTTTTTGGTTGGAGTCTTGAGATTTGAGATACTATGTAAATACATTTGGGTAGATGTCAGTCTGACAGCTTTTTTTTCTGTAATTCCCATTTGCTTTTCCTGTTTGTTTCCTCTTCCCTCTCACACGTAGTGGACTGCATGGATCCTACCTGCTCGGGACGAGGCGTGTGCGTGCGAGGGGAATGTCACTGTTCTGTTGGCTGGGGAGGAACAAACTGTGAGACCCCAAGAGCCACTTGCCTGGATCAGTGCTCTGGGCATGGGACCTTCCTCCCAGATACTGGACTCTGCAGCTGCGATCCCAACTGGACTGGACATGACTGCTCAATTGGTAACGTCAGCGGTGACTTACTCGTGGTTTTTATTTTAGTTAAACTTTGTAAAATATTCAGACTCTACTCTGCAAAAAAAAGCGCTACAAGTGTGTTCCAGTGAAGCACATGTAGGGCATGGCTGGAAGCAGAAGTTCCATAGCTCAACAGCATAAATAATTCTGCTTTCATTGCTGAGCACAGAGTAATATAATAAATAACCCCATTAAAACCATCTAGGCTTGCTATTGTTCATCATATGGTCGTGAATGTAATTGATGGTCTACATATGACTGCTTGTTCTAGTGTTAGTTCTTGATGAGTCTGAGTAGCCACCAAAGGGTCTGTTTTGATTTTTAGAAGATGACTAAATAATCTTTAGGTGGCTGTAAACAAGAAGGAAGTGGTGACAATCTGTCAGATCTCTTTTCTCTTCTGAAATCCAAGCCCGTGCACTTCTAGGTGCAGCCAGACTGCCACATGAGGTTCATATAAAAATAGTATCCTCTATCAAGTAAAAAATAAGTTTACTGATTAAAAGTATTTAATAGTACAAGCATCTACAAAGAAGACACATTTTATGGGCAGTTTTGTGTAGAGGTTTGGAACTGCTACTTCTTTCCTCTGCTGAATGGGCATCTTGCTCAAAATTTGCATCAGGTATATGAGCTGAAGGCTAAAGAAAAGCTATTTAAGAACCTTTTCTTCCAAATGCAATTAGCTCTTAGAGAAACACTGAGAAATGCTGGAATACAATAAACAGTCAGAACCTGTGGAACACTGGTTCTTTGGCTTTTGTCCTGTTTTTTGTGCTCACAAACAGGAGACTCTAGTAATAACAGCTTCTATACCTTAGGCAGCTGGGGTGGGACTAGGCCAAAAATCCAGGGCAGTTCAGTATAGGCAATGAAATTAAAGGAATTTGCAGCAAAGTGACCCAAAAGAAAAAGCTATTGGGAGAGTGGATGTAGCAGAAGAATTATGTAAACAATATTTTCACTGAGGAATTACTATCATGAATAAAGAAAATCTGGTTAATATCTTGCAGGTAGTTTAAGAGAGTAACTTTCAAGGATGGAGCAAACTGAATAAGCTGGTACTAAGAATATAAAACATTTTTTGTCAATCATCATTTAGGTTAGATGTTAAAAGCTTGTCATAAAGTAAAATTGACTGGACTGAAAAATAAGCAGAAGAGGAGGCCTACTTGCCTGGGGCTGAAATTAGGTTGATGAACACTTTTGCAGATGTAGGTAGAGTAGCTATGTCTAAGTTTAGAGAACTTAGAAAATTTATAACTAAAACAGAGAGACAAGTCTCCTTTAATTTCAAAACAAATTTTAATTAAGGTATGATAAATGGAAGGATAACAGTTCCTAGCTATGAGATATATATGTATATATGTATATTCAAGAGAAAAACAAAACAACCAAGACTGAACCAATAAAACCCCTGAACCAAAACACCCCCCACACACACACAGTCCGTCCCCGTCGGGCACAGCTGGTATTTACGGGTAGTAAGCGACGAGATGAGTGACCGATGCTGGAGTGCCCCNATGTAAAAAGTTCTCTCACGTCTGGGCTGGCCACTGCTGGGCTCCCTCACAGAAGCCCGATGTAAGAACCCCCCGGCTAGCAATGTCGTGTTCTCTCTCTCGGGTAATGTCAAAAACACAATCCAAAGAAAGCTCCATAAAATCCAGGGATGGGAAAAGAAACAGCAGGAAAGGCAAAGAAAGAAACCAAAAACTCAGGGAGGTTTCTCCTTCAGCCCTCTCTCCGCTGCCAACTGCCAAACCAGTGTGTCTGCTTCCCCCCCACCCTAAATCACCGGTCATCCTGCTTCTTTTGTTTGAGGCAAATGGACTGGGGTAGAGCAATTTGCCTCTCATTCTGGTGCTGGGGAAAGAAAAAATTCCATTAGATTCTGAAACTATAACAAGCTATCATGTCTTGAAAGGAGGATAAATTTTGTACCAGGCTTTTCCTTTCCACAAATTAACAGCTTCAGTTCCATTCTCTGTGTGCTTATTTATAAGACCACCATAAGGAAAAAGGTAGTTGTGTATTTCTAGTGATTTTGTAGCATAGTTCATAACTGAGTCATTATTCTGAGTTTGTACAGAGGTTTGGGCATTGCAGGGATGGATTTGGAAAAATGTTTATTTCTACGCACAAACAGAATTCACTTTTCCCTTTGTTAACCTGCAGGGTCATGTACAGATGATTTATAAGCTTTCCTTATACTGCTCTTATAAATCCATCTAGTGCAAACTTTCTTTGGCAGCATGAGGTTATTTGAGACAAACTCAAGCATCATTCCAAGCCCTTTTCCCTTACCAAACTGCTTGTAACATTCGGGTTATTGTGCCTCACAGCTAAAATCACAGCTAAGGTGATTTGTAAACTTCCATTTCTAGCCCAGACTTTTCCACTTTCAATTGATGACTTGATTTGAAAGACAGATTTACTCACAGCATATGTGACACTCTTCTTGCATGATTAAAATAGAATCAGCAGGCATGTTACTACACGTAACCACACATTGCCCAACCCAGTGGGGTGGAGGTTCTGTAGAAGGGACTAAAGGGGCCAGATTTTTATTGTCATATAAAACAGGACCAAATAGAACAGGAGAGTTATTAACGGAAAGAACTAATACTTGCTTAAATCACTTTCGGCTCAGCAAAGCACTTAGGACTGTGTTCAGTCGCAGTGAAATCTATAGGACTGTGCTGACATGGGCTAGTGCCAGCGACAGCCCTTTCATAAACCACATGGAGAGGTAGACCCTGAGAAAAGCAAAATCAGCTGGAACCTCAGAATATGAGGAGGCACGTTGGATTTTCCAGCTCTTAGCACCTTGAAGTCAAGACTAGTTACTATCTGCAGTGCTGTATGCTGTATTCATTTGGAAGGTTATCAGGTAGTATGGAAGCAGGAGGTGAAAGTCTGTAGATTGTCATATGTAGAAAGAAAAATTAGACTATCTTAGAACCTTAGACTCCATCTTTCATCTAAGTAGGTAGATTTCACCTTCCCCTTAGTGGTAAACTTAAAGGAACACAGATTGCTGGGTAAAACCCTTAGTTTTCACAAAATAATATCAAAGAGATTTCTGTTTCCTGTTTATATTATCCTTTTTCATTCCACTCAGCCTGTGTCTTCATAAACAAGCTGTGCATTTCAGTCTCTTGTGAGAGACTCCTCCTCTGAACTACGTTGTAGTAGGAAGAAGTAATTACATGTTTTGGGGTTTCTTTAGCTTTATGTGTCTGCCCACTGCCAGTACCTATTGAGTCAGAGCTACTCCCATACTACCTCAGCTCTTTCAGTCTGGAAAAGTGCTTCTTAAATATACTTCAGCCTTTTATGCAAGGACAGTTTTGTAGGATCCCTTTTTCCCTCAGTATGTGCTGCCTTTTTTGTAGATTCCCAAATATTACAAAAAAAGTCTTTTAGAGAAAGGTGCAAAGAGAAATCAAGAGATAACTTGTATTGAGTAGCAGAAGAGACATTTTGAATTCTCCATGGGAGATTTCAATCCCTACCCTTTTGCATCTTAGTACTGTTGCACAAGAAAATACTAAAAAGGTCTTTATAACCCAGCTCAGCTAAAAAGACCAAGGCAATGTACAAGAAAGGTAATTAAGAAACCACTGATCCTAACCCTGTTTCTCCAGGATCTGTCATCACAGATCCTCTGTATCCCAGGCTTTTGCTGGGCTATCTCCCTTCACCTCTTAATGAACCCTAGGTGGCAACTAATGAAGTCATTATGGGGCAGCACTCTTAACCTCTTATTGTCTGAGTATGGTGGGAAGAAGGAAGTGGTCTGTGCTGCAATATGAAACAGAACTTAATAGGTGATATAGTCTCTTGACCTGTTTAAACTGGAGCAAGTATTTCTAGCTAATTAAGAAGCAGCACACCACATACTATAAGATCTATTTGCTGACTGCAGTGAATGAATAAGTGAGTCATGTCATCTGCATTGGAGGAATGCACTGTTTACCAGAGGGATCTGCCTGATGCATCAGTACAATCCCAGGCCCATCAAAACAGTATTATGCTTGGATACAAAATCATTATTAAAGGAATTAAGTTAGCTGGTGTTGTCCTTCACTCTCCTTAAATTTAAATCAGCAATTTTCACAGTTCTCTGTTAGTTGGCATCTTGACAAGCATGATATTCACAGGAAACATTGGAAAGTTGAACATACAGAGCAGCAATAGAAATTATGTTCACTGTGTAATAAGTGCACTGGCTATTTCTGGGCAGTTGACAGTGGTTGTAGATAGACCTGCATGGCTCACTCGTGATGACTGACTCTATGCATGGTTGACATCCAGGCAGTACTTCAGACCTTTAAAAGTACACAGGAGAAGACCAGTACTAGAAGTAGTGCTTTGTGTATAGTGATCCTAAATTGTCAGGGGGTACATAAAATCTTGGACTGTACTTTTAATGATAAGAGTTAGAAGCTGGGACTCAGTAAAAAAAAAAGATTTTGATGATTTACTTCACATTTTTAAAAGGCTGAGAGATCATGCCTGACCTTTGACTGAGGCTGAGCTTAAATGACCATATCTCATGAAATCTAGTAGTTTGATCCTATTCATAGTTCCTCGCATCACTTCTGCTACTAACAAGGTTTTTTGAGGATATAGCATTTGACTTTAGGACTGCCCTTTTATCCCCATTGTGACAGGGAGCAAATGCTGCTTCCTAGTGACGCGTTGACAGACTTTGTTACTAAGGTCTAAGGTCACAAAGATATTTAGGCATTTAAAATTTACCTTAAGGAAATGCAGATTATAAAGCTTTACTGTAGTGCTGCAGAGAATTTATCAGCTTCTGAGATATCCTACCACTCTGTCTATTGAAAAGGTACCTTACTTTCCTAAATTTCTTCTGTGGCACCTACAGCAGGTGTCTCCTTCATCTGAGAAAGCTTTAGACATGCTCTCTGACTTCTTGGGAGAGTATCCTACCAACAGGTCAATGCAGATGCTATAAGCAGTTAGCTCAAAGAAAACAGGGAGCCAATCCAATTTGGCAAGGGCAAAACAGCTGGGGAAGGTTCTGGAACACATATCTGATGAGGAGCAGCTGAGGGAGCTGTGGGGTTTCAGCTTGAAGGAAAAGAGGCACAGGGAAAACCCTATCTCCCTCTACAATGGAAGTGGTAGCTAGGTGGGGTTTGGTCTCTTGGATAACAAGTGGCAGGACAAGAGGAAATGGCTTCAAAGTCGTGCCAGGGGAGATTTAGGTTGGGTATTAGGGAAAATTGCTTCCCTGTTAGGATTGTCCACTGGAAGAGGCTGCCAGGGAGGTTGTGGAGTCACAATCCGTGGTGGGGTATAAAAGACATGTATATGGCACCTGGGGATATCCTTATGGGTGAGCTTGGCAGTGCTGGGTTAATGGTTAGACTTGATCATCTTTGAGGTCTTTTCCAACCTAAATGATTCTATAAATCTATGATATGGGTTTCATCCCCTGAACCTTAATGCTAGCTGGGCCTTACAGAGTGCCTGTGATCTGGAACAGGAACAGTATTTCAGACCATCCATCTCCTTAGGATTTCCAGCACTGCAACACTTGTGGCCACACTGATTCTGGTTAGAAATGCTATAAATGTCTTTAATGCACAGGGGTAAAAAAAAAGGTTTTGAAGTCATGCCTAGTTTTGTGCTATCCCCTTCAGCTCTTAGGCATTACTGATTTATGATAATCATGACATTACTGATTTAGTGGAATAGTTGTCCTCAAGAAAGAAATCTCGGCAGAAGTCAGTTTAGATCTTAGTGAAGTTGGAATCCTTTAAAAGGAGCTTAATTGGTTCCTCATTGACTCAGCTCCTTTTTGATTTGGCTATTTCATATTACTTTGTGGCAGTCTGGGTTCAGCTTTTGAGGTATCCTTGGTCCTGCCAAATAACTGTAGAAGGCTCAGCAGGCATCATGATCACAGATTCCTTAGGAGAGAGGCACTTACAGAACTCTGGCATTTATCAGAAACAGTAGGAAAGTCCCTCTTAGGCTGTGTGATTGGTGACAAGCAGCTTTGGAGGGGCTTCAGATTGCCATGGAGCGATCACAATCCAGATAAATCTTGTCTCCAAGCACAGTGGGGAAGTAGTGTGGGTAGCCACAGGACTAGCAGAAGACTGGTTATATACCCACCAGATGTAAAATAATTCTCCATGACTTTACTGTTTTGGTAGCTTGAGAAGCTGGACCTAAAACTAACATGGTGTGTGCATTCACTTCTCTGATTGTAGGGAAGTCATAGTCTTATAAATTACTGTACAGCACATTGAAGTCAATGGAGAAGCTCCTGTTTACTGTGCAGGAGTATGGGTTACTTCAAAGGCATTCACAAGCAGTGACTGGATTTAAGATCCTGTATCAGTTAATAGTAGTGACTGAAATTTTTAGTATCAATTTAGTTGTATAAATTAACAACGGTGAAAGTCTTTCAGAGAGCAGCTAACAGGGTTCCCCACTACGAAGCTGTACAGTTCACTGAAACATGTGTCTTTTCTCTGTTCCAATCAGTAGATAAAAAGACATTGAAGAATGAATCTTGAAATAATTAAGCTAAAGCAAATGTACTTTTACCTTCCAATGTCTTATTTTCATCAGGAGTTGTGCATGAGACTATTGCACAAACATATACAGGCACACAAAAGCACAATCCTCATATATCTTACCAGGCAAGGTCATATCCCATTGGTCAAACAGCACCAGGGTTAATGCAACATGTGTGAAAAAAATTTGATTTCCTTGGGCTTATTGGTGTCAAATTTTGAAAACAGAATCAATCTCGCATTAAATTCACGTCATGCTCAAGGCCATCACAATAAAAATTCATCCTTAGAAAATGTTCGTATAATTTCTTCTTTAAACAAATCATTTTCTTTGGGGATAAAAATGTCTCTGAAAAAGATTCCATCAGCTCTCGTGTCATACAGGCTTGTACCATACTACAGACTAGGGCCCTTTTTCATGCCTAGGAAGTTGCTGATTCATCTTTTTCTGAACTTTAAAACATGTGAGGAAGAACAAGAGAAATAAACCTCAGGATGCAACCCCTGAAACTGATAAACATCTGTATATTTTAGATCTTAATCACTTACGGCAAAGTTACCAGACACAGATGAGGCAATTGAAATTTTGGTAGCACAGCATCTTCAAAGATAGTCTTAGTACCATCAATATGTGTTCCATCTCTATACCTAAACTGCAGACTCACCCTGAAAGCTTTAATTTGGTCCTTTAGTGGTCATTCAAGGCCAGGAAATGTTTTGCACCAGCAGGAATTTCCTCCTCAGCCTTGCAGAAGCATAATATGCTGATTTATGAACTTGTGATCCTCCCCATTTTATTTATGTGGAGAGAAGTAACTTTTCTCCCTAAGGAATAAAGTATGTGCAGCCCAGTGCTGTTACCCAAAACTCTAACTGGCTCTGCCTGCCAGATACCTGCTTTGTGGATTGTGAAGAAATCAGTGAACCCAAAGAATCAACAGTGTTAACAAGAACTATCACTGTACAAACCATGAATTTTTTGATGTAGTTGGGATTATAAGTACATATTTTAGCCTACCCATTGCCAAGATGAATTTATCCTTTAAAGTCTTCTAAGCTTTTTATTAAAAATGCAATAAAAGACTAAATCAGCCCAAACCTTTGAAGTAAAAGTATACAGTAAGGCTTTCATTTGAATACCCTTTTACTTCCTTTCCTTTTGTTTATTAAAAATGTGGATAAGGAGATCCTGGTGTGGTGGAAAAAATGGTAATAGTTGAAATGGGCTGTAGTTATTTTTGTGGGGAGTCCAATTCTTCAAAAGTCCAAATATCTTTGTGCTCAGCAGATGAAAGCCATACTAAAGGGAAGTAGAAAACTCCTACTAAGGCAGAAAATGCAACTTATCCTTCAATATGGATTCCTACTTAAAATCTGATAGCTGAGAAGCTGTTTTAGGTTGTTTCCCTAGCCAACCAAAGATCCATCAAACTTCTGTCAGCTCTAGGATGTGTTTAGAGTCTTACTTCTAACCACCTCTCTGTGTGCAGCAGACCATGCAGTCTTGGTGAGATAGAATGACTAAGGGAAGATTGAAGGACCTGAATTCTTGCATTCTAGCTGTCATTTCAAACTTGGCCAAAACCAGTGGAAGCAATGATATCATCGGTCTGGTTCTGACCATTAGATCACAAAGCATTTGGTCTGATGAGGTCATGTCTCAGGCTGAGAATAGTGTGTGTCCAGTGGTGTAACAAGCAGTCCCTGGTTCTCACTGACCTTGGTCATTCTGTGATGAATAAAGCTTCTCTCTCATATCAGCCGTAATCAGTGCAAATTTATGGAGAGCCACAAAGGGCCATGGGTAGACTATTCCATTCCCTATTTCTTTTCTACAACAGAGCTGATTCCCAGCATGCCAATTTTAGTTCAACATTCTTCTCTATCTCCAAATGTGACCTCAACAGTCACACCATGAGCTCAAAAATTCTCTTTGTTTGGATCAATTTTGTTTTGTGTTGTGGAATCTTCTGTCTGAAAATACCAGTGATGTACTGGACTCAGCAGAGTTCATGTTTTAACATTGCTAATTTGAAGAATTTCACAGCACCACAATAAGATATTAAATGCCATGTTTAAAACAGACTTCTGTTTAAAAAGTATGTTTTCAGGATGACTGAACAATTAGCATGCTTGCTTGTATCACTGAGAATTTATCACTTGTGTCACCGGGTCTCAGATGACCAAATTTTTGGCTTTTTCTCTGACTTTGCATTTGAAAGGAGAAGCCTTAGCATCCTTAAACTTCTGGACTTAACATCATGGGGCCTGGTCATGACTTAGTACCTCTTTTAAAAATAATAATAACAATAATAATAATGCTTTTAAAAATAATAATCCAGCTGTCGCTGAGCACAAAATACTGTCCTGCAAGCATAATGGGAAATGATTCTTCAAGTTGTTTTGGAGATAAAGCCAGTTGATCAAGCCAGCTGAGAACCTGAAATATTATAGTCACTGCATGGAATAGGTCATGCTCATAAAGCCGTAGGAATCAGTGTGTATTTCTGCAGGCTTAGAATTGCTCTGTGGCAGTCATACATCTTTTGAACTGAAGGTAAATATCATTCAGTAAATTTAGCCAATCAGCCTGTAACCAACTCACAAAAGAGGGTGTAGACATCTTCTTAATTTGTCAGTCTATACCTCTGCTTCTGACCATTCCACTTTTAACCAGAATACTGCTGCAATATCTGCAGGGTGGATACTTGTGCGTAGTCAGTCTCTGCCTGTGGTCTACCTTGATTATGCTGGATCAAGACTATCATCTCATACCTCACTCATTTGACTCAGCAAGGATCATCAGAGGTTCCATGTCACAGCTTCTCCGCTACCATTCAGTCAATTCCATGCTGTTTTTGATGGATAGCTCCTGTGACTGTGACCTTACACTCCACCCCAACTGGAGCTCATCATATTCAGAGTTTCTGCAAAGGTTTATTGGGTGTTTTCAGCTTCATCAAATCATGTTTGAGACACTGAAAGAGGTTTCCCTGAGAAGCTGTGGCTGCCCCATCCCTGAAAGTGTTCAAGGCCAGGTTGGATGTGTCTCTGAGCAACTTGGTTGAATGGAAGGTGTCCTTGCCCATGGCAGGGAGGTTGGAATGAGATGGTCTTTAAGGTCCCTTCCAACTCAAACCATTCTATGGTTCTGTGTTTCATTCGAGGTTATAATGTCTGAGGTTAGATAATAAGGAAAGTATTCTATGGGTCAGTAAAAAAGAATAACATCAAAATTAAGCAAATAAAAAACAATGTAAGACCAGTGATTGTCATATAGTAGGTCAGTGTCTACTGAAGGCCAGAAATCCATGATTTAATAAGCTGTCTGAAGTGGATACTCTGAAATTAGTATAGCCTTTCTGCCCCCTTCCAAGTTGCAAGATGTTCATACTCTAAAACCTATTATCATAATTTGCACTAATGAGCACCTTTCTAATGATCTTGACAGATGAAGGTTCAAAAGTGCTTTGGAGAGAGCTTTGTGGCTTTTCAGTAAAAGTGGTCTTTCCAGATGGGTGTCGAGGCATATGGACAGCACAGCAGACACAAACCTTTCGGATCAGCTGCTGCTGCATCCTGTATTTGTGGATAGACAAACATCTCCCTTCTGGATATTTCAGCCCTACATGTTTCATACATGTTCTGTGTCTCCTTTTGAAGAAGATGAATAGCAATAAAATTTCTAAGTTCTTTGATGAAATCCTGTCTGAAGAAAAAGAAAACCATATTGGGAATGTCTGAGCTCCAAGGGAATCCCAAGCAAATCTAGGTTGTGATCACTTCAGCACACACATTTGTAACTGCTCTGTTGAACTGATTTTAGAAAAAAACAAACTGTACAGAATTGGAAAAGAAATTAGTTATTTTTAATGACAGTAAGCATGTGCAAAAGGCTTTTCCGCTGTCTAATTATCTCTTCCTTATAGACACAGAGAGGAAATTAAAATTAATCTAAAGAAGAATTCTTGTTAGGATTAGGAATCCTAACATTAGGAATTTTTTCTTCTCTGGGAAGCTTTACATCACACCTCAGGAAGCATAGAGATTCAATTGAGCATCAAAGAGAAAAATATAATCCTGCGCTTTGGGATATTTATTTTTATTCCACAAATCTCAGCTCCAGGACTGAAGCCTGACAATACCTGGCATTTCATGTCCTGCTATTCAACAGCAAGAGACAGTTTAAAATAAAGTTCATAATAATAAATAAATGGAAGATTGACACAAGTACGAAAGTAAAACACAGCCATAGAGAAGCTACTTTAGATACAACATGATGGTCAATCTCTAGTATTTAAGGCAAGGATGAAAATAGAGTATAAATAGTGTGGAAATTAAAAGCTGATAAAAGGCACCAGAGCAGTTTAATAGAATTTCGTCTCATAGAGTTAAACGGCTTTTCAGACAGAAACCAGAAGACCTTTATGTAAATATGGAGCAAGCTGAAGTTGCACTTAGAATTGAGGGGTTTTTGTAGAAGATATTCCAACTGTACCAGTCTACATTGTGCAGCTGGACAGATTGCATAAGAGCTGTGATCCGTTAGCACAGGGCTTGCTGATGACTGCTCCCGTTCTTACTGTTACTATTTCTAGAAAGAATTTCCAGGAGTCCCATTGTGCTCAGTGCTGTAAGCTTACAGAGTTAGAGGCTCGGTCTTGGAGGACAGACATATATTACTATACCAAGCTCATTCATTATTCATTTTAGAGATGGAAGATAGGTTCTAAGGCAGTTGTGAATGTATCTCCTGGATCTGCTCAGCACCAGGTGAGGAGTGAATTTGTGGACTCTTTATGTCCGAGTTTGGCAGCTCAGAGCAGCCCAGGTTCCTGATTTGAATATCCAGACAGAGATGAGGCCTTGAATGGGATTTGCAGAAGCCTTTCAGTTAAACACAAAGCCATTTATGCAAACAAAGACATAAATACCAGGGAGAAAATTGGGGAAAAGGCTGAAATGAGGTTATCTTTTTTGTCTAGTTGAGGGCCAGAGATGGGTGCTTTCTTGTATTAGGGATTTTCACCAACCCTTCTTCAAAGCTGTCCATTCAGCGTATGTATTGAAGACCCATGTTCAGTCCTCCTTCTGCAGACCTGGCAAGAATCAGTGTTCAGGCCAAGTCAGGTGTCCTGGTTAGGCTCACCCTCTAACACAGGATTTGCATTCCCCAGTGCGAGCACTCCCGGATGCTTCCCAGGGTTTTGTGTTCAGAAGGTGAAAATTCAGATGCCCCAAGTTACATTTCAAAACCTTGCTGAAGGTCAGTGTTCTTCCTGATGAGGGATGATAGCAAAGCTGATGGATTCATTTTCAGTCTTCGGAGAGCATCCTTTAATCTTGATTTCCTCATCCATGGAAAGAAAATAAATAGCTGTTGCCGTTCAGATATATTCAGTTTGCTGAGCTGTGTAAAATGCATTGAGACCCTTGAGTGGAGTGGAGAGTCATCTCAGTACCAGAAGTTTAATAACACTCATAAAAGCACAGGTTTTATGTTTATGACATAAATAATAATTACTATTTCTACATTAGGAATATTTGCATAATTGATATATGTTTTTAAAAAGTACATAAACAGGTTATTTGTACAAAGGCATTAAATTATGCAAACCTTGCTTTTAGGGCATGATCTCTGAAGGTAAAAACACATCCCCCTCACTTCATGACAGGGACACAACTTGCACAACCATTTCCTGGTTGCTACTGAACTGGGATGGTTTTTGGAGGATTTCAGGCTACAGATCTGTTACTGGCAAGGGCAGAAAATCCAGACCTCTCCTGTCAGGTTTTGCCTTGCTCCCCAGTTTGATCCTTTCCTTATTGCATTTGTAAACAGAATGTTTTTAAAAGCTAATGTGCTTTGTGCCTTCCTCAGTGACAGCAGAGGAGTTCATGTCACTACAAAGTTATCAAATAACAGGAATGAGAGTTTCGTAAGACTGTAAAATGTGTTGTGTTATGAAGAATGTATTTAACACTTCACTGCTATCTAAACCATGCTGATCATGCACCTTCTCGGGTTTTTTTATTATATCTTTATATTTGCTGCTTTTCCCAGGTATTCCCCATAACTTGCCTTCTAAAGTATGTTCTGAAAACTAGGCTTAGCTCCTCACCGAACTCAGACATTTATCTCTGAGCAGTTCCTCTTTTCTGTGCTTCTTTTCTGGAAAAATCTATCTGAGACTGGAAATGGCCTCAAATGAGCCAACTTGAAATGGGAAAATCCCAGTTAAGACAGATTTTTAATTATTAAATTTTCTATTAATATATTTGAGGTCAGTGGAACCGACCCAGTTTTCAGGAAGCTCAGAGCAGTTTCACCTGATCTTATATTTTAGCACTAAATCCATATTTATTAAAGGATTTAGCAGGCAAGGCAGAAGCAGCTAAGTCTCTGATTCTGCATCACATGAATGCTAAAGAAAAATTTTCATCTGCATTGCTCTTCTCTAAGCTGGAAAGCTTTAAATTGTTGTCAAGCCAGTTTGAGGATTTGTGGCAGGGTAGGGGCAAACAAGTACAAATAGATTTGCTATAAATGAAGCAGAAATTAGCATCATTATCCCTTTCTCAACCCCATTCTTTAATGTAATGTGAAAATAATATGGAATTCTGGATGATGCCATTTCATGTGTTGAAAGCTCCTGTGTCTGTTGCATCAATTAAAAAGGGCCATGAACAAAGCAACATGCTGGTCGTTAGTGTGTGATAGGTTTCTTTACCACTTTTCTTCTGAGATATCAAAGGCAACATAGCAGACTTTTATTCTTAATGGGACAGATTTGGGTCAGTTTTTAGCAGGATATGCAAAAAAAAAGGGAAAAAAGAAAAAGTATAAGGTACAAGTTTTTATTTGTATGAGTAATTGCTTTAGTATTCTTACTTCTGAAGTGCTGTTAATGCACTGTGACCTCATTACACCTGGCAAAGTGCAAATGCAGAACAAAAAGGATAATCTTGGCCTCAGATACTTGAGATTCTTAAGCTTTAAGTGAACAACAACAGAGACATGCCAATGGAGATAGAATAAAATTACAATACAGTTTTTTTCTACACACTGTCGAGAATTTAAGGCAAGTCAGCAGCCACTGTTGAGATTTTGGGTAGTATTCAAGATGGATTAGGATTTTTAAGAGAGCTTTGAGTAATTATGAGGCAGCCCTTACAGACCAAAGGGAAATTTCTCTCCCAGTCATGAGGACATAGTGAGTAAACAAAGAGAAAACATTTGTCTAAAAACTAGCCAGCAGGCACCTGAGTCTGGGCTCATAGAATCACAGAATACTTTGACTTTGAAGGGACCTTAAAGTCATCCAGTTCTACGCCCCCTGGCAAGGCAGGGACATTTTCCACTAGACCAGGTTGCTCAGAGCCCCAGTCATGGGCTGGTTCCTGGTGGGGATGAGCAGTGATGGAATAGAGCAGGTCCTGAAACTGAAGATTAATGATTTCTGGTTTGATTATTTGCATGAAAAATAACCAGAATCCTGTTGGAATGGCATTTTCCTTTTCTAAGAAAAATCTTTATGGTCACCTAAGACCCCTGGATCAACCACCCAGAACTCAACAGTGCCTTGAGCACAGTCTGCTCCAGAAGTTCTCCATGAAACAGATTTCAAGGGAATCATCCTCTGGAACTAGCTGTTTTTCCTCTTTGACCCACAGAGGGCAACTAGGCTCAATTCAGGTCTTCAGGTAAGACTGCCATTACAGGAGGTGAAATGCAGATGATGCAAGACACCACTTCTGTACAGTAACACTGCAAATCCCTAGATGGTAACATTGAAAGGAACTTCATTCCTTAGATAAAACTCTGCATCCATGAACTAATTAACACCCATCAGTGCCCTCTGGTAAGTGCAAGCACCAGTGAGCAAAATATAGGGTATTACTCAAAGTCCAGTTATTTCTCACAGAGGTGCTTGGGTTGATTGTACATTTTGAGGACATTCAGCTTCATATTTGCTCTTAGAATTGAGCACCAGATTTACTCAGAGTATCCCCTTCCTTCAAGGGGCTGCAGACAGCTTTGAGAGTTGCATTGCAAGATGAAGTGAAACACAGTGCACCCCCAGGAAAGGATGAGGAGTGGCTAAGCTGTTCATACAAACAGTGGAAGAGATTAAAGATGAAAGGAAATATTTAGTCACCTTTTGGGAACGGCTGGTGTGAAAATATTTAATAGGCAGGTCCTTTATGCACAGTGTTCTAACTAAGCCTAAGTAAGCAGGAGCAATATAGTGCAGCTGGCCAGTCTGTAAATACTGTAATAGCAGAATTAAAAGCTTTCCTTCTCATTTGCTCCCATAGCTCAGATGGTAGCTAATCATGTCCTCTAATTTTAACAACAGAATTGGGAAATGTACCAAAAAAATGCAGCTTGTAATAAGAACAGAGGTGACAAATTCTGTCCCTTGAACTGAATGACAAAGAAACGATTCACCTTCCCTTTTCTGTAAAACAGCCTTAGCTGTCTTATTCTGCCCAAAAAGACATGTATTTAAGTGAAAGCTTAATCTGAAATCCATTTTGATCATTTCTTTGAGTGCCACCAGAAAAGTAAAAGCTACTCTGACTATTTAATCACTCATTAGAAACTGGTGAGCATTTCAGAGGGCTGTGTTATAAAGGGCCAGGGCGTACAGCAGGATATGTGTTGTAAGGCTATTTAAATTGTATGGTACCCATCTATCTTTAAACTGGCAGCTAAATGGAAGATTTAGATTTGAGAGTTCCTGGCTCCTGGTTCCCTGTCAGAAATAATTAAACTACGTTTTAGAGAGACTGTCGTAAGTAGTTTGCTTCACAAGTGTTTTTCACAGCTGAGAGTCTTTATTACAGCTCTTGGGGCCTGGGAATCAAAACCACCTTATATATCCATTATATATGAATTATACATTCATAACCTGGAGCCTGCACTCTCTTGTGTGCATGGGTGGTGGTTTGGCTGGGGTCTCAGCTGGGTGGGAGTTGAAACCTAAAATGTTCCCAGCATTCCTGTTCTGGGTTAGCCCAAGATCTGTTTGTTTTACATCATGCAGTGCATATCCCTCTCCTGCATGTGCAAGACTGTTCCTTGGCAGCATGTTGTCTGAGAAATATTTCAGTCAAGATATAAATGTCCCAGGGGGTTTTCCATCCCTTTTCATAAGAATGACTACACAGAGACTCTACTTTTCAGAAAGTGATTTTTTCTGTCTTCACCATTTTTGAATGCACTCCATTATCCTAGTTTAACACCTTTAAATAACTCCAAGAAGGGTTCTGACTGTCACTCCAAATAGTTTCCTTTTATGTGGGTTTTTTTTTTTCCTTCACCACCAGTCTGTGAATTCATGACCTACTATGACCTGCATTTTCATCTTACTGACAGGACACAGGACTGCATATCAGGACTTCAGGGAGGTCTTATGCCTGTGTCAGAGGTCACACGTACCTGTGGATCCATCGCTTCTCTATGCCTTGTTTATCTGCAAGGTGCTGCCCTTGGGTCAGGACAACCCTTGGTATCCATATAGGCTTGGGGATGAAGGGATTGAGAGCAACCCCAAGGAGAAGGGCTTGGGGTGGATGAAAAGCTTGACATGACTCTGCAATGTGCACTCACTGCCAGAAAGCCAGACGTGTCCTGGGCTGCATCAAAAGCTGCATGGACAGCAGATCAAGGGAGCGGGTTCTTCCCCTCTGCTCTTGTGAGACCTCACCTGGACTGCTGCATCCAGCTCTGGGGCCCCCAACATAAAAAGAATGTGGACCTGTAGAAGCAAGTCCAGAGGAGACCCACAAAGCTAGTCAGAGGGCTGCTGCACCTCTGCTATAGGGACAGGCTGAGAAAGTTATGTTTAGCCTGGAGAACAGAAGGCTCCAGGGAGACCTTACTGTGGCTTTTTTAGTACTTTAAGAGAGCTTATAAGAAAACTGGGGACAGAATTTTTAATAGAGCCTGTAGTGATAAGACAAAAGATAATTATTTTAAACTAAAAGAGAGTAGCTTTACACTAGATGTAAGGAAGAGGTTTTTTTACAAAGAGGGTGGTGAAACACTGGCACGGGTTGCCCAGAAAGGTGATGGATGCCCCATCCCTAGAAACATTTGAGGTCAGGTTGGATAAGTCTTTGACCAACCTGATTTAGGGAATGATGTGTGTGCTTGTGAAACTAGGTGACCTTTGGAGGTCCCTTCCGATGCATATGGTTTTGTTATCCTATGGAATAACATTCTGAAATCAAAAAATGACCACTAGTACTGAGCCAGACTCATCGACATTTTCAAACCTAAGATGAACTATTAGTTAAGTAATAGTTCAGTCATTAAGAAGTTCACGTGGATTTTGAAGTCACAAGAGGCCAAGTCCTCCAAGATGCCCATTTTCCTGATTGTCAGTGGAATTGTCTTCAGGAATTTCAGAGCTTCACAGTTGGCAACAGAGGAGGTTATTCACAATGCACATCGCTGGGCTCGAGGATATCAGTGATATCCTCTGATAGATGTCCCATCCCTTAGAGATGGGACACTGAAGGTCAGAGCTAGGGAACAGGATATAACAAAGGTGTGAAGTGACCAAGCTGGCATCCTCTGGATTGCTTGGTAAACTGTGAACAAGAAAAATTATGTATTATTTGATATTCTGAGGTCAGAGGTCAACACTTTGGAATAAAGAATGTAAACCAATAACCAAAGAACAGATTACAGTCCAAAATTAGACTAGCCCTATGGTGAAAGAGTGCTGGGAAGCACTAGAGGCTACAAAATTATTTTTTGGAGATGGGGTTAAATACCAGTACTGTCAGACTTTGTACTTTCTCAAGGTATTTCTTCTCAGCTTGCTGAAATTTTAGCAGCACAAACCTAACTTTGGATTTTTTCCCTGCAGTTTCCTTTATCCTCCCCCAGACTTGGTTCATTAGGTCAGCCAAGAAGAGACTTTTTTTTTTTTTTTTTTATGTGCAGCTTTATTGCTATATTAACCATCTTGCAGGTCATGTGTATTCAAGTACCATCCTGACCAGCCCACACTCATTGCAGTGTTGTCTGGCAGTTGAGGAAAAGGGCAGAAAACACACATGTCTGGGCTCCAGCCTTTTAGCAAATCAGTAACTTGCCTGTCCCTTATGTTCCTAAGAGGTACTGTAGTATGATGTTACCTCCCTCACATCTAGGAGCTGTGAAAATCTGTGTTTTGACGCCAGATGCAAAGCAAAAAGTTCTGACAGCAACTCGAGTCCTTCCCTTGCCTTTAGTGTTTGATAGTGTAATTTCTCCTTACTTCAAATAAAACTTACATTAGATTCTTTTACATCTCAGCAGCAAGTGTTATGTGCACATCCTCTGTTTAAGTAGCCAAGATACCCAAATACTTCTGCCAGTTTGACTCTAAGTGATACAAACAAGTTCCTGAGTGCCTTAAGTGATACAAACAAGTTCCTGAGTGCCTAAGCCCATTTGAACTCCAAAGCTTTCACTAGAGACTTAAATATGTAGGACTAAGTGTTTGAGAGGGTTTGGAGAAATCCAAAGCACCGCAGCAAAAGAAGTTGAACTGGAAACCATTCCACCACCCTGAGGTGCATAGGAATCAGGAGCTAGATACTGTTTTCATGTGACATTTGGAAAATTAGATGTTTTCTAGGCATGCAAAGCATCCTTATCATTACTATCATAGTTAGCACTGTCCAGAGAACTCTCTAATCCTTGGAGGCTGAAGTCCGTTTCAGTGTAAGGGGATGAAGGCATTGCAGCTCTCTGCTATGGTGCAAAACTTTCCTCCTGGACTTGAAGGGGATGTTCCAGCCCTGTTTCAGGAGCATATCAGAGGTCCCTGAACAGCCCAAGCATCCTGTAAATGGTTGTATTAATTAGCAGAAGACTAAAGGCAACTTAGGTAGGGCTGAATATCAGTCAGCTATGATGTTAATGCAGGCTGAGTAGTTTTGAATATTTTATATGCAGCCATTGACACAGAGTAAATGTCTTATATCAGTCACCCCTCCACCACAAGTCTGGAGATCCAAATCTTCACTTAGTATTCTCAGAGACACAAAGGGAGACACTAGAGATGTGCTGGTGTCTGAGATGCTCATTCTGGGGGTGCATAGCTCAGGGAACAGAGAGAAAATGTGCTCTGCAGAGTACCATGGTAGCCTTCTGTGTGCTTCCAGCCCAGTCCTGCTCAGCATTTCTTCTCTTCACATCTTCTCTTCATGACCCCGAAAGGAACTGTGTCCCTACTCTGTGAAATCTCTAAAATGGCTCAGTCAAGGAGAAGGCTTGAGGCCAAAACATTTGGAATTTAGAAGCACCAGGCAGAAGTCAGAGAGAAAGGGGAAGAGCTGAGAGGCTGAAATACTGCGAATCGCCTCTCTTCCAGTTGACAAGGAGAGGAGAGTATAGTCAGGGTTTATTAGAGATCAAAAGTAGCAGTCAGGTGATGAGTCTGGAGAAGATACAGATTTATTTCATTTGCTCTGCAGTACAATACTGCATCACTATTTGGGTTTATTTTTTTTCCCTTGAAATCAGTCCTTTATAGTAGTGATGGTAGTGGGCACTTGAATACCTGACTCATGGGTATCTGTTCTCCATCAAGTCTCTGTTTCTCCAGGCAAACACAGTGTAGATGAAAACACAAAGTCTCCCAAATTCATGCCAAGGCAATGCCAGTTTTTAGACAAAAGTCTAGTGCTAGACAAAAATGTTATGCATGTCCTCATGCCCTATGGAGCTCATAGAGGGTGGGAATGCCAGCACCTCTGAAAAGTCAAGGTCCTTTTTGGAGGTAAGTACCAAAATATCCAGGTTTGAGTATGCTTTTCCATTAACTCTGATAAAACTTGAGAACAAGCATCATCCTATCAACTTCAGTGCATCTGGCTCACAAAAAAGGCACAGTGCTATCTCAGAATGCCTCAGAGGGGATTTTTAATGGAGTGGTAGGAGAACAGCAACATAGCAGAAATATGCAGACTCAGTAAAAATAAAAATATTCTATATTAACTTTAAAGGGAGAAGAAGGATTTTAATGAATCCCATCCCTGGAACTGTGGGTTAACAAGCCATAAACAGACTTAACTTTAGCATCAGTAGTTTATCAGTACATTGTTTCCACACTTACCGAGATTTTAATTAAATGTGACTTCCGTTCTGCTTATTGGAAGAGCCTTCCCCTTTGGATCTGAGGATCACAAAAGCTCAAGGAGTGCCAGAGAATTAGAAAGCAAATAGGAGGATCAATCACAGCAGACCTCTGCAATCCATGTCCGTCTCTTTTTTGTAATGTCCTTATTAGATTCTTATTGTCAGGAAGGATTAGTGTTATGAGCTCCAGGAATTCCTTTCATTGCCCCGTAAGAGGAGGTAGCGAAGTGTGTCTGCTTTTCTTAACAATAACAGTGTGGATTTCCCCCCTTCTCCCTTCTCTCCACACATATCCTCTCCTCTCTCTTCTCTGCTCTCCCACAGAGATTTGTGCGGCGGACTGCGGCGGACATGGCGTTTGTGTCGGAGGCACCTGCCGCTGCGAGGAGGGCTGGATGGGCACGGCCTGTGATCAGCGAGCGTGTCACCCACGCTGCAACGAGCATGGAACATGCCGGGACGGCAAGTGTGAATGCAGCCCGGGCTGGAATGGAGAGCACTGCACCATTGGTAGGGAGAAAGAAAAAACCGGCTCCTTTTAAAAGTATAATTAATGAGCAGGGAGGAGAAAAGGCGCATGCTTAATTGAGTATGTGTGACTTAGTGTAGCATGAGCACCTTTGTTCTTGGGTTTCAAGTTCCACGCCATACATTTTCATGTGGGAACAAGACAAAATGTCCTTTCATTTGTGGATGACATGGCTGTATGTATTTTTTATTGTCAGACTTGATCTACACCTATGTGGTGTTTGACAAGCCTTTAAATATCAGCCAGAAGCTTTTAAAAACATACCACTTTACCTCTCCTGAGAAGCCTTTCTATGGCCTCCAACACTCCTCTCTACTCTAGTGACAACATTTTTAGAAACGTGCATCTGATTTTAAGTTTTCTTTCCTTTGATTTGCTCCATTACTTGCTCTGTCACTTTGCTTGCCAGTATAAAAGAGGAAACTGCAGTCGTAAGATTTCTGACTGGTGTTTAACTCTGTCTTGCTTATCCCTTGTCTGCTATGCTACCTTTCTAACCATTTCACGTCCCTCTCCCTTTGGTTCTGTATTTCTCATGCACCTGGCACTATTCATGAGCTCTCAGTTTCAAGGTTTTTATTATTATTATTAACAATAAGATGCCACAAATATGCCTAAATCATGCAAAGAAGTTCAATTCTCACATTAAGCAATTTGCAGCATCATTAATGTACCGCCTTAACTTCACCTTTCTCTTTCATCTCACTTAACTACTTAATGCATTTTCCTTCTTCCTTTTTTCTGACTGTCATACATTCAGCCACTTCAGCCCTCATTCCATAGTCATGCTATAAAATCAGTAACATTAA
This sequence comes from Formicarius rufipectus, assembly GCA_013399695.1. Taxonomy (NCBI): domain Eukaryota; kingdom Metazoa; phylum Chordata; class Aves; order Passeriformes; family Formicariidae; genus Formicarius; species Formicarius rufipectus. Next base: position 434,946 of record VXAU01003366.1, read on the forward strand.
CCTGTCCAGATACCTTTTATTATATATTAATAGGAAACAAAATTAATTAATCCAATTCTGTTCTCGATAATGCTGTGTGGACTTGAAAAAATTTTTAGAAGAATTGTTCCAGAGTCAGAATTCTTCTCCAGTCACTTTATTTTAATCAGCTTCTTTTAAAGGCAAGAAAATTTATCTCTATGTTGCTTTCATTACGCCACTATAACTAAAAATCACACTACATCAAAACTAACCACTAGCAATACCTGGGCAAATATCAGCATAGTTATTGTGTGGATTATCAGCTTAGTTATATGTAGACATCACTTACTTTGCTTGAACACCAGGTGTATTTGCACATGCAAAGAGAGAGAGGAAGTGAAGCCCCATCACAATATTTTAATTTCAGCATTAGGGTAATTGTAAAAACCATATCTGTGGCTCAATTCTACTTATGATTTATTTATGCTAATGACACCCTTTCACATTATGGTCTCCTCAAGCATCCCCCTAATGAAAAATATCTAGCTTTTAAAACTTCCTCTGTCTCATTAGGCATTATATTCTGCTATGACCCTAGCAACTTTCATTTCTTTTCATGAGAAAGGAAGTAAAAAAAAACCTCTTTCTTAAATAGCTTTAAAATGAAAAGAGAGAAGTCCTGTGTTAATTGAAATTCTGTCTTTCCATAATATTATTTTGTAGCCTTTTATTCAAGCAATTTGATTTGGAAAGCAACATGGATTCATGAAAGAGTTTTAAAAGAAAAAATTAAGTTCAACAAAAGGCCCCAAATCCAGGGGACAGTTTTATATGAAAGTTATTTATGCACTGATTCATACCCTCAGTGCCATTTTATTAGTTCTGCTGCAAAACCAAAATGCCTTTAGTTCGGTATGTCATATTTCTCCACACAGCTGATATGCCTGTACTGTTTTCCAACAACTGGCTTTTATCTTTCATGGTAATTAAATTTATTTTTAGTATTCCTCACTCTAAGTATAAAGAATCCATGTTATCATGGGAAAGACCAGCACTGCAATGCAGTCAGCACTGAGATTTTACTGGTGCATATTATCATTTTGTGTACTGCTACCTTCCTAATGCAGCGCTGCCTTGGTTTAGGAATCATTTTCTTATACTTAGAGTGCTGCAACAATTCTGTTTCTTTTCACTTTCCCCCCTCCTCATCTTCTTGCATGGTGATTTAGCAGCAAATTTGTACATAGTCTCCTGCCTCTGAAGCTGTAAACACTATTTCCTCCAAAATATTTCACTGATGAATGTGCTGAATGTAAAGGAGATTTGGCAAAGTCATAAATATCCAAGAAAGTTGAATAGCTTTAGCAGGAGTAATAAGCTCGTTATATTGGCACAGATGAAAGGACATTGACTTGGAATTACATTAAGTATGTGGAAAGCATTCCCCTTGTCCTTGTGTAATTTCCCTGCATGGCAACTTGTTCTGTTGATAGTTATTCCATGTATGTCCATGTCATGGCTCGGATTGCTTTAGCACTGACAAGCATAAAACCCCATTGCTGAAGTGATGCTTTACCACTATTGCCATGTGTGCAGGTAACATGGTAGAAATAGATGATACAAATGAAGGACACTTCGTCCATTTCCTGTCAAGCATGTGTGAGAGTAAGAAATCTTTCTGTTTTGTAGGTCATAGGAGGCTCTTTCTTTTGGTGTACGAGGAACTCTGATCCCGGTGGATTAATTTTATTTGCTCCTACAAAGAACCATGTCACCAAATGTACTGGCTTGATTGCTCACAATCAGAGATTTCATTTGAGGAACCCCAGTTAATTCCCAACTAGGAAGCTTGAATTCATCATCCCAATTCAGCAAACCTAGTCCAGGAAAGTCAAGCAGAAAGCTTATGTAATTGGAGGAATCCTGACACTCAGCAGAAGGGTTTGGTTGATTTCTTAAAGGAACAAACCATGCCGTGACAACAGCCTCACTGCCACACAATGGTTGTGGACTCTTCAGCATAATCCAAATTCATTCATAGTTAGAAACATTGCCACAAGTCAAGTTTCTTCCATTCTGGCACAAACTACATCCAGGGAGCATGGTGGGTTTTAGGAGCATTGAATTTAAAAGTGAAGTAAACCCTTTCACTGTGGGCTCTGAAGGGCCAAATTACAGCTCGACTCTGTGGTAGGCTGTTCGAAGTGTTTGTTTCACAGGCAGCAGCACAGAAAATTTCCTGGGTTTTATAAAGAATCACAGAATCACAGAATGGTTGGGCCTGGATGGGACCTTAAAGATCATCTAGTTCCAACACCCTTGCCGTGGGTAGGAAAACTTCCGCTAAGGTCAGGTTGGTACATCCACAGTTTCTATTGGCAACCTTCACCAGTGCCTCACTGCCCTTATAGTACAAAATATCTTCCTAATACCGAATTTGAACCTCCCCTCCTTGAGCTTAAGGCCATTCCCCCTTGTTCTATGACTGTATGCCCTCTCCAGCATTCCTGTAAACCCTCCTTAGAACACCAGGAATTTCCCTGGTCCCAAAATTGATATAGTTGATAATGTGGCCTGGCTAGTGCCCCAGGTGCTGTGCATCCACCTTGGAGATGCAAGGGGTGAATTTACTCTGCCTACATGGCCCTTGCCCTGTGGTGGTCTCTATGTGGATCTCTTTGTATGCCGTTTTGCTCCCAACAGCCTTTCATTTTATGATTCATAGATGGTTATTTAAAAAAATAATGGCAGAGAGGGTTTCCCTGTGTGGTGTAGTTGGGATGTTCACCATCCTTGAACAGCCTGAACACAAGATCAAAGCCGTCCCTGAAAGTTCATTTGCTGCACCTGGATACCACAGGATCTTTGGAGCACTGAGGGTCCAGCAGTTATCTCTCTAAACACTCAACAGCCTACCAGCAGGATTTCAAAGTCCCTCAGCGCCTAATTCCCATTGATCTCTGCAAAAGTTACAGACTTAACTCCTTTAGAAAATCTGGTCCTGGCATGCACGGGTGATGTATGCAATAGCAGTGCCCAGACAGATAGGCAGACAGCCCATACCACATGGGTTTCTGCTTATGGCACTGTCAGCCTGGGTTTTGTTTTACTTAGTGAAACTCTGGGTTTTGAGAAATCTGCACCTTTAAAGTTTGCATTTTGTCATCCTTCCTGCAGAAATAATCACACGTGTTCTGAGTATTGGGAGTTGTAATCAGTGCCTCTCTGTTTAGGCTTGAGCAGCTGGAATCCACACAAGGCACAGGTGGATCCTGGTCTCTTTTCCTCAGCTTTCTAGCACATCACTTGTGCCATTTGAATAAAGCAACTCAGTCCATGTCCACTAGCATCTGGGGAAGGTTCTGGCTGCCTTGAAGATGTGGTGCTTAGGAACATGGTTCAGCGGTGGACCTGGCAGTGTTAGGTTAATGATTGCACTCGATGGCCTTAGAGGTCTTTTCCAACCTTAATGATTCTGTGATTCTACCCTCAGCCCAACAGAGCAGATAGTCAGCAGTCAGGCATATCCACAGCAAAAGCTGAGCTGTGTTTGACTCCCTGGCATCCAGCCTGCCTGGTAGAGATGTTTACCTTTGGGCAAGAGAAGACCATAGTTATAGCAGTCAGTGGAAAATAGGCACTTGCTGCTTTGTTCTGAGATGATCTTGCATCAATCTGAAGGTAATCTGGCCTAAAGTAGTTTGGCAGCATATTTGATAGTAAATATTAAGCACAGTTGAACTTCAAAGACAGTCTTTTTTCCCTGCACCTGTTGCACTAACTTCTTGTGCCATCACTGATTCAGCAATAGATGTGTACTTTCTTCTCTCCTTCACACTTACGTGATCTCAGTTGAACTCCAGTGATTTCACGGAGGCTCTGTCCATTTTACCCATGGGAAAGATAAAGGGAAAAGAATATTTTGAAAATGAAGACAGAGAATGTGCTGGGGAAGTTCTTCTCAAGGACCTGCCTGCAGCACCTCTCACTTTTCTCTTCCCTCCCTCTCTGTGAGCCAAGAAAAATGCTCGTGTTAGCCTCCCCAGTACATTCAGACAAAGCAAACCAATTTAGCTCAGGCTGGTAAATTAAGAGGGCTTTCACACCAAGAAATGCACACATGAGCTCCTCCCATAGCAGATCTGAAGTGGCTTCCAGGAGGAATATGGTGACATGGAGGTGAGTGTGGCAGTGCCTTTAGGTGCAGGGGATGTCTTAGAAAACTAGTTTTTCTTCTGAGCTCTTACATAATTCCTCAGCATGTCCCACATGCTCACAGGGTTTCCAAAGAAGTGTCTGTAGGGAACAAGGGGATATTTTAATGCCAGGAATATAGGATGGGAATGAGCCTGTATGGGTTTAGAAAAGAGAGATTCCTACTACCATAGACTACTCCCATAGAAATCCCCATTATTTTTCAAAGTACAAGAAAACATTGACACATAACTGACACATTTGGTACTGGCAGCTGCCTCCACTGCCTTCAGCTGCCCAATGACTGCTGCCTGAATTCACAGGTTAGGCTGCTGTGGACATCAAAATCCAAGAGACACATGGCTTTAGCCACCAGCCAAGCAGATGGTGATGCTTTGCTTCCTGCATTGCTCCCAACACACCATAGTGATTAGTTCACCTCCTTGCCAGGCCTCATAACTGCCCCATACTAGGTTAGCTCTGATCCTCCGATCCTTCCCTGCTTATTGACTGTACTTCTTCAATGGATTCATTAGATTCACAGCATGGAAATTCCTGAAAGGACTGTGACCTGCCAGGTGGGCAGTCTGCCTGTCCAGACCTGAAACAAAAACCTCTTCAAAAGGTAGCAGCACACATCTAAAAGATAGATTGCAGGGAGCAGGCAAGAGAACAGGAGAAAGTTTAAGTAGGTATTGAAGGAGAGAAATGCAAGATTCGGGACCTTTTTTTAATTAATAAAGACCAGCTGGTGTTAGGACAGAGAGTGCCGCCTGCTGGCGTGCACCAGGGTTCCCTGAGGCAGGACACTGGGCTTCAGCTTATGTCTTTGCCATCAACTTTCTGTATGACACCAGGAAATCAATTAGAAGATGGTTTTCCAAATTAATGTTCCATGGGAATTGGTCACATGACTGCTCCCATGACATCTATCACTTTGTTTTTTACTTTTTCTTTAGCTCTCCTTGAATGAATATACTAATCCTTGCCTATCTGATAGAGCTGCCATGAGGTTAATTTAATATTTGTAAAGTAATTTCATCTGGGGCTAGAGGATGCTGTATAAATGCAATGTGCTGTCATTACAAAGATTCAGGGAGAAGCTTCTCCCAGTCTGGTAAGGTCATAGAAGTGTGCCTCTTTGTGTGGAAAAAATATAAGACAATCAGGTGAGGTAGAGCACTTTGAAATGACGCTGCCTTTCCTGATAAAAATCAAAGCAGTCAGTAAAATGGAGGTAGACTTGCAAATGAGTAGAAAATTACAATATTCTGATATATATATATAAAAAACTTTCCTGTTTCTCTTACTGATCTTAATGAGCAAAGATGACTTGGATGCCTAAACACAGTCTTCTCAAGCCTTTTGACTGAGGAGCACGGTGCTCCACAATTTTTCCTTTTTTTCTCTCCTCATAATCAAGGTTTTTCTTTTCATGTCACAGCAACCTCTCCTTTGCCTTTCTAGCACCTGCACAGTCTCGTAGTAAGCCGCAATGCACTTATTCAATCCTACCTTAAATGTCCTGTCTTTTATCTCCCAAGCTCACTATCTGGATAAGGTAGTGAAAGGTATGCTCTTCCTTCCTATTTTTCCTATTGTCTTTGTGTTTCTTTTTAAAAAAATGCACCATGAACATGCTGTGTTGAGGTTGCATCTCTTCCTCATTGTCACCAAAGTGCTCCCTAATGTCTGGAAGGGTGAACTTTCCAGTCATTTAGGCAGGGAATATCTCCGTAAGTGCTGTGACGCCATGTTAACATCATATCAGTGTTCCTACCCATGCACTTGTCCCTGCCCTCCCCTCCAAATCATCTCTCATCCTCACCCTTCCTACTCGGGTAAGGCAAGTCAGGAGGAAACAAAGTGTCTGTGAATACAGAAGGAGCCCTGTATAGTGATGTGTTTTAATTAAATGTCTGTGGTCCATTTTGTAAAACAGGTGAGTGCACTTTCTTTGTGAAGTCTTCATGTTTTTGATACATGACTTCTAAGCCTTACGTGGGAAGTTTAACTAATGATATATTGTTGTTTTGGGTTTTTTTTCCTAGTACAAAAATGTTATTGCCCCAAAACTTCTGGTTGCATAAATCTGCAAAATTTATAGAAATTATTAACGTGGCATTAATATACAGTGCAGCAAAATCCAACCTATGCTCCTGTTTGTAAGTGTAAAACAAGTCTAGGACTCAGATCTGTCTTCAGCAAAGAAGAAAAGAAATTGAACTGTTACAGATTAGAGATCATCTGCTATCTTTAAAAAAAAAAATCACAGTTACTTATTAATTAGACCAATGAGGTAAATTAATTTAGCACTTTTTAATAGAAATGGACAGTTCCACAATGCACTTAGCTTTTGAAAAATACTGAAATAGCATTCATATGGTTAAATACAACAATCTGACAATAAATATGATTGAGTTGGACACAAATATCTTTCTACATGGCTGATTTGACCCTAACAGCAGCACAGTGCTGATACCACACAGCATCGTATGTTTGCTGGTTAAACAAACCAAAAAAATTAGGTTGAACAAATCAATTTTTTCTGTAGTATTACTCTCTTTTTCAGCTTTTGAGCAATCAGATATAGCAGCTGTGAGAGGCTGCTGCTGAAGAACAGATAAGCCTAAATACTGGCCCGGTGAACAGGTAAAATAAAGCCTCTGTCATGCAGGGCTTGTGTGGTGTGACAAGAAACATGGTTGCCCTACTGACTTCACTTCTCTGGGTGAATTTACAATTTAATGTTTCTCTTTTTTTCCATTAAAGCTTAAAAGCAGGTTCAGGTGCAATTGCAAACAGGGAAAAAACTTTAAAGAGACAAATATTAGTGGTTAGGAAATAACCAGAGTTCCATTTTCAGTGTAATGCAGCAACTGGTAGCTGTTCTTGGACCACTGTTTATAGATCAGTGGATTGTTCAGTGGTAGTCCATTTTCTCTAATTGCTTTAGCACTAGCAAAATATGATGAATTTTATTTAAATTAGGAGGAAAAAGTACATTTGCTGTCACACATCAAAGAAGGAGGAGGGTCACTTGATTTGCACATATGAAGTAATAGTAGTGGCATCCTCAGAGGAAGATGTGGCCCACCACTAGGGACTGCAATCAGAACCTCCTGGTAACGTTTCACATCTCAGTGTTCTGCATTTCAAAACCCCAGAACTCCTTCTTTTCATCTCAACATGTAATGGAGCAGGTTGCATCAAAAGATAGCAGATAAGCATTGAGGAGATATAAAAGATGAGAAATCAACTTGAAGAGTCTGGCCAGGAATCTTCAGTACTGATTTATCCATTCAGTGGCCCAATTCTTTAACTAAGTCTTCTATAGTTGTCATTTTTCATCGGGGTAGATTTTTGACTCACCTTTATGCCCAAGAATAAAGACACGTTATATTTAGTGACTATTTCACTGGGTAACAGGTTAAGCAACATGCTAAGAGTAAAAGATTGTCTCTTGCCACGCATGGCCTCTTTTGGAAAGACTTGCAATAGCTGAAATATTAAAAGTACATTTTTATTTTTTTTTACTTGGCTAACTGCATGGTGTGCATTTTTCAAAACTAAATTACTCATGCCCTTTTGGCTTTCTTAATTATTAACATCTTTCTGGTTCAAATCTCTTCCCAGTAATCCTCTGTTGTCAAGGGTGAGCCTGATTTACTGCTGAATCTTTCCTACAGCTTTACAATAAACCAGTAAGTCAGAAAAGATGCAGAATTGTTTCTAAATTGGAGTCCAAGTTTCAATAGCAAACATCAGCATAATTAAAGCAAGAAACTCTAATTAGGTTTGTAGTTGAGTCTTCTAAACTAGGCCAAATTAACACTGGTAATGCTTAAAATGAAAAGAGATGCCTACTATTTTAATAACAATTAAAAGACATGCTGATTTTAGAGAGAGCTTCTCCATCCAGAATATCATTGGATCTGATGGTCCATCAACAAAATTAATTTCTATTTTTGAATATTAATTCTTACAATTCAGAAATTAATATTAACCACACTAACACTGTATTGAAGCATATAAACTACTAGTCTGAAATGTCAAATCGCTGAACAACTTTTGAATTTGGAGTGACTGCAAGGTAACTTTGGGCTACTTCTGAAACCTGAGAGCAAGTGAGAACCCAAGGTCTGACCACAGCCAGTTCTCTCATTTGTACAGATAGAAGCTTTAGGTGCTCTGGCAAGTAACTTCCTAACCTTCCTACTACATGGTTCACCTAATTAAGGATTTCTGGATTCCTACCATTGCAGAGTATCATGGTGGTAGTTTCAGAGTTGAGTGGGTTTGGGGGCACTTTACCAAGTTTCTCATAATTTTCAGGGTTCAGCTGATGCTTTGCTCCTCCCCTTCAGTCCTACAGAAGCTTCTGCAGAGGTCTTACTTGTTACTGTTCTCTCAAGCTGCAGGTGCTTGCATCTTCACATGGTGCATTCAGCCATGTTTCGCATCTCGGTATTCTGCATTTCAGAGCTCAACCACTACCAATGGGACTTGGTAAAACAGCTTTTTTCCTACTGATGATAAAAAGCCTTGTCTTCTAAGTCCAATTTCAAGTGGCAATGAAGTTTGTCTTGAAGAAAAATCCCACTGAATGTTGTTTATAATTGAACTAATTAGGAAAGGCTTTAACTGTACAGATCATTAAGAGCAGGTTATTTTACCAACAATCTTAAAAATGGCAGGACCACTTCTGCTGACAGTCTCCTTTGACTCTGATCCTCTTTTCTTATCTAGTTCAAAATAAGCCCACTTTCTATAGTGCTTCCCTGATCTGTTCTCTCTCTTGCATAGGAAACCTGACATCTCTGTAAATGCCCTCCAGAATCATCATCTTTCAGCAGCACTTTCATGTGCTCAAGTTGGAAATTCACATAAAGGGTTTCCTCCTCCTTTTACCCCCTAGAAAAACAACCCTATTCATATATTTCATTCTCTTAGTCACTCAAGTACAGGTAACACCACAAACAGGAATAACGGATCATTAGTGACTTCTAGCTATGAGAAATCAGAACTGCAAGATTATAGTGGTGTAAATCTGTGAGGATTAAGCCATCCTGCTGTGTTGATATTCAGAAGCACTTTGGAAACAAGTTGATCTTTTTGCTTTATTCCCCAGTGTGGGGGAAAGGAGAGGATAAAGTTTATTTGTATCGTCTTTTTGTCAAGCACTTTGAAGTGCGCTGGTTGTGGAATGAGGAATGTTTTACCTTCCTATCTCTGAAGTATGAGGGTGAAGTCTTTATGCAGTGAACCAGTCCAGAAATTATATTACTTAAAGGTCCATTATCCTGGGTATATTGGCTTACACATCTGTGTTGTTTGCTAACTTTCTGAAGGTCTGAGTCCTCTGATAACTGCTGTTGCATTTTTTTCCCATTAATGGTTTACTTTCTCATTACCTCTTTAAAATTTCAGCTCTCCTACAAAGCCATGACACTGGAGAGGTTTAGTTTAATCCTCACAGCACTGATCCTTTGATAAACCTTGTAACATCTGCAAACCTTTATGTTCATGTGCTTCTGAGGAACTGTTTATGTTATTAGCAGTTCTTTGTGACTCCTTGGAAGACCTTTATCTCCCTATGAAGCAGAAATTAGTTTCCCCTTACTGGGAAGGGACAGACTTACTTTCTACACTTTAAAGATGCCAAGAGAGTGGAGTACAAAATTGCAGGTGAGAGTTATCCTGCTGTAGGTATCTACAGTATAAATGCTTATATCTCATCTAGTCACTCTGGATTCCCTCAATAGTCAAGAAAAGAAATAAATACTTTGAGAAGGCATAATATCATGAGATACTCACTCTCTCTTCTCTCTCCTCTCCTGACTGTCACTTTTCCTCTTTTTGTCTGCTTTCTGAACTGTTTGGCTTGCTGTCTCTGGGTCCAGACCAAGACAATTCACAGAAAAAACTGAAAGTCCGTTCAAATACACTCCCAAACACATTTAATGCAGACAATGAATTGCACACACAGTTGAAAGATACAGGACTGAAAGGGGTCTTCTCAGTTACAGTCCAGTCTTCTACTGGCAAGGGCAACACAGTGTGTAAATTTTTACATACATTTACAGAGCTCTGTGGACAAATAAGTGAGTCTTCTCCTTAATACTCCTACAGGGAGGCTACTCCAGAACTTCATTCCTTTGATCCTGGTAATTGATTTTTTTTTTTCTTTCTAATTTCCAGCCAGAATTTATTTATACTTGCTTTATATCCAAGAGCCTATTCTTATGCCAGTATTATTCTCTTTACTTTAAATAGCTGTTTTCCCTTCTCAGTGTTTATCTGTTCATGAACTTGTGCAAAACAGTCATAGTCTTTTCAGTTTTTCACTGTGCTAGAGGAGACAAATCAAGCTCTTCTCATTTCCTATGATGTGGAAGGTGCCTCATCCAAAGTAGGCCACCTGTTTTTCTGAATTCCCTTTTTCCTAAACCTGGGAAAATAGAGCACATGCAGTTCCTTATGAGCTCCTAGTTTTGACAGTTGCATTAGTTTTTCCTTATACTTTCTGGACACTCTTCACATGAGGCTTTTGAAGATCGTGATGTCTTCAACTTCTCACCGGTCAACTCTTCTTGATTCTCCCTGCACTCCTGTCCAGGTCAGCACTACAGCACCTTTGCAGGGAGTTTCCTGCCCAGTCTCTGCAACTGTAGGATAGAAAAGAACTTTTTAGGGTGGATCATACAGAGTCCAAGCAGTGAAAACACGAGGTGTGCTCAGTAATGATGCACCAGCCAAGCTCTAATGGAACCATATGGTATATACATAACACACAGAGTGAGACTTCTTCAGAGGTTTTTCATCTAGAGAAATTTAAGCCATGGAAAAGATTGCCCAGAGAAGTTGTAGCTGCCCCATTCCTGGAAATGTTCCAGGCCAGGATGGATGGAGCTTTGAGCAACCTGGCCTAGTGGAATGCATCCCTGCCCATGGCAAGGGGATTGGAATTAGGTGATTGTTAAGGTCCATTCCAACCCAAACCATTCCATGATTCTGTGATCCTCTGACTTATAAAGAGGGAAAACAGTCTCTGCCATCAGGATGGTCCCATCCAAACTGAGTTTATCTACTCCAAAATGGTATTATCTACTTAGCTGAGTAATTTAAGGAGTTTGTTCAATACATCTCTACTTGTTTCATTCTCAAAAAAACATAATGCTTTCAGCTTGTACTGAAAGTCAGTAAAGGGGGCAAACATATAAATTAGCTCTAGCATGGAAAAAAAACCAGATTAAATGGTTAAAAGTTTGGCACTAGGGTAAGTAAGCAAAGGCTGGATATTGAAACAGAGACTTTCAAGTAGCTTTGGCTATTAATAGCTCTGTAGTATATAAATACTATTACTGTGTATAAATACCAAATACACACATAAAAGCATGCTTACACATACACACACACATTATTTGCCCCATCCCAGAATTCACATTTTAAAAGACTAAAATCCAACAAGTATGTTTGTAAATGAAAAATTTATTTAAGATCCTTTTAAAGGACCTTTCCTTACCACCTTTTTTCTTTTTTGTATTTGCTCCCTGCAAATCTGTCACTTGTTAGAAAACCAGTCCTAAAAAACATTTTTTTCCTCTGCTCATTGAAGAAGTCCTGTGAACTGAAAAAGCTGAAACAATTTTTTATTTTAAAGACATTTCTAAACCCCCTTTCCCCAGTGCAGGACACACTATAACATGAGGTGCTCTGCATGCTGTCCTGGCACTTCCTTGGGCAGACCCTCCTGCATCAGGTGGTCAACCAGATGCTGCAGCAGCACACACCTCTTCATGGTAATCCTGTAGGACATGATAAGTCTGTGTCGTTCGCAAACCTGTTTTACAAAGCTGAGGGCCTGAAAAAACTCAAAGTATGTGGCAGGATTGCACGACACACAGATATAAATAGAGCATTAAAACAGGGCTCAGGTAGACTGAATTGTGTTCCTGGTATAATCAGTCCTGCTGAGTGACCTTGACAGTCACTTCAGTCCCTTGTACTTCAGTTTCCTAAGCTGTTAAATGTCTCTTTTCTTTCTGATGGCTTCTTGGTAAAGATTTTTGAGCTCTGCAGGTAAAAAGCCCCCAGAAGTGTATAAGCTAAGCAACCTCTCTCACACCACTGCTTCCTGTGAAAATTACTCTGCTTGTTTTGTTGAAGGGGTGGAGTGCGGGGGGAAGTACAGAAATCTCAGCAGGAGGTCATCAGATGAGAAAATCAAACCCTAGTGAGCAGACTGGGAGTTTGGTGTTCATCCTCCCTAACAAAATCTTACCCCCTATAAAACAAATGCCTGCCTCTGTGCTGCGCTCTCTCTAGTCACTGGGGAGAAATGGGTGCTTCCAGAGCATGCTTCAGCTCATCACCATGAGCATCCACCTCACGTGAGGAGACTCCTGCCATGGGACAGTCTGTTTCTCTGATGACTACAGAGAGTTGAAGGTATCTCTGTTATAAATTAGCTCTAACTGAACGAGATGAATCCCACCTAAAATTACTACAGTAAAGAAACTACCTCTTCCAAATATTTCTTGCCTCCCTTTCCAGCTGGCTTTGCCTGCTTACCACTCTCAGAATTCAGTATTTCTGAAAGCCAGCTTCTTTATCTCCCTGAGTTTTGGGAACTTTAACCCTAAATGCAATTTAGGTAAACCCAAATCTTGGTCTTACATAGCAAGTGTGAGAGACTCAGAGGGCAAACTGCTGCCTTGCCATGAAGCAGGAAAATCTCAGTGCCTCCTCAAGACTCGCCATTCCCTCTGTCCAAGGAGTGAGGCTATGCTGTGAGGACCTCCTGGGAGAGCCAGAAGCAGCAGCCCATTGAGTGGGCATCACCATCCTGATACCAAACTGGGTTTGTTCCAGGAAGATGCCAAGTGGGAGTGGAGAAATAAACTGAAGGCAAAGGGGGAAAAAACTGTTTAATTATCCCATTTCCAGGCTCTGTTCCTTTATCTTTCCAGTGTATTTGAATCTGTGACTGTTTGCCTTGCAGAGGGATGCCCTGGCTTGTGCAACGGCAATGGCAGATGCACTCTGGACATGAACGGCTGGCACTGTGTCTGCCAGCTGGGCTGGAGAGGAGCAGGCTGTGACACTTCCATGGAGACAGCATGCGGCGATGGGAAAGACAACGACGGAGGTAGGACATGAGCACATGCGATATGTCAGGCTTCACAGAGCCTGTAAACCTCTCACAGTGAGTAGTCAGCTGGGCTTGATTCTGCAGAGCAGATTGGTTTTTGACATCTGGTAGAGAACAGGCAGAGAAGTCTGCCAGGCTGACTCAGCCAGAGTGGATTGGAATTCAAATTAAATGGGTTTGGACTCTGGGTGCCAGGGCTGAAGAGGGATGTTTGTTTATCCTCAAATCAAGTCCATATACCAAGAGAGCAGGCAGAGACTGTGCTCCTGTCCTGTCCCCTGACCCCCGCTCAGTGGCTCTGCAGTGGCATGGTGGGACCACCGCAGACAGTGAACATCCCTGACTGGCCACAGTTTGCCCTGACTGCCTGAGGTTTAAACCAGGCTCTCTGGTAGGTCACTACTGATTTGGGATGGATATTTTGCAGAAACGTAGTGGCTTGGGTGACTGATCCCCGTGGCCACAAGCCATCCAATCCCTCTTGAACCATGTTTTATTGATTACTCTTCCATATGTAATGATGTCAGGCCTGTGAATAATAGCTCTGTGTAATGCAAACTTAATATTCAGAGTTATCTCATTACAAAGGAAACCGTGGTGCAGTGTGAAGGTTTGAATTAAAGAGCAGGAGATGAGATATTAAATTTAAGGCGTAAGGGAGACTGCATAATTTGTTTTGTTGTCACTCAGCAAAAGGCTTTGTAAACCACAAGTCTGGGCCAGGACCCAGACTGTGAAGTGGAGACTGCATTTTCCAAGCCTCTGTTTTATCATATTCACAAGAAGAGTACAGTTTAAAAAAAAAAAAAAAAAAAAAGGAAAAATAGGCAAGCCAAGACTGTGATTATCTGCTTCACAGCAACAGGGATCCTGATTGAATATTTAAAATACTTCTGCACATCTGGCATGGCAAGTGGACCAAATTATCCCTTTAGAAAAGATGGAAAGAATTGAAGAACCATGCAAAGAGTACACACTATAAAACAAAGATTGCTTTTTACCTCATATGGAACTGAATATCACAGTACTCATCTTTCCTATTTACAGCTGACACAGGACAGCAATAAAGTGCATTGCATCAGAGGTGTAAAAATATGGTAAACAGGCCCAAGGATAATCCCAGTTGGAAAAAAATAACCAACAAAAATCCTGTGAAAATTTTGGAAAGAGAGGGAAAGAGTAATCCAGCCTAATGTACAATGTAGACCACAACTGTATGATATCAAAAAGAGCACGATCAGACTCTGAGCAGGTTGGTGGATCACTGTCTCCTCATATCTCCTGGTTCAAGGGCTAGCCTTTTTACCTGAGTTACCCTCACCTTGAAATGAACCACCTTGTTAGCCTGCAGGACAGCAGATGTAGACAGGAGAGACAAAAGGCATTGACATGTTTACAAGTTAGTGCACATCAGCTGCTAACTTGCATTTGGTGAACTTGTGTGGAGCAGTGGTGTGCACAGCTAGAACAGAGCAACTGATAGGTTGTAACTTATTGCCTTGTGACAGCTTATTCCTGTGTCAGAGTCCACAAATGAGTGTTGACTTTACTCATGGTACACTCCTTAAGAAGAAACATGTACATGGTGTGCATTACAGATTGCAGATAATCTGTCACACACTATGCTTTTGATTTGGCTGTGTTACTGCTAAGGACTCTCCTCAGCTGGGAAGTGTAAAAGTGAAATACATTTACCTTATTGACTTGATTTTTATACATTTTTATGAATCATTTGTATTTGTGAGCTCAAATCTAGAATTTCAACCCCTGAGTTGTGGGGACTTCAGCAGTGCTGAGGTACTTCTTCTTTGAAGCCTTAATCCTTTGTTTGGCACAGAGATTCAAATATAGTTCTATGGGCTGATGAAGAAAGGCTGATTCTCTACCTGTTTTCTAGGGTTTATGCTGCTTTCAATAGCAGGACATTTTAGAGATGTTTGTAGAACATCATAGCATAATTTAGGTTGGAAGGGATCTCCAGGAGTTACCAGTTTAACCTCCTGCTCAAGGCAGTATTGATTGCATCAGGTTGCTCAAGGCAGTTCTTCACCTCCAAGGGTGGAGATTCCACCTGTTTGGACAACCTGCTTCAGTATATGACCATCTTTACGGTAAATGTTTTTCTCTTAATATTTAATCATAATTTTCTGTGTTTAAATGTTTGTTGCCTTTTGTCCAGCACCATCTGACACATTCTAGAGTACCTCAGGTGACTTCTGGCTTCCCCTTCACAATAAGTTGGTTCTCTGATAGAGCATATATGTGTTTCATGTGTGACAGCTCCCTTTGAATCTCTCAGATATCCAAAGCAAGTGACACTAGGCACCTGTGTTTAGAAGCAGAACAAGCCCATATTCAACATGTGCCTAAAGCCTCTTCAAAAAAACTTATAGTATGTGGATGAGCACTATGGTTGCTCCCTCTTTTTGGGATCCTGTCACAATCATAGAGTGAATCAAAATCATATTTTGATTCACCAGAAAGGATCTTGGGACTATTGCAGAATTTGTCTTCTAATGCACTTGAATGTTGGCAGTGGAGGTGGAAGTCTTTTCATGAAGCTTTAGAAATCAAATATCTGAGCTAGTCACAGTGGCTACCGTCAGTGGAGAGAAAGAGATTCAGGGTGTCATCTTTCAGACCTATTTCCAGTACTGCCTCGTAGGAGCCTACTTTTCATTGGTGACCACTGCCCTTTGAATCACTTGCTACTTAGAGCAGCACCTCTCAAATTCTAGACACGCTACAGAGGGTTCACTATGCCTGAGCTCATGGAGAGCTGGTTCCTACACTGTGGTATCGAGTGTCTGCTAATCAAAATCCCTGCAGCCGGAAATTCCTCAGGATAATGGGAGTCAGAATCTTTTTCATCAATTCCCAGCCTAATCATACCCTGAAGGAGATGGGTACTAAATTACAGGGTGTGTTTGCCTCTTAAATCTGGAGGCTGTTCAGATAAACAATAACAAGCTGAGCAGGAGTCACTTGGAGAGAGACTTGATGAAATGTAATCTCTGCTCAGATTAGAAAAAAGTTGTCTTGGAGAGCAGTCCCCTCCCCACCCACAAGTGTCATTTGTCAAAGCTAGCATTTAGATTTCACACCCAGGTCCACTTTGTTTACACTTTTAAACACAAAGCCTGTCTACTTGAAAGAAGCTGTATCAAGTAACTGAGAGCAGGTGATCATCCAGTATCAGTTAAGAAAAAACAGTGCAATGACAGAGCTGTAGCAATCTGGCTAAGAGACCAGGATTTTGTACACTTGACCTAAGAGGCCACCTGTATTGCAACAAATGGAAGGTGTTTCTTTAAAACAAGATGAGTAAAGTAGTTCTTGCCTCTCTTTAGAAGAAAATAGCCTCTCTAATTCATGACTGCAAACACTCACTAGCTAAAAGTAGTCCTGTCTCACCCCACACCGAGTTCTCTGTCATGTGCTTGAAGAATAAGAAGTTTGAAAGTTTAAAACATTAAGGACATTATCTTTTGTGGCAAGTCCTAGAAGTGGAGTTAGTGGCATTTCACAAAACCTTGAGAAGAGGCTGATATTCCATAGGCCAAACATGGGCTCTCTTGCATTGGTAGACTCCTTTGTTAGGAATAGAGTGTACAGAAGAATGGAGGGGAAGAAGAAAGGATATTCATCACTAATCTCATGAATATGCCATGGAGTAGCAAAGCTGTGTTATCCACCTTTGTCTGGAAGAAATCACCTAACTGTTGAGAGCCAGAGTTGTCCAGTTCTCCTTTTCACTGTCTGGATACACCACATTGTCATGAAACCATGAGAGAACTACAGATATTAAACTAAATTACTCTTTTGGTCTAAGAGTTAAAGTCACTTCAGTTGAGGAACTTTCCTGTTGTGTGGGGTTTTTCCAGAGTAGCCAAGTCTTCCAGGTAGGGTAAATCTTGCTGGTTCTTCAGGAATTGCAACTGACCCATCCTTCCTTTTCTGCTTTGAACAATTCCCATTCCTGAACAGCTGCTGAACATTGCCAGAAGTGAATCTACTTCACTTGTGAAATGGGGGAGTCTTTCTCAGTTGAAAAATAAGTCTGAAAGATACTCTTCCCAGTCAAATAATGCTGACCTGTCCTATCATATATCGCACATCATTGCATAAAAGTATAGAGATTTCATTTTTCTTACATGGCACCTGGTCAGTGATCTTCCTTTGGGAGAGAGGAATATAAACCATCCTCTTTTTCTGCAAGAATTATAATAGCAAAGCTTCTGCCCCTCAGGTTATGTCTCCTTCAGCCTAGCACAAACAGAGGGTTCCAGTGTACCCATGGCCCCATTTTGCCTTTGCAAGTTCAGTCTGTGCTCCACCAGATGCTGCTACCCAAAAGCTAACTTGTGGAGCAACCTGTTTGCTTTCCTTCACTCTGTCCTCCTGGGCCAAAACAACTAAAGGTTGCCTTAGTCCTCCAGCCCTGGAGCAGTGAGTAGGTCAGAGCCACCAAGCTCCTGCACACAGCATTTTTGCCTTTTCTTGTAGCCCTGAGTAATAGCTATTGCTGCCCCCAGAAACCAATGCTCACTTTATGGACAGTGTAATTCAGAAATGGGTTCTCTGAGGCAAATCAGTGCTGTTTGTTTAACTGTAGCATAACCCATTGGTGCAACTCCCTGGAGTAATGCTTCTTGTCTTGTTTGCCCCACTCAAGGGTCAGGTCGTGCTTGTAGTAAGGGGGAGACTTACATAACACTTTGCAACCAGCAGCGTTTTAAATTCTTTGGCAAGAGAAATTTTGGCACGGCACACTGGCCTTCTTAACACCCATGTGTTCACCGTCTGTCCACCACATGCCAAACAGTGTGTTAGAGAGCTGGCAGGAAAACCTGGGCTGATCTTTGCCAGTACATGAGGTTACACCTGAAGGTAGTTTCAGGGTTATAAAGGGAATGATAAAGAATCCAGGAGAACCCCAGAACCCAAACCTGTGTCTTTGCAAATTCTTGAGCTGCAGGTGAGGTGATGGGGTGCTTCCTGATAGTTTCTGTTCCTTTTTGCACATTGTTAGAACCTTTACTTCATGCTGCAAGGCTTTTATAGCATGAGAAGATTGTCTGCTGGGCATGGTGTATGAGCTGTCTGCTTCCTCGAAACCATAAGAAATCATGCATTAATGTGCTGGCTACATTAATGGAGGGAAGTGTTGAGATCTGAATGCACCTGGGAAAACAACCATCATAAATCAGTATTTGCCATCACAGATAGATCTAGTCAAACAACAGGGTCATCTTGAAGGAACCACAAAGCACTGCTAAAATGATGAGAAAATCTGCTGTACCTGAAAGGTAGATTGGCTAGAAGGCTAGATTGGGTAATTTGTTATAAATCATCCAGCTTCTTTTGGAAAGGAGCTTAAATAGAGTTTAGACATCAATGTTTAAAACAGAAATTCAGGAAAGCTCTACCAGACCCACTTTAGCATCTGAGGCAAGCTCTTACAACCTCAGTGGGTAGAAAGTCCCTTTAAAATCCTCAAGTTTTGCCCCAAATCTGCTGAACTTGCATAGCGTGCTTGGCCACTTTCCTCTTGACCAGGTTTTGAGAATCACTGTATCTGAGTTATCTGAGACCACTGTCTAAGCTGTGCTCAGATGATTGCTTAAACTGTCTTGGATTCAGGCAGAATTCTTAGGGTGAACTTTTCAGCAGTAGCTTAACACTTGCAGCACTTGCCAAGAAAGTGAGAGACCTTGGTGACAAGGATATCTCAGCTGCTGAGGATGTGAAACCAGTTTCCACAAAAAGAAAAAAGATTGCTAAGATTTGAGTCCCTTTTGCTCAGAGGAGTCACTTTGAGAAGTGCTTTGGTTCCTGAAATAGGCAGTTTCAGGTGCACTATTGCATTACCATTGATCAGGTTAAGCAAACTTGTGCTTACTCCCCTGTCTGCGCTAGTGATAGAGTCATAGAATATGGAGGAAAGGAATCACAAAGTTCAACGTCTGGCCCTGCACAGGGCAACCCCAAAAAGTAACACCATGGGCCTGAGGGGGTTGTCCAAATTCTTCTTGTACTGTGTCAGGCTTGGTGCTGTGACCACTTCCCTGGGGAGCCTGTTCAGTGCCCAGCCACCTTCTGGGTGAAGGACCTTTTCCTGACATCCAGCCTAAACCTCCCCTGACATACCTTCATTCCCTCAATTTCTGTCACTGGTCACCACAGAGAGGAGATGAGTGCCTGCCCCTCCTCTTCCCCTTGTGAGGAGGTTGCAGACCACGATGAGATCTCCCCTCAATCTCCTCCAGGCTGAAGAAACCAAATGACCTCAGCCTCAGTGACCATCTCAGGTAGCTTTCCATCTAGACCGTCACATTCTCTGTAGCCCTCCTTTGGACTCTTACTAGTAGTTTTATGTCTTTCTTACACTGTGGCACCCAAAACTGCTCACAGCACTCAAGGTGAGGCCACACCAGCACAGAGCAGAGTGAGACAATCCCCTCCCTTGACCAGCAGCCTTGCTGTGCCTGATGCCCCCCAGAACACAGTCTCTCCTAAGCCAGGAAGAGCGCACACATGCCTTGCTCAACTTCAAGAAATTCCTTCAAATCCTAGGCTGCCTGGTTTCTTTGCAGGCTGTGAAATTCCCTTTGTTAAAAATCTGCCTGGAAAAGAATTCTATGAAGCCAGCTGCATCAGCTGTACTCTCCAGAGCAGTGATGAGTTCAGAGGTGCTGTGAACTCATAGACTCTAAACTCATTATTATAGCTCTGGTTTATGCCCAGCTAATGGTGATTATCATGTATTTTCTGTCATTTCCTCCTTCATTTCCCTTCAGTTTTATTTTGTTTTGTCTTTTAACAAGAATGCAGCTCTGGATTTGGAGGAACATTTTGCACAGTATTTCTGTTGTGCCTTGCCCTGCAGAGCTCAGCTTCTGCACAAGAGCCCAAGGAGTTCTGTAATCCAAATACATGATTACTATTACATATGACTGTATTATTTCAAACTTGCAAACATATGCTGAACACTTAGAGAAGGATGTGAGGGCTGATTCTTTCCCAGGCAGTCAGCAATCTAATTTAGCCAAGATACAACCAGTGAGAAGCTTATTCAAGTGAAACCAAAACAGAGCAGGCAGGAAAGAAAGAGAGAACATGAATAGCTAACATGGTGACAGAGGATTGACAGTCACATTGCTATTGTTCCTTACAGATGTGTTTTGTTTCCCTTTGATTACTTACAGAGGAGCCTAAAACTACAACTCTTTTGTTGACTATGTAACATTTTTCTTTGCAAAGCACTGTAGTCAAACCTATTTATTACTAAAATCCGATTCAAGTAAATTGAGTGTTGGTTCTCAGCTCAAGACAGAACATCATTACCCCTGTAAATCTTCATCAGCACAAACATTCCCATAAACAACGACTTGGATTTGTGCAGAACTACCAAGTCATTCCCTTAGTCTGTGTTTCACCAGACCTTAGACTACAACTGGAAGGGTAAAAACTGATTTGCTCAAGGATAAGAGTAACACCTTGTAATCTTCAAGTATCTACATTTCAAACCCTTCCTATACAAACTCTTCCAATAATTCATCTAAATACAACACAGGACAAGATAGTGTCCCTACAAAATGTGATAGTGTTGACTGATGAATGGTACAGAAAGGGAGGGGAAAGATAAGAACTGGGTGAGGTGAGAGATACTATTATTTGTATAATTAATGCATTTTATGCTTTTGTTGACAGTGGACATACTTCTGAGAGGTTTTTATTGTTCTTTTTACTTACTAGTTATTCTTACTTTCTAGTTTTGCTTTGCCTAGTACAGTTTCTCATAGAGGCTCTTCCCACTGCAGTCAGCGGCAAAGTGTCATGATCTTTAGCCGGAACAATCCTTGAGTTTGTCATAAATGCTTTCCCAGATTTACCTTAATCAGGCTCCTTAAGTCCACTTTCTCCTGACTGCCTGTCTGACCAGGACTCCCAGTGTGCATCACAGTACACGGAACGCTATGTACAAACTGGTCCATCCTTACTGTGGCCTGCCTGTTCCAGCCTGGCACTTGACACGCAGCACCTGTCAGAGTCTGCTTAAACAAATAGTAACACCTCTGACTGCAGGTTATTTGCATTCTGTTATTGATGCTAGCATGACAGATTTTTGTTGCAGCATCCATGACTCTGTAGAAATGCTCAATTATTCAATCTCAGCCAGCTAAGACACTGCCCATTAAATCAGCCAACAAAATTGTGGGGCCATGAAAAGTCACAGCTAATTTGAAATTTTATTAGCTCTCGGCTGATGTTGTTTACTGCAGAAGCAGTGTCTCAAAGTCAGCCCTTTGCTTCTGTACAAAACTCTAATCCTTGACACCTTGTTGGTGCTGCATGATGTTAGGTGAGGAACTTGGAAGCTAGACTGCACTGGACTCAAAGGAGGAATGAGGCTGCTGGGAGATTTGTCAGCACTTTGCAACCAGCAAGTGTAGCAACAACCCAAGGCATGCAGGGACAATATCCCCATTGCTGCTGAAGAGTCATTATTTTGCAGGATGGCAGTGGTTGTGAATATGAGAATTGGCTTTTGTTCTGAGGAGGGGGTATTTTAGAAGTGAGCTGAAAGATCTGCTTCTCCTAATAAGCAGCAGTGTTCAACAAGCACACAGTTTTTCCTATCAGTTAGTGTCTAACTGTGTGCCTTAGGATTGTGATCCATTCCTACTAGTCAGGGAAGCCAGGAAGTCTGGACACAAAGGCTGACAGGCAGAGAAGACAGTCACAAAACCTCTTTAGTTACTCAACATCTGCCCAGTCCTGCATGATGGGATGGTAAGGAGCATGTCCCATTTAACCAGCAACTCTAATGGTGTTTACCATTCCAGCCTTGTTTGTGTCATAAGACACCAGGGAAAGGTTCAGTTTATATGTTGGATTTTTGAGAGGAAACTTACTTTCAGCTTGGATCCTGCAACGACTTTTGTGGCAAATACCAGAGATAGGGATCCTCCAGCCCACCTGAAGCTCCAGATAGGTAAGACACAATCCTGTGTTCTCCACACTGACACCAGTGCCTCCAGATTTTAAAAATTTGTGATTGGTTTGGGTGGATGTATCTTTTTTGCATGCTATTTAAACATTGTAAAAGACATGATTTTCAGGAAACGATGGGTCACAGGCAGTATGTGAAAGCCAAGTGATTTTATCCCATCTTATATTTGGCATCCAGGTGACTATTTGTGGAAGGCAGTTATGATACTGAGTATCTCATGAAATTCCTGAGTAAGGTCATCACTTCCATCTGCTGTCATTATCTAGTGTAGCTGTCCCAGCAGTTACAGGGAGAGTGTTTAAAGTCAGTTACATCAGGTGTTTTCCAGCTCGTATTATGCAAATGTCATACTTGTTAGGCCAAGGTCATGCTCCAAGAAGGCACAGGTAGCTTTGGAGTTCAGCCTTTTCCAAGAAGCAGTGCTTCTGTGGAGAAGAAGCTGAACATGCATTGCAGATACAAACCTTTAATGAGAATTGTGGTTATTTCATTGGGTTGTGCTGACACTTCAGAGCCCTTTGGGACTGGAACAGGTGCTTTGTGAACAGAAAATAAAAAGACAGTCTTGGCTCCCTGGGACTTTACAGTCTAAGGTAGTGTTTTGAAGAGCTCACTAATGGGATTGGTGGATTTGCAATCTTTAAAAGGACTTAGAGCATCATTCTAAAAACCGTATTGCAACTCCACCCACAAGATCCAAGCTAGATGAGTCATCCTAAAGTAAAACTCACTGTTTAGTGATATACAGAATGCAGATTAATGAATAAACAATAAAAGTGGACTTGGTCCCCTAAAATATGCTAGCTGAATAAATTGGAGCTGGTTTGTCCTCAGTGGCAGAAAAGGAAGGTTTTCTGCTGAGCCCAGTTCACTGTCATTCATGTACCTTTCTGAAGGGAATGAGACAGGGCTTACAAGAGGACCTCCAGAGGGGCCATCTAGTCTGATTTATTCTATGATTACATCAGTGTTAGTGAAAGATGAGAACCATTGAACACATTATTTACCAGATGTGACAATGTCTTGCCAGTGGCACCCTTTTCACTATGACAGTGGTTTGATTCACCCCATGGTAAGTCTGAAATTGCAAAAGGTATTTATTTTCATGCTAAGGAAGTGTGACAAAAGAGTTTTGGTTTGGTTTTGGGAGGGTTGCCAGAGGGACACATATATGTATATAGGATTCATAAAATGTCTCAAAGATGTATAAATTCCTGTTGCATGGAAATAATAAAGAACACAAGAGATCTCTTAAAATCTGGATCAGTGACAATTTCTAATTAATTTGTTAATTGAAAGGCATCCATGATTGAAGCTGTTTCTGAAGAGATCCGTTGGAACTGATTGTTGTATTCAACCCTGCTCAGTATAGCATTGTTTTAGAATGTAGTTTAAATATCTGTTAGTAAAATGTTCAAGTTCCCTAAAGCTTGATATGGTAGTAAATCATTTTGGTATAGAGTGATCTGATTCACATCACTACAAGGTCACAATCAAACAAAATCTGTGTTAATGCAGTAAAAAGGCAAGATAGCCCTGGGAACAAAGTGAATATGTTACACAGGTGGATTGGGAGACTCTTGAGAAGCAGTGACTCAGAATGGGATTTCAAGGTAACTAGAGATGATTGTCTCAAAAGGAATTCTCAGTGCAAAACTCTTGTAAAAAGTCTGCTCTGAACTTTAAAGTATAAAACCCCCAAAGTTGGGAAGTGGTCACTTTCTGTGCTCATTATTGCTGCCATAGTGCTGTGTCCAGCATTGGTGTCCACACATAACAACATATGTGAAAATACTGGAAAGAGGTCACAGGATGTCATACACCAAAAAAAGTCCAGTGGCTGGGAAATAAACCTTACAAAGGGAAGTATAATCTTCCTCAGCTGTTAAGAAAAAAGGTTTGGAATGGATTATTACTCTGTGTAGAGGTACTTGCACATGAAAAAGATGAATTGGAGCATGCAGGGCAGACAGAACCTTATGGACAAAGGCCAAGCAAGACACAGTCATGGGATATTGGAGTTTAAAAAATCCAACCTTGAAATAAGATACAGTTTCCTAGCAGTAATTAAGCATTTTGAATAGCTTACTGAAGGAAGTGGTGGACTCACTGTAATGAGCTGTCTTTGATATATGAGATATCTTTCTAAAACACAGACTTTAATCCAGGTCTGGGTGGGAAAATAACGAATGGCCTGTGGGTATAAGAGGTCAGACAAGTTGATCATAGTAGCTTCTTTGAGCTTAAAGAATATGAATAGCTGTAATCTCCCTACACAGGACTTTAAACTTTTCATGGAATTAATTAAGCAGCACATTTGTTCTCTGGTCTGAAGTGCCATGGTCATAGTATGGTTATATGTAAATAAGGGAGCTGCAACTTTTTAAAACCAAGAGCCCTATAAATATGCCTGTCACTGAGAACTTACAGTGCAGCCTACCTGTACTCTGGGAGCTACTGGAGTTAGGAATCCATGTGCAGATCATGGGTCTCTGTGGCTTTACTGCTGCAAAACTTGGGGTGCCAAAGCCATTAATCCCATGTTCACCTCCTTCTGTTACTTCTGAGGAAAATTCAACTTTATGTTTTATAAATTTCAGAGGTGTTTTGTATTACAGTTTCATATTGTTCTGTAAAATCATACCTTACCATATTTTGCTCTGGTGCTGGCTTCACACATATGTTGTTGAATTGTACATTTAAAGCCTGACTTTTATTTTGCTCTGATTTTATTTTTGCTTAGTCCATACAGCTCCCTGAACACCTTACTCTTCATGGGTAGGGAGCTTCTTGTAAATATCACTTTATCCTCACTTTTCTGATGAATCCAGCAGATCTTAGGGCATGAGAAGTCATAGTTGTGTTCAGTGTCATTATATCTCCTTATTTTAGGGCACCACTCGAATGACTTGTAGACCATACAATAAAAAAAGCAGGAAAACAGTATTCACAGGGACACATCACTATTTATGATCTGCTTTCTAGCTTAACTCTTGCTGTTCTACATGACTCAGAAAAAACCAGCCATTACATTTCCTAAGCTAAAGAAATGGTTTGTCCTCAAACTGCTGTTGGCATTAGATGGAGTTGAGTAGATAAATGCCATTTCAGTTCTTGAGGACTTGATAAATCTAGGATGTCAGTGACAAACCTCTGTGGTGTAGTTATTATCAACTTATTCCATGCAGGCCCAGAACACATTAGTTGAAAGGTTTATCAGCAGACCAGTCCTTGCAATTTCCTGCAAAGACGTTTCCTTGCTGTCTTGCAGCTTCAGGTCTCAAAACACATCTCTGATGCCTGGAAGAAGACAGGATAACAAGGAGGTGTGGTACAGCTGGTTTGCCATCCTCTCAGCCAAGTGTCTGACCTTGAGGAAACATTGTTAATGTATGACAGAAAATGACAACACTTTATCCTTCTTGAAAATATCGTTGATATAGTAATAGGGATGGTTTTCTGCTTCTTTCTCTTTCTTTCTTTCTTTCTTTCTTTCTTTTTTTTTTTTCCCCCTTTGGTAGGTAGTTGTGATTAAGGATATTACATCTAAGCAGTTCTCCATCTGAGGTTTGACTTTCCAGAGTCCTACTGACCTAGGATCATCTGCAGCAAGTAATTTCTTTATTGGGCAAATAAACCCTAATTAGTTCCTTTTCATTATCGCTAGTCATCAAGAGAAAGGGCCAATGGATGGGTTTAGTGCCCAAGTTGAAACTTTTTTGTAGCAATTTTGCAAGGAGTTATAAAGATGTAGAGATGCAGGGACAGACAGAGGGAAGGATAACACATGGAATTTCCCAAAGCACTTTTGCTGGTCTAACACTGCTCCCAGTTGCATTAATGGTGCTGTTGTTGGCTGGACTTCGCAAACGAAGATCTTGGGATAAGCCTGCGCAATGGATTTTTTAAGTGAGGCACAGGGTGCGCAGAACTGGCCCCACTCCCTTTACTCCTGAGGCTCATCTTGCCACGGCCGAGCAGCTCGGACGGCGACAGCGAGTTCCTCCAGGACTCGAACTGGCGTCCTCAGAGGAGAAGCCGGCTCCACAGGCGGGGGCCTACGCCACTCGGCCAACGCCCGCCGCCTCTCAAGTGTAACATACAAACAGAAAAGCAATAATGTCAGGCTGTTGAGAAATCCTGGGAGCCCACGTGGGTCAGAGCACCAGGGGAAGACCTCGCCTTGTACTCTCTCCCACCGAATGACACAAACGTGGCACTGCAGCCACTCCTGTAACACGAGCTGGGGCAGGATTAATGGTGCAATGTGAAAATGACTCACATCTACATGGAGTAGCTACTCACTGTGCTTTGACCTACTCACAGACAGAAAGCTCTGGGAAACCTGAGCAGGCTCATTGTTTGGTTTTCTGTGCATGGGTAACTACATGAAATGATGTTTTCAATGGTGTTTTATGGCACTGAAATCTTCCAGGAATTGAACAAGTATAACTCAACAGAATCCAAATCTGTTACGTGTAAGCCATTGTAGGTACTAGAACAATAGCAGTTCAGGTCCCATACTATTGATATTACAGTAAATGCAAAGTAATGCCAATAACATTAAAAAAAGGACTTCTAGTTCATACTGGTGAAACTGGAACAAAACTGAAGCTCGCAAACATTAACAGTGACAAACTGTCTTGTTTGAATTTACTGTTTCTTTGAAATAAACAATACATTATCCTGAAATCTCATATTGCTTCAAGAGGGAACTACCTCTCAGGACAGTGTTGCTCTCCAGGTACGTTCATTCCTTGCCTCTAAGCTGAAATCATTAATAGATGCTAGCTGTAAAGGTGGTTTCTCTGATATATGGAGCTCCCAGCAACTACACAGAAACCAACCACTCATTTCATAGGTCTGTGAACAGCCATCACATGGTAATAATTTTCATTCACTGTCAAACTGTCTTCCTTGAACTGATGAGTTGGAAGTGAAGGGCTCCATATCCCATTACCCCAAAACAAAAACATCCAGTTCCCTTATCTGATTTAAAGATCTGTCTCTACTACATGCTAGCAACTTTTATTGCTAACTGTGATATTTCATGAAACCTCTTTTGAGCTTTTTTTGTATTTCCTTCCTTGTCACCACTTTTTACTGAGCTGTTTGCAATGAGCAGTGGCATCTCAGAACGAATGGGGGGATGTTGCTATGGCAGTGGGAGGGAAGTGGTACTGTCTGTGTGTTTGATGGCCTCATAGATATGCAAACCTTCATTTTACTACAGTACACTCAGCAAGCTTTTTCATGTGTGTCTGCTGCTGTTATTACTGTTATTATTAATTTAGTGGTGCTGAAAGTACAAGATTTATGTCCTAAGAGTTTGAGGTCATCTCTTACTCTGCGTCTGTATGGAATCAATGTGACAAAGGTCAAAAAAGATCAGATCTTCCCAGCAAAATCTTACCTTTCTATGCTGTTTTAGTGGGTTGCATGTATAGATGTTTCTGCAGCCACAGTCGATACAATGGCTTTGTTCACTATCTAGTTCTGCTGAAAGTGAACCTGATAGCTTTGGTATGATCCAGTGTATCTGTGATTTGCACATATTGGCAGAAAAAAAACAACCTTTGGGAGCTCTAGAGTTATCAAAGTGACTGCAATGTGGAATGGTACATCCTAGAATTAGCCTAAAATATGGGGGTTTTTTAGAGTCTAATATAATGTGTGAGTTTTCATATATTGCATATTATTATATGTAATATTAATACGTATTTTAGGTTCTTTATGGTGACTTTCAGTGAATATGCCTTACTCTATGCAAGTGGAAATCTGCATTTCTCTGTTGTGTCCTTTGGAAAGAGTTCTTGCACCTGAAGTCTACAGCATTCCATGTTACCATGGCTCTGAAATCTTCCTTACCCTCCCGCAGATGGCCTGGTGGATTGCATGGACCCCGACTGCTGCTTGCAGCCACTGTGCCATGTCAACGCACTGTGCCTGGGCTCCCCGGACCCCCTGGATATCATCCAGGAGACACAAGCCCCCATCTCCCAGCAGAGCTTGCATTCCTTCTATGATCGCATCAAGTTCCTGATTGGCAAGGACAGCACTCACGTCATCCCAGGAGACAATCCTTTTGAAGGCGGGTAAGTGATCATTCGGTGTCTGCCCTGAATATTGCCTTTCAGAAGTAGTGTCCTGATCCCAGAGATGGCTCTCAACACTTCAGTTTGGACTCTGTTGAATTTCAGCCAGTCATGAACTGCTTACTTTCAGCTTTCCCATACACAGCAGTTAATAGGCTGGCTCTGAAAATATACAACCCTCGTGTTTGTGTGCCTATTTATTTCAGCACTTTCATCTCAACAGGCCTCTCAGGCCTTATAGATCTGACCTAATGCTTTTCATGAAGGGACGTTGACGGCATCTCTTGGGTACCACCTCCCTTTTTTGGTACTCTACAGGCTGAGATCAGACATGAAGCACACCAGTGTCAGAGGAATTGGCCTGGTGTTGTAGTTTCCCTGCTATTTCTTGCTTCCAAGGTCCAAGAAAGCTGACAACAGTGATTCGGACTATAACCAAACACTCGTTATGTTGCAAAATATTGTCCTCCATCAACATTTTGAAGATCACAGGTGCTGGCTAATGAACAGTCCAGACTCTGGACTGTTAGCACAGTGAATTCTCTGCTGTCAGTTGTTGTGATTTGTTGCTGTAAAATCAATCTTCAGAATATAGAATAGATTATGCTCAGTTTTGTTTTTCTGATATATTTAGGGCTGCAATTCCTCATAGTTTCCACAGAGAACTCTGGTATCATGTTCATGTGTTCATGTGTATCCATTCTGATAGGTAGAGTTGGTAGACATTCATTGGTATTTAATGAACTTTACATACAACTAATGAACTATAGAAATCTTCATATGTGTGTGATAAAAAAAAATAAAAATTTCAGCTTCTCTTTGAAGGCTTCTTGCATTCAACAGCACATAGAGCTTTGAGAAAATAGTGGGAATTCCTAATTTATACAGTGAATTTGTTTATGAGAGTGCCAGCAGATGACCAACAGAAAGACATTGTCATTTAGGGTCACATAAACTCCTACAGCAGTTACATGTGCTTTACAGGTTTGGTGATAGATCTCTATGTAGGAAGGAATTACTAACCATCTGTAGGTATCCTGCTAAGGAAAGATTGGCGATTGAAAAGGAGCACCTGCTAGCAGAAATGTTTATCTAGTATGTGAGGGAATGCAAAGATTCAGATCAATATGAAGGCTTTTAATGATTGCTTTTCATTAAATGCAGTGGCACTAATAAATGGAGCTCCTTGGTCCATTTAAGGTAACATGAAGAATTATACAGAGGTAGCAATGATTTATGAGGTTGCCATTCTCAAATTATCAGTGTAGGAGGTGTGCTACTAAATATGGTCTACAGATATGTCACCTCAAGATGCAATTGTATTGCATCTCTCAAGTATCTGGATTCACAAGAGTCATTGCAAGTAACAATGAAGGACCTCAACAGAAGGTATATTTTCCCCTGAAACAGCTTACAACCCAGCCTTATCACACTGCTGAGTTGTTAAAAATACCATTACTCTTTTGGGATCTCAAAAGGCTTGAGTGTTCTTGGTAGTTCTTAAAGGTCGTATAGATGTGGAGAAACTCAACCATTGCAAGGGTTTTCTGCTTACTTGGCTTCTCCTTGTGGTTTCAATTGCCTGTTTTACCACCTAGAAAGCTGAACCTTTGAACAGCTGCCTCTTGTCACGCTGGAAATGACAGTGCATCAGCAGTGATCAGTGACTGGTATGCAGAGGAGCAGGGCCTGGGACCACCTGGGACCCAAATAGTCTGGGCAAACAGGACTGCCTGTATTTTCATGTATGTATATGCCCTTCCTTCAGTAGCATTCTCACTGTTGACTATCCTCTAGTTGCTTTTACAACGGACAGGTGATAATATCCCTGTTATCCATGGAGCAGCTCATTGTCTCCATGAAGATCACAACAGCAGCCAGGGGCAAGATGAACTGTTTTCTTCTCTCCTTCCAGCTGCTGGCTTAAAAGTTTGTCTGACAAGAGAGAGTTGTTAGCATGGAGGGCTCCAGCATCCTGCCTTAGAACAATCCTCTCCCTTTGCTGCTGTGGTGATTCATGATGCCATCTCCTTCTTGGTGTAGATCAGGACTGTTGACTGGGCATGGAACATTCCAACTCTTTTTGTCCCAATGCCATCAATCCTCATGGGGTAGGGTTGAGCAGGATCCATATCACTTGCTGTGAGCAGTCCCCCATAAGCAGGCACCACAGAAGTGATACAGATCTCTGTGTCCTATGTGTTGGGTATCCTGCACAGGCACCTGTGGCACAGGCACACTCATCATTCAGGCCAAGAACTACAGACTACTCCTCCAAGCTTTACTAGGTCATGGACAGCTGCTTATCCCCCTGGAGGAACCCCAGCACGTTTTCATCCCTGTGTGGCCTATGCAGAAGTGGCATAGTATGAAGGAGGGAACTGAATATGTCTGTAAGATATTTCCTGGGCTTCCAAAATGCAGCTTAGCCACTCTTTAGAGAGAAGAACAGTGCAGATCACCTAATGGATACAAATAAATGAATGTCGCATGACAGCTAGTCTTTGAGTGAATTTATTATTAAATTACACTCCAACTTTTTAAGAACAAGCTGAGCTGACAAGCTCTCTCACAACTGCAGAAGAAAAAGAAAGACAATGATAAATTACCCTGATGGATAAAGGTAAAGACCTTTTCTCTTCCCAAATACCAGCAATTATATATTATTCATGTTTGGGAAGGAAAAATGATCATTGCCCATATTGAAATGAGTGTTTATGATGATAAAGCAAGTAGCTAAATTAAATTCTGAATGCACAAAATGTCTTTTCACATCATTTTGATGAACAGATAACAAGTACTCTTCCACTACTTGATCGTTCTTGTATTGATTTTGAAACCACTTACTCTTGCTATTTACTTTGTTGTTTTTAAGCCATTCTTAGTTGTCCATCACCATAAGGAGCAGCACAAGATGCAGTGGTGTCAAGTTGTTGACTTTAAAGTAGGACACTTGATATATTGGTTCCCTTCTGAGATACACTGTCAGAAAATGGCAAGAATAGGCTAAAATCCTGATCCACAGTGTCTTTCATGTTCAGTGTTAGCACAGGATATAGTACCTCAGAAAAACACGTGCAGAATTGATACTTTTGTAAAGAAAATTGAAAAATAAATCCGTTGATTTTTAAGTAAGTGTGTTTTATACCCCTTCATTTTTTAGGACACATTGTGTATATCTACTTGTTGCCAGCAGTATTAACCTGCCCTGATTAATTGGGCAGCTAGAAATAATCATTTTGAATCTTAACAAAATATCAGAGAGCAGCATCTGGTGTAAGCTACAAAAGTAGTCCCTGATTGCCCTTGGGTCAATAGTCTACATACAAAAAGTAGTTAGTTTTTCTAAATTCTAATTTAAACCTATTTTAGGTTTAAAATTCTAATCAGAATTGACACCTCATGTTTTTTCCACTCCTGAGTGACAAGGTGTCTGTAAAGATGTCACTCCACCTTACTGTGTCCCCCCTGTGTGCCAGCCTGTTGTTGTTGGCTGGACTTCGCGAATGAAGATTTTGGGATAAGCCTGCGCAATGGATTTTTTAGGTGAGGCACAGTGTGCACGGAACTGGCCCCACCCCCTTTACTCCTGAGGTTCATCTGTCACGGCCGAGCACGATCGGACGGTGACAGCGAGTTCCTCCAGGATTTGAACTGGTGTCCTCAGAGGAGGAGCCGGCTCCACAGGCTGGGGCTTACACCGCTCGGCCAACGCCCGCCACCTCTCAAATTAATCTCAAATCTTAATCTGTTAATCTCAGATTAACATTAAGGGAAAAAAAACAATAAACAGAAAAGCAATAATGTCAGGTTGTTGAGCAATCCTGGGAGCCCACGTGGGTCAGAGCACCAGGGGAAGACCTCACCTTACACTCTCTGCCACTGAATGACACAAACGTGGCACTGCAGCCACGCCTGTAACACGAGCTGGGGCAGCGTGCCAGCCTGTACAACTCACTGATCCATGTGGGAGGGCTGCACAGCACTGTTGGAAGCTCAGAGGGACAGGTATGCCAAGAATGCCTGTCTTCGTTATTTTACTATAAACAAATAAATGTATGGGGTTTATTGTCAGAGTAAATTGCATTGATCCCAAGCCCCATCAAAACTAAAATTGTGAGTATTGATCATGGCCAAAGAACAGCTAAGAAAATAGGGGAGGATCAAAGTGTTTTTTCGAAATGTTTTGGTAGTCCCCCTGGCTCAGTTCTGAGTGATCTTGAAGAATATTTCTGTGTTATCTTAGTGTCCTTGAAGGAGTTTGCCCAGAGAAGCTATGGCTGCCCCCTCCCTGGGAATGTTCAAGGCCAGGCTGGGAGGGCCTTTGAGCAACCTGGTCTAGTAGAGGATGTCCTTGCCCATGGCAGGAGGGATGGAACTAGATGATCTTTAAGATTCCTTCCAACCCTAACTGTTCTATGATTCTGTGAAGACATTTGAAGCACCTTCTCTTTTCCTTTCACACATTTCTTCCCACCTGGAGGACACTGGGTTCACCCCAGTAGGTCTTTCAGAGGTTCCTTTCCAGGAAAACCAAAGTGCTCTGTCTTCTCTGTATTTTTTTCTTAAGAAAAGTGTGACTTTGATACCGTGACATAAGAAACGCTTCTTTTCTAGTTGAAGACTAAGTTAGAAGTCAAAAAAACCAACTTACCAGGTGTGGCTTTATCCTGATGATTTCTCCTGAGTTGGCTAATCCAGCCCATGACTCTGGCCCAACTCCAGGCAAATGCAGCTCCCTTGGCTGGTAGGAAATGCTATGGGTCAGATGTACCCACTGAACACAGGCACCTGGAGGCGATGCAGGAGCTCATGGAGCACAGCAGCTCCACAGGTTAGGACAGCTTGGAATGCTGTATCTGCTTGAGACAGTGTCATAGGTATTAGCCAGCATCCAGCGTTATTGAGGGTGAGCACTTGTGGCACACCATGTACCTACACTGATGGAAACGGGATCTTATATTTCTGTATTTTAAACCAAGTTAACACAACACTTCTTCAAACCCTCTCCTTCCCAGCATTATTGTCTTCCAAAGGCATTGTTCTACTTTTGTTGCTTTGTACTTAATGAATTGCTTATTAGCTGCAAATCATAGCTCTGTGAAGCATAGAATCTTAAAGGAATCTTAAAACACTTGCTGGTTTTAATTTTGACAATTATTCCTTTTAAACAAAGGAAAGCATGCTCTTAAAACTTCCCTTTCCAGTGTACGGGGCATATATATATTTTTGTCCAGTGTTTTTCTTTTGATTTAAATTATATGTATGACATTATTTCCATACAGTAAACTAATGCAATATATGCAGCTACTTACTTGAACTTTGTGAAATTTGTACCCATAGGACTTCATGAAAACAATGTTCCTGTCCATATTTATGTCTTTTTCTGTAATGTAGGGAGTGTAATCATGATGTAATTATATTCTTCTTTCACAAGTGACAGTAGAAGGAAGTTGGTTGGACTCAGTAATCATAGAGATCTTTTCCAACCTTCATGATTCTATGATTCTTTAAGTCCTGTGTACAGTCAATAGATAAATTGGAGTGCAGTTTTTAACAAATATTTTAAAAACATTGGATATTTATTACCAAGCCAAGATCCTGAGCAGGATCTTCCTATTGTGATTTGGTCATGCTTCCAGGGTCTGGCAAGACAGCTGCAACATCCTGTACCTGGAATTAAAAAGTATCAAGTGATACATGTATCCCAAGGAGCTCTTGGAGTATGCAGAGTACAAATCTCAAGCCTTCAAAGATTGCAAGCTTTAAAAAATCATCTTAATGAGCAAAGTACCTCCCAGATTACAGAGGTGCTGACCAGCACTTTTGGATTTAGGAGTCTAAATTATGGTGTATGTGCTGATGCATTCTTTTGGATCTGTACATAGATATTTGATTAATATTTATTCAGTATTCAAAGTGCTTTCCTCTGAAAAAGGAGCAGCCCCATCAGGAAGAGTCTGTCCTTTGAGTGTGACATTTATTTCCTAAATTGGTTAAAATATCCTATGTAAGAAAGCAGTTTTAAAATCACAAACATAAAATCTCATCTATTTTATTGAACCATTTTTTCCTGATTCCTTTGGATTGTTTCGAAGCTATCAGACACCTTACATGTAGTTAACGAAATTTCCCTGTGATCATCAAAAGAGAGCTCATTTTATAATTAACCTGGAAATAATGTCTTTCTCCTTTTCTTCTGCTCAGTTTTGCTTTCATGATGCCTCAGATTCAGTGGAGGGAACTGCCTTTATTCCTGTTCCTCTGCAGAGCTGAATATGTGGCCTCAGCTTACAAAATAAATACCAGACACAAAATACTGTAATATCACAGTACTGGTAAGTTCTGCAGACATTTTTAGTGAAGACTTGACATGAATACATTACTCATCTCTGAAAGTTACTGCAACATAAAGTCTTTGCTTCTCACAGAAGTAATGGTTATAGAATCTCTTCTAAAAAATTACAAAATTAGCATAATTCAGTATTTGGTGGAAACATTGTCTTGCACCCTACGCTACTGGACACTTGACTTGGACTGTACACAGCTTAAAAGGTAGGAGTGTGATTCTGTTTCTTTGATATCTTGTGCAAAGCAAGAGAGTGTTTCTTTTGTTGCACTGAAGAAATGGAGAGACTTATCAACTATTAAAGCATTAGTCAACCGCATTGGGACTAAAAGGATTCTTCACTGAAACTTGCAGTATAGCACAGCCCAACTTTATTATGTGCTGCATTTCCTATAAAACTCTGCTCTAAAACACTTTCATTTACATAGTACAGTTGGAGCCAGTTTTATTATTTCATAGACATCATCAGTGTCTTTTCCTCTAATGAGTAGCCTTCTCATATCCCTTATCCTCCTACCTCCCCATTATAGCTCAACTGAGAAATCCTGGGATGTACAATTAGTGAGTCAGTGAGGCATATAGATAGACAGAAGATGCTTTGGATGGCAGGAGTGGCATCTCTTCCTAGCACTGGTCAGATTGCTTATCAGATCAGAGAGGAAGATCATCCTTTCGTAAAGAGAGAAAGGACATACCTCAAGATGGTGAATAAGGTTCAATTCTTGGGGGAGGTTTTCAAAGCAATAAGGGTCTGAGTCTTTCAGGAATGGAGCCAGCAGGTAATTCTTCTGAGAGCCATGATCCTTCCATCAGGGGTTTTCTAGAAGTGGTAGGTGGCCCTCAAAAGATACTACATTTTGTTACTAAACTACAATTAGTGACTAGCAGTCACTATTATTGCTCAAAAAAGATGATGCCTAAGGAGGTGTTTAAGAATTATCAGTTTCTAAGTCTTCACAGAGCAGAATGGAGTCAAATGCATGCAGTGGGGAGCCTGAGAAACTGGACAACATCTGTTCACAAAACCAAGCCCTTACATGGATACTAAAGATATCAGATGAAGAAGGCCCACTGGTTTGACACTGTCAAGTTAGATCAGATCTAAAGAGAAAAATCTGCATCTAGAGCTGTTATTGTAAATATTAATAAGGATTTTCCTTTTTTACTTCAAATACCACTTCATTAGCCACATTTGTAAAAGTATCTGAGCATTATGTGGCCTTTTCTCCTGTCTTTCAGCAGCATAAATAATGGGTTTTCATTGGAGCTTTTCATTCATTTGGCTTTACTGTGTCTATTGTAGAATATTTAAAAGACTGTAGAAAGCTTCTTGGGAAAGGTTAACGGCTAAGGACCGTGTCCACATAATCATCATCATCTCTTGATCCTTCAGTGATGGGACCTTATAAATAGCTTCACTGAGTAGGTTAAACAAACAGAGCGGGTACTGTTTCACACTGCAAGCAACTTAGAATTGGTTTTCTTTTACTGAGCCTGTTCAGAGCTCTTATAAACTTTGCTCTTCATGACCCAGTCTCTTTCTCTGGGATCCCTGTTCAATCAGCTCCTCACAAAGCTGAGTGGCAGGATCTGTTGCAAACCATTTCTGTCAGTGCTGCTTTAGCAAATCCCCATGTGGGATATGGTCAAACATTAGAGCACTTAGTCCCTCTGTCAGAGTGACACTGGCATTCTGGTTCTCCTCTTACTGTGTACTCCTCAGATGAACCTAATCAATTATTTAGACATCCAGTGTCTTGGGCTGAAGGAGACCTTTAAAGACCATCTCAACCAACCCCCTTGCCATGAGCAGGGACATCTAAAGCTGGACTGGGTTGCTCAAAGCCCCATCCAGTCTGACCGTGAATGTTTCCAGACATGGGACAGCAACCACGTCTCCACACAGCCTCTGCTAGTGTTTCACCACCCTTACCCTAAACTACTTCTTCCTTGAATCTAGTCTGAATCTACACTCTTTCAGTTTAAAACTATTACCCCATGTCCTGTTGCATCAGGCCCTTATAAATCCATCAGAATTTGTATCCCAGCTGCCCAGTGTCTGCCAAACCCTTTCAGAAACTCATTTGTGCTATCTGTGGTAGTGTGGGGGGCGTCTTTCTGGATGACTGCTCTTTAATTTTCATTTCCTTTGTAGGTGTGCCTTTTTTTTTAACAAGGAAACCTTCAGCAGGATCGTTTGCATTCTTTTTCCTAACCTTAATTCCTTAATTCAGATGGCAACTAAGAACAGTATGTAGGTTTCAAGTTTAGGCTTTTTGTAGAACTAAACTGAACCAAAAAAGCCAGAAAGGAATTGACTCAATTCAAGGAAAGAATGTCAGGAGGTTTTTTTCCACAGTTAGAGGCAAATGGGCAGGGCTATTTTTACAGATAGCTTTTGAGGGAAATACTGCCACAAGCAATGAACTTGCACATCTGCATCTTCTGATCTTTCCCCTTCTTCTTTTGTCCATCTGCCAGCTCAGACATTTTCTCTGTGTTCATGTGTTTGATCCTGATGCCCTTAGCTTTTACCTTGGCATTATACCAAGTTTTCTATCTATCCTACTACTAGACTACCCTGAGATTGTTTAACATGAGGCAGGTGCATTCAACCCAAAACAGGCAAGGTACGTTTTGCTTCATCGTGTTATTCTCAAGCAAAATGGCCACAGCAGCTAAAGACAGGAGAGATTGTAACAAATGACAGTACTTAAGGACACTTACCAGTCTGAGTGTGTCACAGATGAAGTTCCATGAGAATGTGAAATCCCTATGCAAGGGATTATCAGAGTACTACAATTATTGTTATGATGTCTTGATAAGGCAAGAGATTGTTATTTTGCAGGTGGAGTGCAGGTACATACTGACTAGCTGACATGACTGGTGTCACACAGAAAGGCTGTACCAGAAGAAGGAATAAAACTGAGATCATCTAATTTCATTAGTAACATTCTTACCAATGAACTATAGCTTTCTAGATTTTTGTTCTGTGGTGCTCTGTTGAAGTTTTATCCAGAGCAGAAAGATAAATCCTCTATATATGTGTGTATATTCATATATACCAATAAAATACGGAAGTGGTAAGCTCAAAAGAGATTTATAGTGTCAAATTAAAATATATATTATTAACAACTTCGCTGAGGATGGCTAAGCAGTCATGATAACCATTTCCACACATCTGAAACCTTTAAAGGAGAAGGCACAATGAGTTATGTAGGAAATATTTTGAGGAGCAGCAGAAATTCATCAGAGTGAGATTTCCCATGGTGCCTATACTCAGTCAGAGAAAGAATATACATTTCTTGCAGAAAAAGTGAGAGTTAGGATGCATGGAATTTTCTTTTCCCAGTGAAAAATGCTTTGCAGAAGCAGTATTTTTCTCCCATTTCCAAATGCCAAGCACAGTGTCAGCAGAAAACATCTGTAAGTAAGGAGTATTGGAAGGACCAGTGTCTAAGTTGTGAGACTGGATCAGAGTTAGTATTAAAGACAAATCTTTAATGTGCTCCCATAATGTGAAATGGATTTTGTGGAATTTACTTTTCTGGCTTCTGTTCGAAGGCTGGTTTTGTCCTCTTGAATTTTCTTGACAACCTGTCAAACTTTATTTGTGTCTTAGCAATGGAAACATAAAGGCATCAGTGCACCCCTATCTGTTTTACCAGTGTGGCCCAGATCTTACCAGAAAGACTTAATTTAATTTTCTTGGAGTAAGGAATGATTTCACAAAGCAACAGTGTAAAATTGCCTGATACACCATCTGGCATTCTAGAGAGCATTTGAACAATGATATGGTCTTTCAGGCAAGATTTTATGGACAAATAAAAAAAAAAGTCTAATTAAAGAGGAAAAATGGTGACTGCTTTTCCTTGTAAAATGAGAATCCATAAATCCATACAGCCTTGTGTAACAGTAGTGAAGGAAGCAAAACAAGAGCAAACAAATAAACAGAACCGAAAACAAACGAAAAAACAGTGGCAGTATGTGGAATCTCTTAATAATTTAATGGAATGATGAGGATCTGGATATGAGAAATCCAATTTTGTTCAACTGTAGAAAACACTCCGAGTTAGCATTCCTGGACTAATGGAATAAATCTCCTCTATTAACATGAGAGATAATTTTATGTAAATGTATGGTGAGACCTTCTAGCAGAGCCAAGCATCTTAGCAGTACCACTTAACTGCTTTGTAGGGTAATTGCATTTAGACCAAGGTCTTCTGAAGGAAATAGCTGACTAAATTAGCATTAACCAGGTTTCTGAGGGGCTTCGGTATTGTGGATGCTTCAGAATACTTCAGGATAGCCTTCAGAAAGGACATGTTGACATTAGAGAAGCCAACTGCTTCCAGTGGTCTGTGTGAACTGTTCTATCCAAGTGGGGCAAATTTTGATACCCAGGGAAGAAGACTTGAGACTAATCAGAGAGTGTGAGCTTGAGTTTTCCTGCAATTTTCATTCCTCCCACTTTTAAATGAATTCAAATATGTGCGTATTGCTCCATCTTCTTTTTATCACTGTGGTTTGGGAGGGATGTCCCCCTTGTGGGAGCATCTTTCCTTATAGCGGGGAAATAAAGCTATTGTTGTGGTCCTCAGGAGGGCAGTGGATGCAGCTGGGCTTGCTGATGATCTGCTTCTGTGAGAAGAGGCAGTGTCCCAGTTAGTGAGCATAGAGGTCTGCTAGTGGAGCTGGAGCTACAATGGGAACTGAGTCTCTTCCCAAAGATGGGAGGTCAAATGCATTTGTTAGAGCTGCCAAGAGGAGAGGAAGTCCTTTGTTTGTCCACATTGTGCTAGTGCTTGTTGTAGAAATAGTTTTCAGTGATATGTAACAGACCAGATGCTTGCTGATATAAAGCCCATCTCCCCATGACCTGAGCTGAGGGTCTAGGCCAATGTGCTCGCAATGCTACTTAGAAGTTTGCAACTGTTTGGACATGCTTTTTGTAGGTCAGCACGAGAGACACCTGCAACATGTATATTTTTCTTTACTTCCTTTTAACTCTTGGAACAAAAAAAAAAAAAAAAAAGTTGAAGTGTTCTTCTTGGGTTAGCAGACATGTATGTTCTTGTCTCTCAATTAATTTAAAACATTTGTAGTCCCAGTGTTGACTTGACTGTGTAATTCAGAATACTGAGTCATCCATGCTCCAGGTCTTAGTATTCAAGAAACTACATTCAGGTCTGCAGCGATTCCTTGTCTTTCACAAAATGTGCAGCCATTAGATCAGAATTTGAGAGAAGGCTTTTTCAAACCCTTCCTCTGGTCTCTCTAAGGGATGGAAAATGAGATGGGGCATGGTGGAGGGGATCATGGAAGAATCTGGGAAGAGTAGGCCCAGCTTATGCTCTTGACTCTGAGATGTGCTCAGTCACATTCACTTTGTGCAGAAATTGAACTACAGATGGTGAATTATTTGGGTTATTCCAAGTGTTAACATTTTTCCAAGGATATTCAATGGCATTATGATCCTTGGAATTATGCTCTACCTGTGTGTTAGATAGTGATGTGTATAATAATGTACTGGAATATTATTTTCCATTTGCTGTATATGGAAAGCTTAGTTAGAGCCCTTCACTAGGAGGAGCAGTAGCAGTATTAGGGATATTATCCTCCCGATTAGCCCCATCCCTGAAGCGTTCAAGATCAGGTTGGATGGGGCTGTGAACAACCCAGTCTAGTGAAAGGTGTCCTTGCCCATGGCAAGGAGGTTGAAACTAGGTGGTGTATAAGGTCCCTTCCAACCCAGACCATTCTAGGATGCTAAGACTCTATGATTATTAGCTCCAAATTTGGTCCAAGTCCTTTTCTACATGACTCCTAATAAGTCAGTGATGATATATTAAAGAAAAATCAGTGCTAGAAAAATATTTTCCAATATCTCATTTTCCTGTGGTCTGTTTCAAAATTATGTGTGAATGCAGTGACATCTCGGATTGCAGACACATACCAGGAACACTTCAGTAATTGTCATTAATATTGCAGCTCTCCATTCAGGTCAGTGGGAATTTTGTTTCAGACTCCCTGGCAAATGGTGCATTTTCTGTGCTGTAGAATGTACAAATATTTCAGCCTATATTGAACAGAAATTATACTTTATCTCCTTGCATTATACAATCTCAAATTTTTAGGTGGACTATAAGAAAATAACAGGATCTTTTCCTAATGATCCGTGTTCATGAAATCATCTTTACAAAACATTGCAGATATCATCCTTTGCCTCAATGAACCAGTAAAGCACCATTGCTCTGTTGAAGTGCAGTTGGGATGATTTACTCTAGCTGAGATCTGGTCCTGCACCTGGAGAAACACTGGCTTTCAATCTCTGATCTCCAACAGGATGGCGGTTAGGGAAATCATTCACTGGGTCACGTTAGCACACTGACACCACAATTTGCTGTTGCTGCTCAGAAAAATAGTTACCTTCAGCCAAAAATTGGGTTCAGACAGTCTCACAGACATGTCATGCTTTGTCTTTATGGGAAACTCCTAAGGTAGCAGTGTAGTAATGACTTAGAGGTCTGGAAAGAGACTTTGGAATAAGAACCTAGAAAATTTGTCAATGCATTCCTGCAGGTTTTCTGACTGACCTTGGACATCTGAAAATCATTCTGTGCTTTATTTCCTCTCTCTCTGTAAAATACCAATCTTGCTGTATTAATCAGCGTTTCTGAAGATCCTTGAAATGCTTAGATAAAAGAGCATATTACAGAGCACAGAGTAATCAAAGTTAGATGCAACCTGTAAAATAGTGCAACCTACCAAAGTGGAGAAGAAAAAGCCCACCCTGTTAGTGGGCTCAGCTACTCCCCAAGCAGTTTGTAAGGAAGATATCTGAATCTGGCAAATTATCTGTTGTGGTTTTCCCAAGTGGGGAAGAAATGAACAGCCAAGCCTTGGTCAGGGGCTTCTGTGGCTCTTGTGCCTTAAATATGTCCATGAACTGCTTGTTAGGTTTCTCTTGTCTTTGATTTTAAAATGCACCTTGCATTAGGTCAGTATTGTTAAGACACTATTGGATATTAGGAAAAAAGTTGTTCATCCAGAGCGTGGTTGGGCACTGGAGCAGGCTGCCCAGGAAAGTGGCCACAGCACCAATCCTGCCAGAGTTCAAGAAGTGTTTGGACTACACTCTGAGGAACATGGTGTGTTTTGGGGGCTGTTCTGTGACCAGGAGCTGAGCTCAAGGATGTTTGTTGATCCCTTCCAACTCAGGGTATTCTATGATTACATGAAATTCCAGTGTGGTACCGTGAATCCTACAAGTTTATAGCTCATGAAGTATATGCTGCAGCAGTTGCTTTTATGGAGTAGGATAGTTGTAAACCTTACTTTTCAACTTACTTACTTGTGTTTTTACACAACTCCGGAGAAAGACTGCAAGAGCACCCCCAAAACACACAGCATGGCCTTCAGCTTTCTAGGATATAAAGGCCTGGGCTTTGTAATCCATAGGAATTCCCCTCTACAGAAAGAGAGGAAAAGCTGGCATTTGTCAGAAAGACTTACTATTTCTTATTATTTTTCTTGCTTTTGCAGACATGCATGTGTGATCCGAGGCCAGGTGATGACGGCAGATGGGACCCCTCTGGTTGGAGTGAACATCAGCTTTGTCAACAATCCTCTGTTTGGGTACACAATCAGCAGACAAGATGGCAGGTAGGATGACTGTACTGGATTTGCAGGGTTTGAGCAGCAATAGCAACATTATTTCCATAAACACTATAGAGAAACTCCTTCCAGGAGCACGTTTATTGATGATGCATTTTGAAGATATTGATGTATTATTGTTGGTTGTTATGGGGCTGGTGACCAGTTAATAGTGCTGTTCTTCAGGGTTCAATTCCAGAGCCAGTTCTGTTCAATGTATTTATCAACAATCTGGATTCAGGACTTGAAT
The DNA here is from genome assembly GCA_013399695.1 of Formicarius rufipectus. Classification (NCBI taxonomy): domain Eukaryota; kingdom Metazoa; phylum Chordata; class Aves; order Passeriformes; family Formicariidae; genus Formicarius; species Formicarius rufipectus. Next base: position 477,621 of record VXAU01003366.1, read on the forward strand.
GCACCATTAGCAGGATTGCTGATGGTACCAAACTGAAAGGTGCTGTTGATGCTCTTGAGGGACACCAGACCTTGCAGAGGGATCTAGGTTGGAGCACTGGGCTGTGATTAATAGGATGAAATTTAAGAAATCAAAATGCTGGATTTTCAGCGCCCGGAATGGAGTAATGCCAGGCACAAGTATAAACTGGAAGAGGAGTGGCTGGAGAGCATCCATACAAACTGGGTTCTAGGGGTGCTGGCCAGCAGCAGCTGAATAGGAGCCAGCAGTGTGTCCTGGCAGCCAAGAGGGCAAGCTCCATCCTGTGGTCCTTCAAACACAGCATGACCAGCTAGTCAAAGAGGTGATTGTCCTGCTGTATTCAGCATTGGTGTGGTCTCACCTGGAGCAAGACATGCAGTTCTGGGGCCCGCAATTTAAGAAATACAGTCAAGTCCCTGAATGTGTCCGGAGGAGGGCAAGAAGGCTGGTGATAGGGCTGGAAGGAATGTCCTGTGAGGAGCAGTTGACGACTCTGGGTTTGTCTAGTTTGGAGAAAAAAAGGCTGAGGGGTGACCTCATTGCTTCCTACAGCTTCCTGAGGAAGGAATGTAGAGAAAGAGATGCTGGGCTTGTCTCTGTGATCCAGTGACAGGACATGTGGGAATGGTTCAAACCTGCACCAGGAGAAGTTTAGACTGAACAAGAGAAAACTTTTCCTTACTGATAGGGTGCTTAAACACTGAAACAGGATTCCTGTTAAGGAAACTTCCCTGTCTGACCATTCTGGAGCCATGCTGGCAGGTGCTCTCACCATCTGAACAAGGACCAAAGTCCCTTCATAGATACACACCACACACACACACACACACACAGTCAGACCAGGTTTCCTTACTGGCTCAAACCCAGGTTTCCCACAGAGAGCCTCAGACGTCTCTATCCTTAAAGTAATTTAATCATCATGCAATAACTAAATAGGAGTTTTTTTCTGGAGTCCTTGGCTCCTGCTGTGTCTATGAGTGTCCAGTCCCCTGGCTGGCCCACAGGTCCCCAGGCCCTTTGTTATGCACAGAGTCTGTACTTCAGGGCCCCTTGCCTTGGGCTCCCAGCACTCAGTTTGCAGCTCACACTGCAGCTGCACACTGATCTACCTTGCACTGAATGTGTTCCTGACATTCCTAGGGATGATGGATTCCCCAAATCTGTCAGTGTTTAGGAAGCATTTGGACAATGCCCTTAATAATATGGTTTAATTTGATCAGCTCTGAATTGGTCAGGCAGTTGGACTTGATGAGCTTAGTAGTTCCTGAACAACTGAATAGCCTATTCTATTCTAATTATAATTCTTTATTAGTATTAACTTTGTGATATCACCTAGAATCTTCAGCCAAAAATTGGGCAATGGAGTGCCCATGCATATAAAGAAAAGATGTCTCCTGCTCCCAACAGCTCTATTCTTGCTAATTCATGTTGAAATGATTAGGAAGAAGTCATTAAGATTATGGTTGTGTTAGAGGAAAAATCTGAGCAATCATGCTCAACCAAAACAAAAGCATTGCAAATTGGGAATGTCTTTCATTCTATCTTTTGTGTTCAGTGCTAATTGGCTCCTTTTCTTTTAAAAACAAAAATGTAACATAAGGGGTTCGAGCTGCACACGCTCTATGTATTGACTACTAAGCACTAGCACTTGGGAGGAGATTTATAGATTTTAGTACCTCCCCAGTGCACAGCTTTCATTAAAGGTTTGACTTGGCCTGAGAAGATGATAGAATTATAATGAACATGTGATAGCAGCATGTGCTTAATAGAGTCCTGTTTCACTCAGGAGCCTTTGCACCTACTGTAATACTGATGGTGGCTGGGAGGCTTTCTGAGTGATGCTCAAAGTCTTGGATGACATGGCAATAAAATGCGGGTAATAAAGAGGCATTCTAGAAAAACTAGTTTCTTCTTTGGAAAAGGGTGCCTCTGGAGCTGGTGTCTTCTTATTCCCTATAGCTTAGGCATTACTGCAAAAAAAGAGAAAAGTTGAACATTTTTGCTATGAGTATCTCTGTCAACCTTACTGAACCTACTTTGCATGACAGTGGAATCCAAACCGTATTTTTATGATCAGTTCGCTGTGCATGGACCAGCACAAAATCTGTCCAATAGAACACATAAATATGCCTGAAAAATTCCTGGACAATAGTGCCTGTCATGACCTTTTTTTCTATCTGTTTCCTTGTATCTATACAACACCCAACTACAATGTGTAACCTTTAATTTAGATTGCAAGTACTTTGAGCAAGGGACCATCACTTTGCTTTGCAGCTGGGCTGTACCTAGCACGGAGGGGCTTTAGCTCAAACTGCACCTCTGGCCATCAAACATACCAGTAAGCTAAACAGGGACAGAGCACGGAGGTCAGTGCTGCTATCCAGGCTCCAGACTTTTGTAATAATATTCAAGTTACTATTTTGTTCTTGGGTGGTGAAAGACAAGGCCCCCCACTTCTATATACCTACTTTTACTGGCAGTTTAGGCTGGGGATGCTCCTTCCCTGCCATGTCCTTCCCAAGATGCAGCTTAGCAGGGGACCCAGGGCAGAAAGCAATGACACTGGAGCATCAGTATGCTCCACCAGGCTTCGGTGGACTCCTGGTTCCTTGGGGCTGGCTGCCAGCTTCCAGCAGTTCAATTAGTTTCAAGCTCAGGGCTGCAGTTTGCTGACTCAGCCCCCAACAGATACTCAGCTCCAAGTGATAAAAATGACAGAGATCAGCTGTCTCAGAGCAGGGAATCTGTCACCAAGTGGGATTCATCCTAAAGCTGTGCTTTCTGTCAGCAGCTGGTGGGGGTCATTGTAACCCCAGACTGTGTGGTGTCAGCTCTTCTGATTTTACTTTCTTCACCTTCCTCTCAAATTAATCTGTTTCTACAGAAACCTCAGGCACATCTGGCGCACAACTCATATCAAACAAATTGTCCAGTTGCAGTACTGAGTCTCTGGAATAATAAAAATGCCTTCCAATTTGGCTGAGGGACACATGCAGGTATCTTCTCAAATGAACAGGCATAGCAGCGTATCTGTGTACTTTGGTGGTAATAAATGGACAAGTGAAAGCCACTTGTCCATAAAGGAACAAGTTAAAGAACACCAAAATCATATAATCTTGGAATAGTTTGGGTTGGAAGGGACCTTAAAGATAACCTAGTTCAAACACCTTCCACGAGATCAGGTTGCTCAAAGCCCCATCAAATCTGTCCTTGAGTCCAGTGACTTCCCCAGTGGTCTGTAAATTACCTTGAACTAGTTCAGACCATTCAGACTAAAATTCGCAAGGGCAGAAAATGTTGTCAGACATCCCTTTTTTCTAATCCTAGCCTCACTGCTGATTTAGTGGGTAGTACTAGATGCATCTCTTGACCTTCTCAGGTCAGCAAACCAAGCTGTGACAAGGAGTTAACACTTTCTTGCCTTCTTTACTGGTTGTTATAGTAGTTATAAAATACTATTTGTGAAGAATTTTCAAATTCATATGAAGAATTATTGCTTTTCCAGTCTCTATTATCTTCTTTTATACTTTGAGTAATTTTTAATTGAGCATGACTTCACATTGGCTTTTTCACAGTGTAGTTCTCATGTGATTGGGTCACTTTGTTCTAAGAAGTTGATGGTCTTAGGCAAGAAGCAGGTTCTCCTCACCTGTGGGAGCAGGCTGCATGCATTCCTAGTCCAGAGCAGTGCACAGTCACACGGGGTCATCTGGACCATCTTCAGTGTCATTCTGGTTTGGAGAGTAAATGGGAGCACACATGCAAGCAGTTACCTTGTTCAAGGGGTCATGAGATAACTGCGGAAAACTCATTGGCTTTATTATTTGGCATATTCACCATAGGAATATCTGTTATTGAAAAAGTTCATTGAGTTACCTTAAATTTGTTTAGTAAATCAGTTTACTGATAACAGGGTAATAACTGGAGTTTTAAAGTAAGAGAATTTAAAGATACAATTGCATCAGTTTGCTCCAGGTTTGGTTTTCTGTTTGGTGTTTGGGCTTTTGGGTTTGCGTTTTTCTGGTGTTTAGCAGGTTTATTTGGCATGGCCAAGTTTTAAAATGAGTAAGCAAAATTTCAGTTTTAGAAATACAGTGAACTGAATTTTTCACCCCTGGGAGTGGATTCACTGTATTCCAGGTCTCCTCTATTGCATCCTATTTAAGTCACATTATTTAGTCTGAGCAAAACTTTTGTAACTTCAAGGCTTGCTTGTGTTTTTAGCCTATTTATTGGGATGGAAATTTTGTTCATATAACAAGGCATGAATATAAAATGACAACTCGAACTACTCATCGTATGCATTTCTGTGTAAAGCAAAGTTAATAGACAGATCAAAGTATCAGTACTGGATAAACCACATTTTTAAATAAACCTTTGTATTTGATTAAACTGATATAGAGGCTGCAAGTCCTCACTATCCCTGTGTTGTAGGAACAGTGTAAGTAAAAGAGCAAGAAAGTCTCCAGATATTTTCCATATCCCCTTCAGTGGCTTTGGCCTTGCTTTCTCAGAAATACCAAATGCATGATCTTTCAGAGCAAAAACGTGAGAAATGGTTACACTTTTCTGTGGGGTTTTTATTTTTTGAGCCTGCTTTGTGGATAAATAGGTAATTTCATCCTTTGGCCTGCCTCTCCAGAGTTTTTAAAGAAAAACAACAATACAACTGTACAAGTAATATGATTTTTTCAGAGTGATAAAATATACATCAGAGATCAGCAACAAAAACAGAAGTAAAATTTTCTCATTCTTTCAATCCCAAGATAATTTTCCTCTTTTCTAATTTCATTTTACTAAGGGAAACTAGAAGGAAGGTGTTTTCGGTTTGGGTTTTTCTGTTTGGTTTTGGGTTTACCTTTTGATCAATTAATCAAGGTAACTTGAAAGCTGCACCTTGGGGCTCTGGGAAAACCAGCTCATGAGGAACACCACCTGCTAAAAAATACTTCATGACTCTTCACAGCTGGAACCTGACATGGAGGTGGTGCTTTCCTTCCTGCATCCTTTTCTGAGGGTGCAGGAGAGGCCACAGTATTTCCCTCCAGCAGATTCCCATTCCCTGACCCAGGCTTAGTGAAGCCAAAGGAGTGAAACTGAGGTGTTTGCCAGTAAAAGCCTCTTCCAACTTGCCTAAAAACTTGCTGAGCATCATTTGTAATGTTTATTTCTTTCCTCCTGCTGCCCCATTCAGTGCCCAGATTCATGCACAGCAAGCATCTCCCTCCCAGCTGAAGGACTTGCCAAATGTTAATTGACTGTTAAAAACGTTCACATCAGAGTACAAATGTTGATCAGCTTTGCTGGCAGGGACCGACAAGTTACTCATCAGGCTGTTGCAAAGCCAAGCTCCATAGGTCTGGGAAGGTGATGCCCCAACTTGAGTGGTAGAATAAATGTGGCTATAACTTTTTAAAATGCTTTCCACTTCCTCTCACGGACTCAGTTTGACATTCTTTCATGAACAGCCTTCTTTAGATAATTTTATTTACTAAATGGCCCCTCAGTCCATCAGCCATAAAACCAAAAAGGTTCTCCCAAACAATTTCTTGCCAAAGATTATTTTTTTTTTTTTAGAAATAATTCATACCCATTTTTGCATCCTCACTATGTATTTTTAAAAATAATTTTTGAGATGTTTATCATCTATTTTTAGCCTATCTTTACAAAGTCTGGCCTTGGTCAATCAGAGGGTTTCAGACCCAGTTCCCATGCAGAGAAGCACTTAAGCTCCCAGCTGTTTGAGCACAGGAGCACCTCTGCTGAAGCCAGGGAGCTTGTTCATGTGTGTGCACCCTGACTGAGACTGTCATACAGCAGCACCAAACATCCAAAGTGAGAAGCAGGGATGAGAAAACTTTCTTTGCCTGAAGCACACAGTTGGCGTTGCAGCTGAAGAGATACTGAGAAAAACACAAAGAAGCAAAAACAAGAGGTCCTCATTTTGGGTTGAAATCCCTTTTCTCACTTAACACCTCTTTTTCTGGGTCTATACATAGTAGGTACATCCTGTGATACTTGAGAAAAATCTCCATCTCTGACAAGATCTGAAGTTTATTTAAATACAAAACTAAGAAAAACCCCAGAACCTTATCCCAACATCTTTACATCCAGAGGATTAATATTTTTCTTATCAAGGTAACATCTTTTCAGACAGCTCTAGAGGGCTGTCTGTTAACCCAACATAGTGTTATTCAGCACTAACACAAGCAGAAAAGCCACTTGGCTGGAGGTAGCTTAGGGTGAAGTCACAGACCACTGGCAGTGGTTCATCTGCCCTGCTCTTAATGATTGAATCAAAAAAGATGTTGTCCTGAGTGCTGTGATACACAGGTAGCCTGCACAGCATGCATTTGTAGTGCTCGTCTCAGTCCATGACTGGGCTCTACATGCTCCCTGGGCTCCAATAGGCATTAGTCAGGTTAGCAGTGATGCCAAGACAGTTTATATGCGTGAGAGAAGCTACTTTCCAAATAATTTATTTTATTATGTGAATTGATGCAATTTGTGACTGTGTTTAGATAATAAATACTTGGGGAAAAAAAAAAAAAACACCAACAAAGATAAATATTTGTTTCAAAAAAGGTGTGGGTACATTTTTAATATACAGGAGGACAACATGCAAAGGAGCTGAGCTTTTACTTCTGCCTCTGCCACTTGCTGTTACTCATCTAAAGCCTATTTAGGCTGTAGGTTTTAGGCTCATAAAATGTGACTGATGATATTTCTTGCAGTTATTTTTCTGGGGCTCCTTTCTAGGGAGTCATGGTGCTTGCACTAACTTTGTATTCCATCTCTTCCAACAGCTTTGATCTCGTTACCATTGGCGGAATCTCCATCATCCTGCACTTTGAGCGGGCTCCCTTCATCACGCAGGAGCACACGCTGTGGTTGCCGTGGGATCGCTTCTTTGTCATGGAAACCATAGTCATGAGGCATGAAGAAAATGAGATCCCAAGCTGTGACCTCAGTAACTTTGCCCGGCCCAACCCTGTGGTCTCCCCATCTCCTCTGACAGCTTTTGCAACTTCCTGCTCAGAAAAAGGTCCTATTGTTCCTGAAATCCAGGTATGAACTGTCTGAGCCTAGGAGACAGTAACACATCGAGTTACAGAGTCACTGAATGTTTTGGGTTGGAAGGGTACCTCTAAAGATCCCTTTCCAGCCCCCTGCCATGGGCAGGGACACATTTCCCAAGACCAGGTTGCTCAAAGCCCCATCCAACCTGGGTGTGAGCACTTCCAGGGATTGGAACATCCACAATTTCTTTGGGCAACCTGTGCCAGTGCCTCACTACCCTCATCTCCTCTCAGTGCTTCTTTTGGCAGCATTAAGCAACGTAAATAAAACTATTCCCCTGCTTTCCTGAAGAGAAACATTCCCGGCTTGTTACACCATTTTTCAGGCATTTGCCAGGAGCACTTGCTCCCAAGCATTCGTTTTGCCAAAAGGTTTCTTTTCCCTTATCCCTAGGAGATGTACGCAAAGCATTTGTGGCTGACAGTACATGATCTGTGACCCTCATGTGACCCACATGAAGCCCTCAGTTGGCCCTTTGGCATTCAATGTGCCCAGCACCAGGCTGATGGACTGCTTCTGCTCTAATGCCTTTCTTCGGTTCAGGAGCAGATTCCACCCACTTGGCACTGTGGACCTCAGTGGTGAAGTGTTGGAGTGAACTTACTCATGGTTGGAAGTCATACCCCTCACTTCACAAAGCTGCTGAGACATGTAGTCAGTCAGCAGATGGCTTGCAAAGGGCCTGCCTGCTGAGCACCAGAGTTTTATTGCATGTCGTGATGTTTGGGATAGATGAACAAAGCAAAAGGATTACCTTTAATTTGTCATCGCGGTTTCCCTGTTTTTTAAGGAAGTGTAAGTCAGATGAGGTAGTGTAGTAATCCACTGTGGTTTTCAAGTATTTAGCTAAATTGGAAGTTGGGGTTTAAATTGAATAGTCCAAAGAACCAAATTATCTGTTTTCCTTAAAAACACTTTGTTGAAATATCTGGATGTATCAGCATTCATGGTTTACTTTTACGGACATGTTGTTCCCTGGATTTTAGATGCCAGCTTTTGGCATGTCCTGGGTATTCCTTTTAGTGACAAATAATGATCTGCCAAGGTGGAAACAATAACAAGTGTAAGGACAAATTGTGTGCTTCCTGGGTGACTCCACTGGGATTGCCGCACCATTAATGAGCAACGAAGTAACTATATCTTCTAATTTTAATAAACCAAGTTCTGAACCCAGCAATAAGTAAAGCTAGTGGTCTCTTTGCCTTTCCCTCTGGACCAAATCTCATGTTTCTTTCTCACACTAATTTCCAATTACAGTTAGCACGTTTGTCCTAGCATAATTACTAATTAAGTCCCAGATCTTGTAAAGTCCATCATAGTGCAAATTCTTGGTTCAGTGTTCACATCTCTTTTCTGCTAAACCAAGGAACACCTTGGAAGGTAATACTCAGTGCTGCCTGGTAAAGAAAGAAATACCTGATACAGTGCAACTATGATGATAACCTCACGCATTATTTGGTAAGATTCTTGTTAGATTGTGTTAATTATATCTATTGAACTGAAAAGTTCTAACACTCCTCTTCAGTAAAAGCACGCCTCTCTCCAGTGTGAGAGCAGCCAGCGATGTAGTTCGTAAGCAGTGGTTTGCTACAGTTTCTTAACTATAAACCATTGAATCATAGAATAGTTTGAGTAGGAAGGAACCTTTAAAGGGTCATCTAGTCCAATCCCCCTGCCATGGCGACAAACACCTTCCACTAGACCAAGTTGCTCAGAGCCCCATCCAACTTGATTCTGAATGTTTCCATTCCATGCCAGGAGATGGGGCATGTACCACCTCGCTGGGCAACCTGTGCCAGTGTTTTACCACTGTCATCACAGATGTTTAGTGACATTTGAAATGTCTTGCTGATATCCTGCTTGGCCTCCAACTGCCAGTCCAGAATGATGCCCCTATCAGTGTCCTGCAGTATATCTGTCAAATCCTTGTGAATGTCAAATCACTTGGACATCCCAAATCACACTTGTCACCTGTAGTTATGGAATCTAATACCCAAGAAGGATTAATTTTGAAATTATGACACCTAAGGAAGGGGTTCACATGCAATTATTGGGAGATGTGCTAAATGTCTGATCTTCCACTAAAGCTGACAGAAATCTAACCAGTACCATTGGTGGAGCCTACAGATCAGTTTGGCTTACTGTGTTGAAGCTTTCTGGCTCTCACTGATGATACCAGTTATATTCCACTGACTATAACTGATGTTTACATGCCTACTTCACATGAGCATATTTATAAGTTGACATCTGGATTCAGATGCCTTAAACTGGAATTAAACCCCGCTCATAAGTTTACATGGTTACACCAGCCTTCTAAAGAGTCTACCTCTCCTGTTTGCCCTTTGTTAGAGGCATCTAAAAGAATAGTTCAGAAGAGACACCTAACCTAGGTTCCAAAGCTGAGATAAGATGAATCCCATACCTGATGAACAGTACTTCTCCTATGTGCCAAATGATTGATCTAAAACCTGTAAACCAGTATTCCACCTCAAATATTGATAGCTGAAGGTTAACAAACTTTATGGTGCAGGAGTTTACGACAGAATGTGATTTGTGACAGAGTCCTGTCTGTACTTCAGGGCTACTTTTCATTTCTGTACTGGATGTACATGCAATAAAAAAACCTAGCTGTCAGTTCCTGCAGCTGCATTTCATAATACACAGTTCTCAGTAGGGAAATGTTAAATATAAAAGGTGTGAGCACATAGCTGGGAGGAGGTGACAAGCAGATAGCAGGGCTGGGAAAGATATTTTGACAAGTGGGTAGATAAAAACCCCATGAGCTCCAACAAATAAATGCAGTGCTCTCTACCTGGATGCATTCAAGAAACGAAATAATGCATTTTTAATGTTTGATTCAGGTGCCTACAGACATATTTGGGGCCATTTAGGATGCCCTGAAGTGTCCCTTCAGGCTTCCAACTGTGCTTCAGTAAAGTGAAGATCTCAAGAACATCCATGTCAGAGCTGTCACGGCCTTGCAGAGATTTTGGATACCATAGAACATCTCAAAAGCACTAGATATCTATGTTAAGGCCCCTGAATCAGTCCCTAAATGCTTTTCTTTCTCAAAATGCCCTCAGAGCATCTTACTTAAAAAAAGAAGACATTGTTCCTTGCCTGCTTGCTGGCAGAGTGAACAGTTGCTGTAAGAAACATATGTAACCCAGAAGACAGAAACAAGATTTCCTACATTGTTTCATGCAAAGAGTAGAAAAATTTCTACTAACACAAGAGCAGGTGGACACCACAGAGCAGAGGGAGGGTCACGATGAAAATTGCTGCATTGTGTAAATCCCTAGTAAACCTGAGCAAGTGACTCTTCTGCCTGCCCAGCCTGCCTTGACCCCTTTAGAAGAGCAGGTTATATTGGTTATGCTGTGATAAACTCTAAGAATCTTTCATAAGGCCTGCAGACCCAGCATATGAATGTATCTGGGCCAAGGAGCCCAAATGGAAATAAAGGAACAATTCGGCTCTCGTTACTTTTAGTGCATTTGCAGTATTTTAAAACTTGTTTTTCCCCTCTTCTCCTGCTGATGACCTGCTGGATTATACTCCCCCCTACCAATGCCCTGCTTTGTTGCTAGTTTATCACTACTTACAGACTACAGATGTGGTTTGGATCACCTGAATTACTATTTGAACCCTCTCTCCAAACAGGCGCCTTCAAAAACAGCCCCTTGTGCTGCTCAGTGCCTCGGTAGCATTGGGTTGACTGTTTCTTTGGAATGGTCGACAGCAGAGAGAGATCATGACAGAGAGAAACAATTATTTCTGACAGGGATCTGAACCAGACTTTCCAAATAGTACCTTTGTGACAATTATTTCTGCCTGTTTTTTTCCTAGTGGGGTTACATATGAAGACAGATTTGATACAAGGGACCACCTTTGCAGCGGTTTGGCTCTGCTTATCTCTGGTTGAGTCTGGTTCTCGTCCAGCATGTTGCTGACCTCATAAAATATATTTTAAAAATCCTGTGTTTTCCCAGTTCTGTCATATTTCAGCCTCTTAAGCACTGATATATGTAAATTAAAATGGCTGCATTAGTGGAAATAAATATTTATGAGCACAGTGGAATGAGGCTTTAACTGCTGGATGTGTCTGTTTGTCAAGTGCTGCAACACTCAGAGCCTGTTAGTTATCACTTGAAAAAGTGCTGAACCTTGGATAATCACTCAGAAGAGGTGTTTTCAGGGGGCAGATTACAAGATTTGTTCATGTTGGCAATACTAACCAGAAAACCTGTAAGAGATGAGCAACTTAACACGCCCAGGAAGTTTGCTGTGTCCACCTGGGAGGAGCGGGGTATAGGAGTGACATAGCTTGGAAGACATCAGGGTCATAGAATCACAGAATCTCCTGAGTTGGAAGGGTCTGACAAGGATCATCAAGTCCAATCCCTGGCCCTGCACAGGGCACAACCTGTGCAGGCCCTGCACAACCTCAAAATCACATCATGATGGTTGTGATCCCTTCCTAATGGATGGATCTCTTGACCTACCTGCCTTCAAGCCTCCACACCGTTATGTTCAGAAAGCTGATTATTGCTAGGGAAGTGTTTTCCCAGCTCATTTAGGGTCCAGCACACTGAAGAAATTCAAAAGTGGCACAGGAGAGAGCAGTGCCAGCTGTGACCTTCTAACACATCCCATTAGCAGACCAAGAAGCTCAGTGCTGAGTTTCTACCTTTATCTTTCAATCTTCACCAAAGGTTGCTGACTTGTGCTGAAAATGTCCACATAGTGTTCTTACTGAAGAGTGGAATTTTCTTGAAAGTGACAATTTTTTTCTCCTAAGATTTTTTTAATCAGTATTTTGCATAGGAGAACCAGAATGGTGTCAGGGATGTACTTTGTATCAATTTTGAGAAAATTCCTGATGATTTCTCCAACTGAAAAGAAAAACGAAATTTTAAGATTTGGCAATACTTTAGCAAATAAATTAGCTGAAAATCCTATATTTACTGATCATTCTCTGTTCTTAAGGCAGAACACCAACAGAAAAAAATTTCCCAGGTATTTCTCCAGTCTTTTCTTAAATTTTGTGCTGGAATGGAGTCCTGTGAGATTAATTGTCCCAGTTATTCAGCAGTACCCACACTCGTGGCTGGAGGTGAAAATGAAGCAACTCACTTAGAATACAGAGGAATTTGGAAAAGGAAAGGAAGGACGACTGCAGGAGAAGGGAAATGAGTTATAGGTGGTAGGTTGGGCTGACATTCTCATCACACAGGTAAGAGGGAAAGGAATTTGAAGCAAGTACTGAGTAAGTAGGAACAAATTTGAGGTTGGAAAATAAGGACTAGGACACAGGAGAAAATAAGGCTGGAGGTAAATGGTAGCTCTGGCAGAGATGAGTCGAAGGTGGGGTAGAAGAGGAGCTGTTTCAAAGAAAGAGAAATGGGTAAGTCAGAGGAGAGAGGGTGAAAGCAGGATTCACTGATCTCATGGAGAGAATTGCAGGTTATGATCAGGGCCAGGAAGCATCCTTAAGGATACAGGCCAAGTAGGACTTGATATTTTACTGGGAAAAAGAAGTCAGGAGGCAAAAATTAGTAACCACAAAAGCCTGCCATGATAAGGGACAGAAAACAGAAGCTAAACTGATATGTTGGAATAATCTCAGATGCCAAGCTCCTTTCACAGTGGGTCCTGGAACTCCTTTTAAGAGTGAGTCCCATTGTAAGCACTGACTTAATGTGCTCTTCTCCCATGTAACAGTGACAGAGAAGGAGGGAGGCATTCCTTGGCTTCCAGAAATAAGCCAACAAGTTACATATATGATTTCATACTTGATGCCTACTAGGTGCCTTTTTAGACATGTCTGCCAGAGCTTTTGTACAGGTGTGTTTGATAAATTACAGTTTCACTGCTTTTTCCTGTCTGCTCGCTGCTGATTTAACACCTCATGGATTGCTTTTGCACAGGCTCTGCAAGAGGAGATTAACGTTTCCGGTAGTAAAATAAAAGTGAGTTACCTGAGCAGTCGCACAGCTGGCTACAAATCAGTCCTGCGGATCAGCATGACCCACCCCACCATCCCTTTCAACCTCATGAAAGTCCACCTCATGGTGGCTGTCGAGGGACGCCTCTTCAGAAAGTGGTTTGCAGCAGCTCCAGATCTGTCCTATTATTTCATTTGGGATAAGACAGATGTCTACAGCCAGAAGGTGTATGGGCTCTCAGAAGCCTTTGGTAAGTGACCCCAGGGTTTGTGTTTCTTTTTTAGAAGCAGAATAGTGGCAATGCACAGAACTAGTCATTGATCAATATGGTCCCACTGCAAGCACATGAAATGGTCACTGCTGATTTGCTGGGTAGGATTTGGCCCAAGTATTCAAAGAGCACAAGTTCCCCATCAGATGAATCACAGAACCACTGAATGGTTTGAGCTGAAAAGGACCTTAAAGATAATCTAGAACCACTAGATCAGGTTCCCCACAGCCCCATCCCTGAACACGTTGAAGGGCAGGGTATGAATACTTACCTGTTCATGGCCCAGCACATACATCCTCAGCTGCGACCATCAAACACATATGGAATGAAGGAATGAACTGGGATTAGAGGCTGCCTCTCACCTATCGCCTAAAACCTTCAGCACTGTTTTGAAAGAATCCCTAGAACTGAGCCCTGATTGCAACTCCCCCTTGTGCCTGACCTTTAGGATTGCTCTAAGCTTATCTTCCCCTTTGTAACCCACTCAAGAATGCCATTTCAAACTGGGTGTTTAGTGGCAGAGGTAATGCAGTTCTGCAGTGATTGCTTCCCATCTCATCAACACCCAGTGCACATTCAGTTACAGGTCTTCAGCAGAGTCTAGACTAGAGGTTTCAGGCTGCCAGGAAATGATATCAACAAAATGGGAGAGATCTCAAATTAGCAAATACTGCTCTTGTTGACAGAAGGAAGGTTCACTAATGCCTCAAAGCTCAACTGAAGGTAAGGTTCTTTAGAAGAGCTGTAGAATGCCTGGTTTTCCACAAAGAAGAATGGAGGTCTTCCTCTTCTTACTCAGTCTCAGCTACCTTGAGTAGACTGGATGATATAACCTGCTGAGCCTTACCCAGCTTGGAGTTCCCTCTGAGAAATGTGTCCTGGTAGCTTATCATGAAAGACTATGCTTATATGCTCTTTAAAGTGCTAGATCAGCAGTGAGTCTGTGAGTGCTTCATGGAGCAATTCTGCAGCCCCAGAGTACTCAAGCAAGTCTGAGGACATCAGCAGTCATGCTTTCAATGATTCCAGTCTCTAAACAGTGGAAGAGATCAAGCCTTCGTATCCTAACTTACATCTTCCTCTGATATAGTCTGATTCTGCAAAAGGCTGTGTTTGATGGGGAATCCTGAGTTCTCACAGTGCTCAGCACTTTTCAAAGAGGCTAAAAAATTTGTAAGATCAGACCTTTATTTCTATCTAGTAAAAAAAAAAAGTCTAAGCAATTGCTTTTCATTTGTGTGGAACTTGCAGTTCTGCTCTGCTTCAGCTGTGGAGATTAGAAAAAGGAAACAGACCAATGAAATTGGTCCTGCTTCTTCTGCAAAGATCAGAAAGGAGTCATTGTTCTGCCAAAAACATGATTTTCCTTCTACTGGCATAATTTTACTCTTAAGCAACTCCAGCATGTTGAGTGAAGTTTCTCCTCAAAGGCTCTTATTAGACATCATAATAAGCAAGCTTTTGACATTAACACTGACCACAAGTCAGCTTGATCTGAGACTGCTGCCTCTGAGGGACTTGCTGCCCTGTGCATCAATTGTTCAAGTCCTTGCTTTTCAAGAAAAACTATGATTTTTAGCAAGCTCCTGGCATGCAGTCTTTGATCAGAGAAAGTAGGCAGAAGTAAAATTCTCCTGTTTGGGAGTCCAACAGTGGTTTACACCCTCAAATCATAGAATATCCTGAGTTAGAAGGGAACCCCAGAGATCATCAAGTCCCAATCCTAATATCCATTATTTTATAATATGCCTTTAAACTGATGCCTTTTAAATTTCTAGAACGTTTGCCTAACATCTACAAATGCATTGACCTTTTTAAATGCAGAATGGACTTCTAAGTGAAAAAATGTTGACTGTGCATTATGATGGTGTTTTCAATCAAAATAGCAGTTGCCTGTAGAAATGGTCTTACCCCTGCTCACCTGAGACTCTGTGTGTGCTGGCACTTCATTTCTGGGTTACTAATCTTGGGGTGGGGGTCTTTTGTTTCTCTCTTGTTCATAGTTTCAGTAGGTTATGAGTATGAATCCTGTCCAGACCTGATCCTGTGGGAGAAGAGGACAGCTGTGCTTCAGGGTTATGAAATAGATGCTTCCAAACTTGGAGGATGGTCCCTGGACAAACACCATGCCCTCAACATACAAAGTGGTAGGTTGTCTGTGACATGTAACAGGAATAATGCAGCATTGCAAGGTCCAGTTGCTTCCTATCCCTAAGAATCCAAGCAAAGGAAAGAAACCTGAGCAGCACTTGCTCTCTCATGTATTTTACTAAGGAATTATTTCTAGTAACATACATTTAGAAGCAATCTGGTATGTAAAATGTAAATGAAGCTGGCTGTTGTGGAGTAGTTGAATGTTGGCCTAACTTTGTAGTGTTGTAAAAGAAGGGTATTAACAAATAAAATATTCTTAAAGTAACAAAGGGGAGCCTATTCAGATTGGATCTGTCACTGAGCATAAATCCACCCAGACACATCTTCCAGTATGCAAGTGTACTTGCAAAATGAGAGGCTTTGTGAGTCCTAAAGGAGAATGGAAGGTTCCAGAGTCCTTGAAGACTGCTGAGGACTGCAGCAGGGAGGCTTAAAGGATGATCAGAACATGTTCAAAGGTAGAAGCACTGTGTCCCTCTGGATAACAGCAGTGTTATGGGAGCAAACATCTAATTCAGTGCACATCACTGTTGAGAGCATTGCACTTAGAGGGAACATAAGCAGACCTCTTCTGAAACTTTGCAGATGAAATATTTCTCTAGAGAACATCCCATGGTCTTCTTGTCCCTTATCTCCCCATGAGCTATATAATTTCTTTCTTTTGCCTGGTAGACAGCAAATTACAGGGCAAGGAGGGACAGAAAGGGCAGGTAAGGGTTCATGAGATGCTGAAAAGTGTATTTCATTCAAAGGTAAAGACAGTCTTGTTCTCCCTACATATTTTTCTTTCACAGGAAGTGTAGGGGTTCTAAAAAAATACTTAGTTCAGATAAAGGGCTCCTCATTTGAAACTATAACAAAACAATACTATGAAAGATGACAAACCTCCTTGCTACTTACCAAATTCCCCAGCTGGCATCCAGCATTGCCATTTTGTGTTCCCTTTGGTCTGTTTCCCTGTCTCTCTTTAATTTCCTTGTTCCTGTTTTCTCTTTTCTAGGCATCTTGCATAAAGGAAATGGGGAAAACCAGTTCATTTCTCAGCAGCCCCCTGTAATTGGGAGCATTATGGGCAACGGCCGCAGACGTAGCATTTCTTGTCCAAGCTGCAACGGTCTGGCAGACGGCAATAAACTCCTGGCTCCTGTTGCCCTAACATGTGGGTCTGATGGCAGCCTTTATGTTGGAGATTTCAACTACATCCGAAGGATCTTTCCCTCTGGCAATGTCACCAACATACTGGAGCTGAGGTACACTGTGCTGAACGTGGCCATTACAATTATGCTCTGAAGTTCTGCAAAAATCCTATGTACACAAGAAAAAAAAAAAAAACAAAACTCTTGGGGGGGGGATAAAAACCAAACAACACAGCAAAACAGAGAAAGAGCTATCTGGATTTGCCTCTTCTGCAACTCTGCTGACTTTGATTTACACCAGAGAAACACAGGCCTAGCAAGTTCTTCCAGAACTGAATCACATGCCAAAAATATTGACACATTTCTGTGCTGCTAAATCAAGCTGTGCTGATGTCTGCCTTTTCTTGTAGTCAGAAACCAGTGGGAATTCTGAAAGTTAACAAGCAGCCTCTGAGATAACCTAAACTTGGATGGGCACAGCACTGATGATCATATGTACAGGTTAATCAAGACTGATAATCATTCATAATTAAGACAGCATGATCACTCTAGGCAGTCACAGACTGGAGTTTTCTAGTTGTTTTTGAGGGGGACAAATATATAAGCCCACTTCAGTTCCTAACTGAAAAGCAGTGTCAGGCTGAACGTATAGATGGAGCATATGAAAGTAAGTGAAGGGTTTCCTTTTAACCCCAAACAACAAAGCAAAAAAAAATATGTTGGAAGAAATAGAGAGTAATATGGATGATCATCCTTAAAAAAAAAAAAAAGGAATCAGAGGGAAAAGTATGGATTTGTCATACATTCTGAGAAAATTAAATAGATTGTGACTGAACCACATTTCAAATTGACCTCACAGGAGCTGTTTTTCCTATCTAAAATTTCCACAACAAATACAATGATCCGCTTCAAAGTAATGAGGTCTGATTCTGCGCTCTGTGTGGCTAGACAGGCCTCACTACAGGAAAGTCAGGTAGAGTAAAGGAGCGTTTCTGAATGAATCTTCTCTGCTTTACAGACCTGGACTCAGGTCCTGAGAAGTCAGTATGAGGTTAGCATGATAGGAAGGTTCAACATTCCCATTTACCTCTTAAGATCTTGCCTGAAAGTGAGAATCTTTCAGACAGTAAGACCCTTCCTCCTCTGCTCAGATTTAATATCCCATCTGCTGAGGACAGACATAAGGCTTCATTTCTGTTAGGACTGCAGCAAAATTTGTGCAAGATCCCATTAATCCCTCATTTACAAACTTGCCATAGTCATTAGACCTTACCAAAGGTCTTACTTGGCACACAGACATGTCATTGTAGATCATGGTGTGGGGGTGCAAAAAAGCCCAGACAGCTACCACAAGGCTGGCATGTCCTGAACAGCTGCCTTAGCTGGGGTACCTTTGAATAAACAAGGAGAACTTCATGCTTGCTATTCTGTTTCATAATACATGAGAACATAGTATCTCTCACGTTTGTAAGGTGGTGTGCTGGGATAAAGCTTCAGACCTGGTCCTCGTTAAAGAGTGTAATATTCTTCCAGTGCCTGAAAGTTATTTTAATGACTAAAGGTGAGATTTCCAGAAGAGCCTAGGTAAGCCCAAATCCCTTTGCAACCGAGTGGGCTTGATAGCTCATTCCCTGAAGTACAATTTTGAAAAACCAATCCCTGTTTCATTGTCACTGGAAATACCAGACCCATCAGCACTTTTGCAGAGTATTTCCTCATTGGAAAAGAGAAAATTGGAAGCCTTGACAGAGTGGCCTTGCTGGCTGTTGTGTAGAGCCACAGAGTTAAATTTACTCCAGAGTTAAATCTGCTGGAACGATTGCTGCTTCATCTGTGCAAACACTTAGGTTACTGGATCTAATAAACATTTCTTCACTCTGGTGTGCTGTAAAGTAAGTGGGTTCAGATGCCGGCTGGCTAAAAGCTGTGGAGGAAAACCATTGCTTTTGGACTAAATGGAGTTTGCTTGTGTCTCCTCAAATCAGCATCTCCTCTGAGATTAACACCCTCACTATTTGGCTCTGAGGTTTGTTGGGGGGGAGGGTGGTTTTTGAGTGTAGTGTTCTGGAAAGCAAATGCACTGTGGGCTGTAGACAGCTGCAGCTGGGTATGTAACAGCTGTATGTAGAGTGTCCAGCTCGGTGTAATAAGTCCTCTGGGCGGGAGTTCATGAGGACATGGCAATGAACTGCCACCCATAACTGCAACTCTTCAGTTACCTTTGTAAATCACAAGGTGTTTCTTTGACTGAGAGTGAAAAAAACTCTATAGATATCTACATCTGTTTAGCTCAGCGCTGCACTGAATGATAAAGTCTGTCTGGTCCATTCTCTTGCAAATAACTCTGTGCAGGTGAGATCACACTTCCTTTGTGATATGCAGTGGTACATAAGTGAGCTCACTGCCAAGTAATATCCAATATAAAATACATCAGTGTCATTCCAGCTAACTCTTTATTTATTATTGCATTGTATGATACAGTTACTGTCAAGTTTTCAATCTGCTAATAATGCATCGAACCAAGCTGCTAACACCTCATTCTTTCTTCTATTCCCTGCTTTCCTGTCTTCTGTCAGAAATAAAGATTTCAGACATAGGTAAGCCAACCAGTGGAGAATTCTTATGCTGCTCCCTGTCTTGTTGCATGTTGTTACACAGTGAGCCACAAGTGCCATTTCCAGATGATTCAATAGCAAATGAAGCTGGCGTGATTAAAACTGGCATAGGCAATCAGTCATCAGAACTGGGAGCCATTAATCACAATGCTGAGCTGTGCGGGCTTCTGCATGAGCTGTTATAGCTGGAGACAGGGGAAGTACAGGCAGGAGAAGCAGGATAACAAGAGGAGGAGGGGGGAAGGAAAAATGGATGGGAATTAACCAAGAGAGCAGAACGGGAATAGCATCAGTATACAAATCCCTGGAATAGCTAGGATGGAAAAATAATTCTCATACAGTGAAAAGGCTTTCTTTGGCGTTTGGGGGATTTAGTAGGCATAATGAAGATCCATACGTCCCCCAGCATCACCCACCTAGGGAAGTAAGTTTTTGTAACTTTTTTTTTCAGTCTGAGCTCTTTGTAAAGAGCTTTGGCACGTGAAAGTCTGTCAGGCTCAGATAGGAGGTAGTGCAACTCAGAACCTTAGCCAGGAGATGCAATAAAAAAGAGTAATGACAAGAAAAGAAGATGAAAGAGAGACTCCTAAATTGGAGCTTTGTCACTAAGAATATTTGTCACTTGGGTTCACTGGAGTTTCAGTGGGTTTGATCCAATCAGTTGCATTCTGGAAGATGTCAACTTCCTGTCACTGAGTTTGCAAGGACTTCTCTGACTGACAAGTTTCCCATCCTTCTCCCTGGTTGCTTTTCTAAATTAGAAGCTTAGACTGTGGAGTTGGGATTTTGTGTGTGTGTGTGTGTGTTTAGTTTTCTTTTGCATTTAGAATTGGGTTTTTTTCTTGCTACATGCTTTTCATTTACTGTTGCTTGGACTTCATAGAGGCTGCACAAACCCAGAAATGTTCCTTTTATCTGCATGCCTGGAAATGAAATGGAGTAGAAACTGGGTTTTTTTCTTATTGCCAGAACAATAATGAAGGTCTGAGCTTCACAGCATAATGGACTGGCTCAAAGCATCTATTTGCAGGGCTGGGAGGTTGGTACCCAAGGCCTCTTCACTGACTGTCTTCATCAGGCTGAGTTCCAGGCCCCCAGCTCCTCTTTCGCATCATTTGAAGGCAATAGAAAAACTCGTTTCTCTTTGAAACAACCAGGTTGTATCCTTGATGCCCTAGAAATACACAGCTACTAAAGTGCATCTGCTTTGACAGTGAAGGGCAGCATCTGAATACCTGTTATGAGGAGGTTTTATATATGAAAGCAGTAACTGAGGGAAAATATTATGTAGTGACCACAAATGCTGCAGATGCCATGAGAGCTTTACAAAGTTGGCAGGACTTCAGCCTCTAGGCAGTTCCTAAAAAATAAGAAATTAAGAGAAAGAAATACAAGATATGTCTGCTCCAATGCAGCCCAGAGGGGATCAGAAGTGGATGTAGTCTCAGCTAAAGCTTCAGTGCTTTGCACTCAGGGAGGTCCTATGCTTAACACCAGTGATGGATCAACAGTGCAAAGGGTTAGATCCACGGGACTGAATCTTAGTCATTTGGAAAAGCTGAATTCCATAAGCAAAAGGTTCCTTAGTGCAGGGGAAAGGATTCCTCCCCAGTATGGAGCCCTTGGTGAGCTTGATGCCCAGAAATTGACCTCCAGAGGTTCTGGAGCTACCCACTAATAGGTTTGGCATTACAGCTTAGTGTAGGTAGCCAAACTCTGACTCTGCAACAGCCTAAATGAGAGGTGCTAGCTAAGCCAAAACACATCACCAATCATGATGCTTTCTCTGCAGGAACATGGAGGGCAGTGAGGCATTTCTGTCTTGCAAATATGCAAAAAGTCGCCACACTTAAATTTATTCTTCCATTCTTGTTTCCATTCACACCTTAGAGAAACATCTACAGTTAGTGACAAATAGAGGTATCTCCGAAAACTGCCCTAGGAGCAGATCAAAAGTCCTTTGTGGTCTCTGGCTTGGCTTATGGCACTGTTATAAAGTTTTATTATCCAGCGTGTGACACTACAAGAGCTTTGGGCATCACACACAAACTGCAAACACTAAAAGGCCAAGTGTAAATTCAGCTCACTGCACTGTGTGGCCTCCTTACTAATCTATTGAATGTCACTCAGGGAAAAAAGACCAGTACCTCACACAAGCTACAATAAAATCCTCTGGTTTTTGAGCTGCAGGGTGCTTAGCATGGAGCCATGGAAACACAGCCCCATGGAACAAAATCGGCTTGGTGGTAGGAATTTGGTAGTTCTTTAGTTACCAGCAAATGCATGTGGCCAGCAAGGCTTAAAGGGGAAGTGGGTAGCTGCACAGAAAATGTTAGAGGTGGTTTCATGTCCTTGAACAGGGACATCAGATTCAAAGAAGTCCCAGAGCTTTATTGAGATCAGTGGTAAATAATTCTGACAGTGTGACTCCTGTTGGCTGTTGACCACAATGGGAGACAGAGCTTTATAGTTACCAGTAACAGAAGTTGGCCTTTGAGGAGCTGGTAGATGCCCTTGCATTTGAAAAGCTAAGATACAGTTCATCTTGTAAAATAAATGTTGAAAATAGTTAGACAAGTCATCCTCCAAATGACGATATTTCTTTCCACTGCCTGCAAAGGGAGTCAAGGCAGCCAGCTCTGATACGAGCATTCACCTTGTAACCATCTAAAGCTTGGTGATAAGAATCCCCTGGCATTTTAGAGAATCCAGAAAAAAAAAAGTGCAGTCTGCTGTGCTGATATATTGTAGGGAACCTGCTGAAACCAGGAACTGTGTCCTTTTTCTCACTGGCTTCACACTCTGGAGCAGGAGGTTCCTTCCTCACACTCCTCTAAAACATGCGTTCTGGGCCCAAAGGGTTAATGTCAGCCTTTACGGAAAGCCTGTGCATCTGTCATAGTACACCTGAAGCAGTCCACTAGTGTCATATCTCTGCATGTTCACCCCACTTTTTATCCCTTTCCTTCCTCATGCATCTGTGTAAGGAATCACGGGAAGCATAAGCACTTTAAAAAGGAGTTTGACTCTCTTAATGAACCTGCAGAGCCCCCCAAATAGTACTGGCACTGTCCTGTCCAAACAAGGAGAATGAAAAAGGAAGAGGACAAGGCAGATGTGTGGGAGAACCTATGCAACCCCAAAGAACAGGGATCACTGTGGACTTGGAAGATTTCCCTGTGCTTCACCAGCAAATCACTGTATCACAAGCATTCAAGGAAACAGTATCATCTCCCTTTCACTTTCACTCGGCCCACAGAACTTCTGCCTGTGAAACTGTCCTCATTCCCAGTGATGACACCATCATACCCACAAATGCCCACCAAAGTGCGTGTTCTTGACTAGGGGCCAGCCCACCCCATCCTTGAAACTTCAGGTTGTTACTTCAGGAGCTTAAAATATCAGGCTTTCTTCTAAAAAGAACTGTAATAGCTAAAGAACACTCTGAATGGGAAATCAGCTCTTCCCCCATGGTCCTTTTCTAGAGGCAGTGTCAATATGGGGATAAATACTCTAAGACTACAAAAACTGTAACTGATTGCGTTTTCTGAGTAGTTAAAAGTCCTGTCTTTTATTTTGGACCATTTTCTAGCTGAGCAATGAGAGAGGACAAAAGGGGAAAAAAGTCTTCTCTGCTTTGCCCAAGGCAGATTTATGTCAGTTGTTGTTCAGTTCAGTCCAGTTTACCACTTGGATTTGCCTATTGATTGTGGCTTTAAATAAAAAGCAAAGCCCCAGTGTTCCTGGCTCCAGTGCTTGTGCATTATCACAGATGAAGGGAAGCAGTTTGGGAGTTTTTACATGACTAACATATGTTTGCTTAACATCTCTCATCCTGAAAGATCTCAAAGTGATAAAGAAAAGCTCCCGTGTGTAGTACTGTACAATTTGTGCAATGGCAGAGCGTGGCACCTTCCCCATATAGTGTTGAAAACTGTTGGCAGAGGCCAGTGGGGTAAATTCCAGCTTGACCATTTTTAACGGTTTATTTCAGTGTCTATTTGACACAGGAGTTGGGAATACAAAAGAGTTTTAAGATCTTTCTCTTTTACAGAAGCTTGTAATCAATAATAAAATCCTCCAGAGTGAAGCTGTAAAATCCAAAAATAGATCACAGTGATGGTGGCAGAGGAGAGCAGGAATTTCCAGTTCTGCCCACATTTTTCTCCATCTTTGAGAAAGTCAGAATTTGCCTTTACCCATCTGCAGACAGCCTAGTGTAAGACTCAGGGCAAGTTATCTGTGCTTACCTGGCAAAGATGCTGCTAAAGGATTGCAATGTGCCATTAAAACTGTCCTCCTCTTGTCCACCTCTCATGCAAAATAGAGATTATGAGCAGCTCAAAAGCTGACTGACATTCAGCTGGGCTTTGTTAGGACAGTCAGCAGAAAATGTAAGGCCCTGATCAAAATGGATGATGGATTCCCACAGGAAAATTCTTCCACCAGGTTTGAAGCCACTTGCTTAGTGTGAGTGACATGCAGGTAAATGAAATAATACCCTCCCAGCCTGCTGTCATTGGGAAGGAATACAGATGGTGACTGAACTGTCAGGCTGGAGCTGTCTTGAAGGTCAGAGCATTTTATTTAGCAAGAATCAGTGTCATTTGTGGAGATGAAATCTGTTCAGACTTTAATAGGATAAATCACAGGGGATATTCAAGAATAAATCAGAAAGGCGCTTCCTCCCTCCCCCGAAGTATTAAGTAATTTGAATGAAGAACCAACTTCCTGCTTCTTGAAGCGGAGCATAATTCAGTAGTACATGTCTGAAGAGGAGTTAATTTTCCTAACATAAAGGTTGAAAGACAAAGGAATTTTGTTTTTATGAGGAATAGAGTTAACTGTGATTGACACTCAAGTTTCTAACCAGCTTCTCCTGGAACAATTCCACTAAGTGCAAAAGAGTGAACTATGGCCTAGATTTTTGTTATGAATTCTTGTGACTTGATGAGTTTGGACAGCTTGAAGGTGTTCTGGAGAAAAGTAGACACCTTTTCATACTTGCCCTAATTACCACTTAGCCTTTCTTAGAAGGAGAGACCTATGTTCAGGCAGCTGGTGTTACAAGACTGCTCTGCTGGTTTCAGGCTTAGAAGAGATGCAACTCAATACACTCTTGCAGTAAACACATAATAAAGGAGTTAATAACTTTAGTATCTAAATTAACTTCTAGGTAAAATCCTTGCAAGACAATTGTTTAAGCTGTGTCTAAGCTTGTCTGGTTGGTTTTTTCTGGCCAGTCCCACTGAATGCTTTCCATAAAGTGAAAGTTTATTAATTTCTTCAGTCTTGAACTCATTTAATGTTGCAGTTGTGGAGCTAAAAACATTATCATTCTGTCTGCTCACCCAGTTTTCTCAGCCACCCTTTCTTGTGTCCAAGGAAGCAGTGAGTGAATGGATTTTAACAGGGGACCAGTGTTCAGGTTCCTCAGCCTGATCCCAGTTCATGCTTTACTTGGGGGAAAATGTGCCATTCAGGAAATTACTTTGCTTCCCTCATCAATGGGCACAACTGAATTCAGTGGTAGGATTCTCTTAATCTCCCTGAGGGCAGAATAGGACTTGAGAGTCTTTGCTGGAGTCAGCAAGAGCACCAAATGAGCCTTGATGCAGTGATCTTGTGGGGTGTATCTTCAAGTGCTTTCTACAGGGAGTCTGCATTTGGCATTTTTATCAGAGTCTTTGTTGGGAGGGCAGATTTATGGGGTTTATTACTATTTGTTTTATTTCCCTGGTGTACTGTGTTTTCCCCTCACTTTCTGGCACTGCACTAGCACTGGTTTCAGAACTATGTCTATAACAAGTCAATTAAGCAACCATAGTCAGTGGGACTCACCCTGTAGTAGTTCCTGGCATGATTTTGGCTCAGGCCACAAAGCCCTTTCCTTTGGTTGCTTCCCTCCATGCCAGAGAGCACCTCCAGCACAGTGACTGTTAATGGCTACAGCTCAGGATCCTGTGCCGTAACACATCAGGCACTAACATTCTCCAACACAGCACTCCTTCACTTTCCCAGTGTTTCTGCCCTGTGCGTTTTTATTCTCTAAAGTGCTTGCATTGCCTGTTGTCTAAAGGAAACAAATCATCCCAAAAATTAATAAAGTTATCCCCTTGTTTTTCAGCCACAGCCCAGCTCATAAGTATTACTTGACCACAGATCCAATCACCGGCTCCATCTACCTCTCTGACACCAACAGCCGACGCATCTATAAAATCAAGTCAACCACATCGGTGAAAGACATTGTGAAGAATTCCGAGGTCTTGGCTGGAACTGGGGATCAGTGCCTGCCATTCGATGACACCCGCTGCGGAGATGGAGGCAAAGGCACTGATGCCACCCTTACAAATCCCAGGGGTGAGGCTGTTTCTTCTCCACAGGCTTTTTCAAAGGGGTCTTTTTGGGAAGCAGGTTGTTTAGTCACACTGCAGAAAATGCTCTCGGGTTTTGCAAGCCTTGCCTACAAACACATCCTAAGGGCTTGTTTCTGGAAATAAGTATAGCTCACCCTCAGCCATTCCTGTCCTGGTTCTTGATATTGACATGGCTGGAAGGAGGGACAGACCAGAGCAGTGTAGTGGTGGGCGCATGTCCTGGGGGCAATGGAATAAATACACCCATCTCTTTAACAGCCAGTTAGCCACTACTTACCAACAGTGTTGGTGCATTCCACCCTGAACTGCATTCACTAACATTCAGTTCACTGCAGCTTTCTCAACACTAAAAATAAATGTCTATAAGCATTGCTATGTATATTAAAATGTCAGCAAAACCAACATACAGCTCAGAGATATGCAAACTGAGGTGTAGACATTGACATTATATATAATGGCATCCAGCGTAAATTCTATAGGGGATGGATAATAATTTTGATATGGAAATGGTCTAATCCAGTGAAATTCCACCTGGTCCCAAGGTGCTGAAAGGTGATAAAAGCATAGTCTAATCAGAATAAAAGCCTCAGCCTTTATGACTGTGAAATAAATAGTTTAAAACAGGTTTAGCCAAACATACGCACTCCTGTGTGCAGCCAAGACTTCAGTCTGGTATCCTCAAGGTAACAAGCTCTGCAGATGGAAGATATCTCTCCTCCCAGCTGTCCACAGCCCCTCAGAAAAAAACACATAAGGGGTACAGAGATGAGATGGAAGGTACTGCTGGTACACCCACTTTCAACAGTGTTTGTGAAGAGGGAAATGGTTTTTTTTTGAGATGTGGTATTTTTGCCTGTTATATGTCTTCTTTGCCCAGCTGTTCAGAGTGTGAGGAGGTATTTATAGGCTCTTGGCTTTGCCATCAGTGTGCTTTGTGTTTTCTTTTTCATTGCATCAGGGAGTGGTAGCTCCCTCCTTCCTCTCCACGATGATGTCCAAGCCTATCCCAACCTCTTGGTAAAGCAACCTGCTAGTAAAACCCAGGGATCCTTTAGCAGTGTCCCTGCCCATTACAGGAGGTTTGGACTATATGACTTTTAAAGGCCGCTCTAAACCCAAACCATTCTGCGGTACTATGATAAGTTATTTCACTAAGAGCAGGCAAGATGAAGTCAGTTGAGTTGTTGTTTCTCTTCTTTGCTAGGGTGTCCTATGGAGACAGGCAGAGAGAGTTGGGATTGTTCATCCTGGAGAAGAAAAGGCTCAGGGAGACCTTAGAAACCTTTCCAGTGTCTAAAGGGGCTCCAAGAGAGCTGGAGAGGGACTTTTGATTAGGGCATGGAGTGATAGGACAAAGGGGAATGGCTTCAAACTGACAGAGGGCAGATTTATATTAGAGATAAGGGAAGAAATTTTTTATTGTGAAGGTGGTGAGGCACTGGCACAGGTTGCGCATAGAAGTTGTGGCTGCCCCATCCCTGAAAGCTGTTCCTGAAGAGGTTGGATGGGGCTTTGTGCAACCAGGCCTAGTGGAAGGTGATCCTGCCCTTGGCTGGATTCTGGAACTACATGATCTTGAATGTCCCCTCCAACCAACACCATTCAATAATTCTGTGATTCTCAGGAAGTTATTTTTCATGACATAGAGATGGCATTGTTGTTATTGAATTCAAGAAACCCAAACTGATTTAGTGACCTTTTGTGTCAGGTCTAGTTGTGATTTTATTTGGTTTGGTTTGGTTTGGTGTTGGTTTGGGGGTTTTTGTTGTTGTTGTTGTTTTTATACACTGGCACTCTCTTTTCTGCATGATGCAGAAAAATATACCTTGGGAGACCTACTTTTGCCAAAAAGTATCAAAAGCTAAACTTCCACCGTTGTAATATTCAAAGAGACCACCATGGTTTCCAAGCACTCCAGAATCCCATGAGCTGACCATTATATTGGGCTAAAGTATTGCCAGAAGAACAGGTATAGAAAGGGAAAAGCTACTTGTGGTCAGGTTTCAGTGTAGAAATGGTCTCACTGAAATCAGAAAGCTGAGTGAAAAAAAAAATTAAGTGACTTGGGCAGAAAAATTCAGGTAGCCCAGCAGATGAATCATGAGATCAAGGAATCCAGAAATCTGTAATCCAATTTTCTGCACCATTTTGGAGTTCAACCAGTGCAAAAAAAAAGAAAAAAATAGCCCACAACTTTTGTTGGACCTCTGTTCTCTCTTCTACAAGATAAGAGGAATAATATGCATTTCCCTTCATGGGTGGATGTTGCAAGGCTTTGATAGCTTATGTTTCTGCTTTGCTGTAGCAAACAGACTTCAAAGCTTTCAGCACTGAAATCCTTCTTGTTGGCAATTGAAGCTCTCAGGAGGCTGTTCTTCCACCTCAGTCATATAACAGCAAAATTCTCAGGCAGGTCATGCACTCTTTCCTCACAGCTCCAAAATTTCAGAAAACAGAAGTAAATTGAGGGTGAAAGAGGAAATGACACAAAGCAAAATGGCAACAAGACAATAATAATCCAGAAAGCCCACACTGCCACTGGAAAGTTCCTAAACAGTGTTCCCTGATGTGATTCTAACCTGAGCTTGCAAAGGCTGCTGAGGCAATGGCTGTGGCAGGTGTGACTCACTCCCCATTCACCTCAAGAAATTATGAACAATGAAAACTCATGCTGACAATGTAATGTCACCATTGTTTGTACCTTCAGGGTGGTTCATTCTAGCAGAAAAAAATAGAAAATTCTCTTAATATGACTGCAGTTCATAATAGTTCAAAAGAAAAATAGTTTATTGTCTAAGTAGCCAACAGCTCTCAGGTGACCCTCTGCTTCCCTGTCTTGGCAGGCTAATAATACTCATAAGTGAATGGTCAGAGGAAATTAGAAAACAATTCTGTAGTTGTGGAGATACAAGCCAGCCAGGGAAGGACTTAGTTCAGTGCTTCTGGAATCACTGCTCTTCACAGGACTCTACTTCTAAAGGCAAAAGCTGTTTCTTTCTCTGAACATAATTGTTTCATGCAAAATAGGAATCAAAGTGTTGCCTTTCATGATATTTTCAGCTTGCTGGAAAATACTGAGGGAATACCTGCTTCCAGATGAAAAACTGCAGTTCATGAAGACTGGAGAATCAGTCATGAGCTGTCAACATATACTTTTGCATATACTTTTAGCCTCTTCGACCAGTCAAATATCTGGTCTAGGCAGACTTTTTGTCTCTTCTCAGTGGGAAGAAACTAGTACCCTGAAGGTGGTTTGGTCTATACCAGTGCATGTATTCAAGGTGGAATGAACCACATTCTGAGAGTACCACTCTCCTCCTGGATCTGATAGCCTGAAGAATGAGGTCCCCACTGCAACAAATGTTGCTCAGAATGCTTCTCCATTTTCTGAGCAGCAGCCTTTTCTCCATAGCTTTGATTACTTCGTCCAGCTCTCACCTCAATTCCCAGGAGTTCAGAGTGTATCATTTCACAGAATCACATAGTGGTTTGAGTTATAAGGCGCCTTCCAAGATTATCTACTTCCAGCCCACTTTGCCATGGACAGGGACACTTTCCAGTAGACCAGGTTGCTCAAAGCCCCATCCAACACAGCCTTGAACACTTCCAGGGATGGAGCTCCTCTGGGCAAGCTGTTCCAGTGCCTCACCGCCCTCACAGAGAATTTCTTCCTAATCTATAATCTAAATCCATGATGGTTTAGTTCAAAACCATTATTCCTTGTCCTGTCAATACATTTCTTTGAAGTACCTTCTGGATAGAGGTTCTTGTCTCACTCCACTGAAGGAGGGAGAACTCTCCTTAGATGATCAGCTTAGAAAAGACATTAGGAGAGATAAAACCCTCCAAGAATTTCAAACTTTACCGTCTTTGGCTTCTCTGATAAAGGTAGGAGACACAGGACAGGTAGATCCATGGATGAAATAGGGTTTGGTCAAGGTATTTATCATAGCTATTAGAAACCAGTCTGATATTTCCAATTCATTTGCCACAGAGCACAGCAAAGCTTTCAGATGCTAATGAATTTCAATATATCCTTGCAAATTAAAGTGTTACCACTTCCTAATTATCATCTGCTAATAATGATCCTCTTCTACAAGCAATCTAAAGAAAAATTAAAACTCCAGCTTGTCAGAGCATTTCTTTTCATCTGAGTACTCACCAGTGGTTCTTCTCAGGAAAATGTTGTGGCAGAGAAATTACTACAGAACCTGCAATTAAGAGAGATTGCAGTGACAAGTCTGACAAAATAGAAAGAAGGCTTCAGAAGGGACGTGGGGAGGGAGAGGGCATCTCATTCATTTAGCACTATAACATCCATGCAAAATGAAGTAATTAATTTGGGGACAGATTGCTTCCTTCACTGTGTCCTGCTGAATGTGTAAACAAAATCTCAGTTGTTCACTAAGCGTTCACGGGTTTGACAGAATTAAATGAAGAAACTCAACCCTTCACAATCTGTTAACTTTTTTATTATCAGATAATAATAGAAGGACCATTTTAGAGAAGATCAGAGGCCAGTGTAACACAATATCTTTGTCTCTTAGAGTGGCCAAAAAAGACACATAAGAAAGTGTGTGAGTGGTCTCACGAGTGGTCCATAATAGAGTGGTCATTCTTTGCTAACACTCCAGATGCTAGTCATTGACATTTAGGGGACTTTGTGAAGAGGCTGCACTTGAACCAAGCTTAGATTTCAGCATCAATTGTCTTAGAAACCTCCCTGAACACCTAGTTTCATTCTTCCAGGCTCCCTATGCTAATAAATTTCACAATTTGTTTAGCGAGGTCTTGAAAAAGGGTGGTCCTTCTGAGGCCAGATCACTGTTTACTGTTCTTCTCTCTGTGCTTTTCCTAATTCTTTGCTGTCATGTAGTTCTCTTCTTGACCACTGCAAAGCACAAAGTTGATCTTGCCAGAAAACTTTTCACAGGAATCCCAAAATCTTTTTCCTGTGGGCTCTTTTTCAGATTGTCATTGCATATGGGTAGTTAGGCTTTCCCCTTCCCCTGTGAACTCCTCTGTACTTAATGACTTTGAGTTTCATCTGCCACTTTATCACTCATTCATTCAGCATCCAGTCACACGAGCTCCAAATCTGGATTTCTTTAAGCATTTCTTCTTTTAGTTAAAAGGGTTTTTTTCCCCTCTTTTTTTCCCCTAACGAGAGCTACATGCAGAATGCAATCACTTTTAGCAGTTTGTCTTCTAGAACAAACTCAACATGTCCCAGTAGTTCTTTGCACTGTGACATTGTGGTGTCACCTCTTCCCGCTACCAGGTCCTGACATTTCAAGCAAATGTCATCACACCACAACTTTCTATCAGCACAACTCGCTGGTGTGAGGCACATGGTGCTGCAAGCCCTTGTTTCTTCAGAGACCTCTGCTTATCCAAGGGGAGCTGGTGTGGTTTTGTAATGGGTGTGTTTCATATCTCAGAACCAAAAGTTCGGATCTGCCATGCTACCTGGGTAGTGGCAGTAGATGTTTCCTCTCAGAAACTGTGAGGTTGAGCTTTGAGCTATGTGCTGAAAGGCTTTAATTCCCTTATGTTCCTGTGGAAACATGAGAGGAGCCCTCTGCCAGAGCAAGCCAAGGCCTTTGGCTTAACATGTATAACATGTGAATTACCCGTTTCTGTGCTCATTTACAGAAGCCAGCTCTCAGCACTGAAATTGTGCCATTATCAGAAAAGCAACATAGAAAGGTGCAATCTAACCTCTACAATCTGCTGCAAAGAAACCATGAGATGATTCTGTCCCTCCTCACAGAACTCATCCATCCCAAGGCATGTCTGTGGGAGAGCAGTGCTCGTCTCTAGAATTAATTCTGATTCCAAGACCATCAGCTAAAGTCAGGAAGGGATTAGAGCAGTTGCCACGTGAGGAGCATGTACAAATGGGAATTTGGGG
Organism: Formicarius rufipectus; assembly: GCA_013399695.1. NCBI lineage: Eukaryota > Metazoa > Chordata > Aves > Passeriformes > Formicariidae > Formicarius > Formicarius rufipectus. The sequence goes on from VXAU01003366.1 coordinate 509,137, forward strand.
CTTTGGCAGACTGCAAACTCTGCTGCCCTGCAGAACATGTCAGGAAATGTGAGGCAATTGAGCTTGCTCAATCTCCATGAGAGAGGGATAAACAGAGAAGTGCTCTGTGATAAGAGCACGTATACATGCCATCGCCTTGGGGCACGATGCTAAGTGGTAACTTTGCTATCCCGCTTTAACTTACACAGGTGTCCAAGCTCTTTGTCTAAGCTGGAATGCAAAATAAAGTTGTGCTCTATCAAGTGATCAGAGTTGGCTTGAGAACCAAAGTGTGTCCAGGTTATTATTGCTGTAACTGGGTAATCAGACCAGCCATCAAATGCCAGCATTGCACACACTGAGAGAGTGTCAGCATACACTGCTGATAAGTCCAGTCCAATACATATGGAACTAACTAAGGGAGAAAACTCTGCCTCATTTAAAATCACATTATCCAGCCTGCCACCCTTCACTGGCTTTTGGCTTGTCACACAAACTAATGGACAAGCACCCTGAAAAATACTTGTTGTGAACCAAGGAATGGGTAAGAGACTCTTGTGTTTGACAAAAACCTATTAAGAGCAACTAAACTTTCTATCATGCCTTTTCCAAAAAAGCATGTCTACCATAAAGAGCTCATTTGTGTTCCTGGTTGTCAAGAAAATACCAGCAGACATTGAAGAAGTTGCCATTACACTGGCAAAATAATTAGAGTAGCAGTAGCTTTCAACAGCAGATGCCAGTGACAGTGACATGTGCCAGTACCCTGAATGACTCATTGAACAGTGCACCAGCCAGGGCACAGTGCTGGCACAGTTCATGACAGGTGAAATAGCTTCCAGAAAGCCATGGATGCCAGAGAGACACTGATGCTTGTACCATCAGATCTGTCTGCAAGCACTTGACAAAGTTGTAAGATACAAGTGATGTGTTTGTATTGTATAGTGAGAATAAGTGGGCACCACTACTGTGACTTCTCCCATAACATTTATGAAATCACAGAATGGTTGGGTTGGAAGGGACTGTACAGATCATCTAGTTCTAACCCCTCAGCCTTGGGCAGGGACACCTTCCACTAGACCAGGTTGCTTGAACCCCCATCCAGCCTGTCCTTGAACACTTTCACGGATGGGGCAGCCACAATTGCTGTGGGAAACCTTTACCAGTGCCTCACCACTCTCAGTAAATTCAGATCTGTAACAGTTACCTTCTGGTCCTCTTTGAGGTTCTTGTTTCATGATCCTGCAAAGGTCAGTCCTACCTTGGCATGAGTTAAAAACAGGTATTAAAGTGTAGGACTAGAAGCAGTCTTTTAGGTCATTCAGTCCTGTCATCCATTATCTCAGCAATCCTGCTATATAATTCCCTCTAAAATTAATGAACTTCATCTTGAAAGCAGCAAGTAATTTTTTTCCTCCCTACCCTAGAGGCTATTCCGAAACCACACTGCCCTAATGGTCAACTATCTGATCCAGGTCAAAATGGTGCCCTTCAGGCAGGGAGATGTTGCAAAGAAGTAATGAAAATGCTGGTTTTACCTCCTGGCAATAACAAACAGCTCCCATTCAGCTCAGTGACCTGAAATATCAGTTCCCTGACTCCCAACTGACTTTGAATCAACAGGTTGCAACCATGTCTGAATGCCCTCCTTTACCTCAGCCCAACAGAGTAGTTTGTTCTGTCTCTCAAACAATTATTTAGATCTGAGGTTTTCCTGCCAGGCCAGATTATCTTCCATATAAACCAAATCTGATGTTTCCCCATGTATCACCCACCTCCATGGCTTCTAGCCCATGCAATAGTTACAGTGCTGGCTGAAAGCCATGGTTTTAATTGCCAAAGTAATCAAGAGGATTAGTCCCTGCTCCATGAAAATCTAGAATTTTTGATCTGGAAACTGCTGCATCTGTACTTCACAGCAGAGCTCACAGTGAATGGAGGCTGAGGGTAAATGTTTCAAACAAGGGGATCTGGCTGTAAAACAGAATTTCGGAGAAACACAAAATCCGAGCACTCCTCAAACATTCTCAAAGCTTTCCCTCTGAAACAGATTTTCCATCATTTCTGTCACCATGATAACAGCCAAAAAAACATTCTAGTGAGGATTCAGCTCACTAACTTAATCGGCCTACAATATAAATGTTTCCTTTAGAGATATTTGCTGTAGTCCTCTTTTATAGTCAATGGGGAAGAAAAGGTATTTCTAGCAGGATTCATATAATCTCTTGGGGATATGTGCTTTAGGGTGATATGAATTGCACTCTCAAAGTAGATTTTTCTCTCCACTGATTGGAAAAGCTCCAAATACTTGCTTAGATGCACAGTGCAGATGTCTGCTTTTTGCCAAGTGATTGTTACTCTGAGAACAAAAGAAACTAAAAAGGAAGATCCTAATATTCATAGATTCCAAGCAGAATTCTCACTTGTGTAAAAAGGGATGTTGCAGGCTTCTATATTCGTTTTCTGTTCCTTTACAGTCTTTTAATGTCTTAAAGACAGTCAGATATTATGCTGAGTGGCATTCTGCCACCACAGGGTAGATGAAATACTCTATTAGTATCTGTGGAGTTATTTTAATTTATACTAGCATAAAGGAGGAGTGAATGGAGCCTTTAACTTCTCATTCCTGCCTTAGTCATGAACTTTGTCTTTGACCTTGTGAGAATTGCTTTATCTTCTCTTTTCCTGATACGTAAAATTAGTTTGATCACACTTGCAGGCTGCTACGGGGTCTAATTGGTAAGTGAAAAGCACTGTGAAATCCTCTGATGAAAGATGCAGAGGGCAGCTAGCCTAGGATAAAGAGGATTGAAGGAGGTTGTGCTAACGTAATAAATACATGAAAAATGTTGCTTAGGGGGAGGTGAAATGGCACGTATCTGCAGGTGAGGAAATGAGAATCAGCAGCCTGTAACTGCTGTCAGCAGACCTCAAACCCACTGACAGGAGTATGTCTACAAAGGAGGTTTGGACAGTGAATGAATCACTGGCAGAGTTCAAAAACAGGTGAAATAGTGTAGATTAATAGGATTATCCGAGGGAAAATCCTTTCTTATTTATCCATCTGGAATTTGATTGACCTGATGGATATTTCACAGCCTTTTCATCAGCATTTTTGAAAGATTCACCAGTGAAACATTTTTATGTGCATGGCTTAACATTCATACCATGAACAATAAAATCAGATTTCTGAACATGCAAGACACGTGGTTATTAGAAAACCTTTCCTTTCAGCAATTCACTGAATACCACGACCTTTTCTGGAAGCAAGCAGGGATTTTTGAATTGCATCATGTGCCATTTGGAAATGCCTTCCATAAAACGGTGCGAGTTCAAAGCTCTTGATAACTAGGACTTGTATGTGCCCAGCTGTCATCTCATCTTACCCCCTTTGAATGCTATAAAATAAATTGCTCCCAACCAAACGAGCAGTCTTTCATGAGCATCAAACCAGACACCATCTTCTATTTATCTCCTGTCAGGTTGCCATTACTTTCTGACTGTCTTGCTTTGTTCCTCCCCAGGCATCACTGTGGACAAGTTTGGGCTGATTTACTTTGTGGATGGCACTATGATCCGGCGGATTGATCAGAATGGGATCATCTCAACTGTGTTGGGCTCCAACGACTTGACATCTGCTCGACCTCTCAGTTGTGACTCTGTTATGGACATTTCTCAGGTAAGACAGTGTTTTGGTTGTGTTTCTGCAGGATAGAAGCCTATGCCTTCAGCCTGTTTGCCTGGCTGTGTGGCTCCCCAAGCCTGACAAAGAGCTAAGAGCTCAAGGAGAACTGTATTTCTACATATTTTATGGTCTAAAAATTACTGTCTCCAAAAGAAAGATCCAGTAAAGACTGCAGGAAACTCCTGACTGACCTAACTCATAGATTTCTGGGGAGTGAGATTTTAAAGATGTCCCAGCCACGGAACAATCTTCTTTCAGAGCTCCCAATTAGTGGGAAGACACATATTTCTGGGAAGGCAGGTTTTGTTAGGCTCATTTATCAAGAAACAAGTTGTTTTAAACTAAAAAGACCTGGCAGCAGTAGCCATTTCAGTAGGACTTTTTACCATGCTCTGTTATAACATCTTAGCTAACCACAGGGCTTTTTTCCTTTTTTGCCCCACCCCCATCCTAATTTGGCCCAGCACAATTTTAGACCTGAATCAAATTAACATCTAGGAAATACTGATTGGAGGCTGTGATGCCAAAATTAGCAACAGCAGGAAAACAAGGGTCTTGAATTGCATCAGATTGCAAATTGGTTGCAGCTACCAGCATGCTGGGCTTTTAAGTCCTGCTGCTTAAAGGTGGAGAGGAAAAAGAAATAAAGAGCGAAAAAGAAATCTCAGTTTGATGATTACTTTACTTCTGGATGGAGCAGAAGAGAAATCTGTTCCAGCCCAGCACTCAGTTTTGTGGAGCCTTGGCCAACTTGTCAAATTGTGCCAGTTTAGGGGCAGTGTCCTTTGAAACCCTTGTGCCACTTGTTGTTTGTCTGGCTGCAGGAGTGTTGTCCTCTCCTGTGAATATAGAGATCATAGCTGGAGGGCTGAGAACTGTTATTCAGCCACAACAGATGTCAATGGGGTTTCCTTTTTGTAACTACCTAGATAATTTCTGTGCTCCCATATGGAATCTGTTCTTCTTGTTTTTCCCTCTAATTTGAAAAGATTATTCTTGCTTCTTTGCGACTGGTTCCCACTGTCTGCAATTTATGAACAAGACAAAATTATGAGTTTAAAAGCTGTTGTGCCTTCTATAGAAGCAAATTTTCATGGTTAAAGTCCACCTTGTAGTATGTTTCTCATCTTAAAGTTGTTGTTTCTTCTTTATGTGAATTTCAGGAGCAGTTACCAAAGACCATTGTGGAATCAGGCTATAAAAATTATTTACTTCAAGGCTATGTAGCTCCTACGTATATAAATGTCATGTTTAAACACTTCTGAGATGAGCTGAGAACTCTTTTATTCCCTCTCAGAATATGACAGGAGCCATTTTTAGATTGACCTGTACTGGGATGGACAGATTACCATTCCTATTCTGGAGAAACACACTGAAGACAAGTTTAATTAAAAAATAAAAATCAGGTTGGGAAGCAGCTTTTCATCATTTACAGTGGCTAGAAGGGTCTTTTCTGTCAGATCCCTGAACCTCCCTGGGACATGAGAACATGAAATATTTAGCTGCCACTGTTGACAAGGAATGGTTTTTAAGAAATTGAAAATTCCCTTGTCAGTTCAGAATAAACTCAGCTCTTGATGCCAACTCAAGACTACAGAGCTTAAAGACCACTGGAAGGGATGGAAGCATGAATTATTAAAGAGAAAACCACAGGCTATAATGTTTTACTACAAGAAGGGTTAAAATAGGCCAGGAGCTGAGAATAGGAAGGAGATTTTGCAAACAGAGAACCAGAGTAGACAGAGCTCAGCATTCTGCTTAGCCAAGAAAATAAGCTTTATACACCCAGGCAATGGAAGGCACAATGAACTAAATACCTCTTAAAAATATGTTGAAAAGGGATATAAACATGAATAGAAGCATCAAAAGGAAAGCATGGCTGTAACAGAGATATTTCACTACAAGCTTTAAAACACAGAACTTTCCTGTGTTCCTCTAGATCTTACCTGGTCTCTTCTTGTTCATGCTTTTAAATAAAATCACAGTGAGAGATGGACTTGAGCCTGCTGGCATCTACTCCTCCTCCTTCCAATAAGGTTGCAAAATACTCCTCTTAAACATAGTCACATCAGACAAATGAGAAAAAGCAGTAACTGAGATGGGTGGTGGGAGAAGAAGGTTCAAAACAAAGAAACAATACTGGAACTGGCTGGCTCCCATCAAGCACAGCATTGACTTTTTTGTTCCTATATAAACCTGGAGTGGAAAAAAAAATGCTCGACTTAGAGTTCTTTATTTAAAAAAATTACTCTGAATTCTGTGGATAAACATTTCTTAAGTTTGGCAACTAAAAGAGTAGACTCACTTGAAAAGACAGTGTATTGCAGACACACAGCTAGAAATAAGCTGTGTGAGCTTTCTAGGACTCACCTGTGGTGCTACTAGTCACTGTTCCAATTCATTTGTGTATTTGGCTTATCAGTGTAGAACTGTGTTGTGGCACTCTTGAACCCATTCTTCCACTAGGCTAAACCAAAATGTGAAAATCACCATGAAGACACAAGTATTTTTCTCCATGAGTTGAAATTGACTGAATTCCTTGTGAATTGCTGTTTTTCATTTTTGCAGCATAAAGCAGAAAATCAGTGGTTATAACTTATATATGCACACATGCTGGCACAGCTGCCAGTGTGGTGTCTATCCCTCCTTGTCATTTATCCAGAGTTCAGCCACTCGTGTGGAAAATCCTTTAGTAAAAGAATCATTGTATTGTGTGTCTGATTTCATAGCACTTCACAAAGCAAAATTTGCAGTCCCAGGTCTCTGCTATCAGATCCAGGTTCCATCAATTCGAAAAGTATGAGAGAAGGGAAATCATAGAATGGTTTGCCTCTGTCCATTGCCCTGCTCTCACCACTGCTCCAACACAGAGCATGGATGTCCTCATGTGTCTCCTTCACATGACCAGGAGCTAAGGCTCCTCGCTGACACCAGATTATGTCCTCTATGGCTACCCTATCAAACAGTAATAGTTGTGTTTCTTCTTACCCATTCTCCCTTAAATCCATGTTGAAACATCCTGATTGCGATTGATTTATGGCAGTCATGCAGTGGAAAAACATCTTGCAATAAACATTCCCTTGTGTTGTTTTACCATTAAGGTCCGTCTAGAATGGCCCACGGATCTGGCCGTCAATCCCATGGACAATTCACTCTACGTCCTCGACAACAACGTTGTGTTACAGATCTCTGAGAACCACCAAGTGCGCATCGTGGCGGGGAGGCCCATGCATTGCCAGGTGCCAGGCATGGATCACTTTCTCCTCAGCAAGGTGGCGATCCACGCCACGCTGGAGTCTGCCACCGCCCTGGCTGTCTCCCATACTGGGGTCCTGTACATTGCTGAGACCGATGAGAAGAAGATCAACCGCATCAGGCAGGTCACCACCAATGGAGAGATTTCCCTTGTGGCCGGTGCCCCGAGCAGCTGCGACTGCAAGAATGATGCTAACTGTGACTGCTTCTCAGGCGATGATGGCTATGCCAAGGATGCCAAACTCAACGCGCCGTCGTCCCTTGCGGTGTGTGCAGATGGGGAACTGTACGTCGCTGATCTTGGAAACATCCGAATCCGTTTTATTCGGAAGAACAAGCCGTTCCTCAACACGCAAAATCTGTATGAGTTATCGTCACCCATAGACCAGGAACTCTACTTGTTTGACACCAGTGGGAAGCACCTTCACACTCAGAGCCTTACCACTGGAGATTATCTTTACAATTTTACCTATTCTGGAGATGGAGATATAACCCTGATCACTGACAATAATGGCAATTTAGTCAACATCCGAAGAGATTCCACGGGGATGCCCCTTTGGCTGGTGGTGCCCGATGGCCAAGTCTACTGGGTAACAATTGGTACCAACAGTGCACTCAAGAGTGTAACAACACAGGGGCACGAAGTGGCCATGATGACTTACCACGGCAACTCTGGTCTCCTTGCCACTAAAAGCAATGAAAATGGTTGGACAACATTTTATGAGTAAGTATATTATGAATATTGAGCTGCTGACTTCATTCTGTGCTCTCTGATCCATGCAAGGCTGGTAGAATTTAATTTCCCTGATCAGAATTATTGTTCAAATAAAATTACCAGAACAGAGAATATTAGGTTTCACACAGAAAACACTGGATACTGCCAGTAAGTGTATTAGAGCTTGAATAAGCTCCCTCTACCAAGTAGAGTCAGAGAAAGTGTCTGCTGAGTTTTTCTAAGTAGTTTGGACACCCAGTTCTCCTTAATTGTAGTCAGAATTTAAGTTGTGTGTCAGAAAATTTTTCTTGGCTTTGAAAGCTAAACTCCGTCAGATCCTTTTTTTCACAACTTTTCACCTACTTCCTATGCTGCGGTGTCTTTTTTGTGGTTGTCTGAAATGTCTGATGTGGAATGACAACTGGCAATGACTAATGATAGCTTACTCTGGAAACAATTCTGTAATTAATGGACTACTTGATTCCAATTGTTGTAATTTTCCTCATTAAGCATTAGTCTTGGAACTGTTCAAGACCATCCCTGCTCCAAAGAGTTTTTTGAGCAGAAAGAAGACAGGAGACATTGAAAAACCTGGAGATGGCAGCAACTTGAAGATTTGCACTTCTTTTCTCTACTTCAGTTAGCAATTTGCTGCTTATAAATACTGTGAAGACAACACATTTCTGGTATCAAATAGGAAAAAAATAGACAATGAATGAAAGGCATCTAGAAGAATGGTCTGCAAATTAATACTGCTTCTGTAAACCCTTTCCCCTCCCTCTTCCTTAGTTCCATTTTTATTTGCAAGTCTAGCCTCTTTAAAATGCTCCTTAAGTGCATAATTTCTCGTATGGTTTGAATGGTTACGTGGAAGTGTTCAACTGCCATAATGATAGACCAATTCTAAGAATCCAATTTGGCTAGAATAGACAGTTCTCAAGATTACAAAGAAAAAAGTTGTTAAAAGAAGAGATTCAGGGAAGGAAAGCTGGCTGAACCCACATATCTGTATGTTGATATGCAGTTGTTTTGAGTTCTTTCTTTAAAATGTTCCAGGCCCAGTTTCAAATTTCTTTCCTTAATACTGACTGTTACTGCTTCTGCCTTGAAAGGAACTGGTGGAAACTCTGTATTGACTATTTTGAAATGTTGTTTGCATTCCATCAATGTTCTGCTTACAATTACTGTAGCAATATTCCTTGGTGAATCCAAGTTAATACCCTTCCATCTCTTACACTGAATTTGCTTGAGGGAGGCTTTAGGGAGGAAAAGGAGTGTGGTTTTCTCCATAGGAGTGGAAGGCAGCTATATTGTCAGGACCGTTGTGCTTAATCAAGGAGATATTTTCTTTTTGCAAAGAACCCAATAGTTCCTGTGCTTGAAAACAGATGTAGCCTCAGACAGTGAAGCAAACTAAACATTACAGCTAATAATGGTCAGATTTATACCTCAAACATAATCTTTTATTTTAAAGTGTGACTGAAAATACAAAGGAGATAAAACGAGGCAGAAACTCACATCCAACTTACTTCGTGGATATATTTATAACAGTGATTCATTATTTCTTGCTGTCCAACAAAATAGGGCATTTGTGAAGTCATCATTCTGGTCATCTTATGCACTTTAGAAGAGTCATAAGAAAGCTTTTTAGAGCTAAATGGAAGACAGTATTCTCCAGTGGCTGGACTATGGAAATCTTGACTAGAGCAAGACAGCACTCTGTGATAGCACAGCATCACTGAAAATAGAACTGGGAATGCGTCTTCAGAGATACCTCATCCAAACCTGTGATCAGTTATCTCAATTCAACTGTTCCTGACAGATTCTGATGCAACTTTATAAAAATACAGGGTAAAAACCTATATCTAAATTAGTTACCTCAGCCTCCCTTTATGGGCAGGTACTTTCAAGGTGAGTTTCTTATGAGTTATGTCAGGTGTCTGCTTTAGGATGAGATTAGTTGTATTCTAAAAGTTTCTTTCTCCAAAGACAGTATAAAATGATGAGTTCAGATTACATTTCAGATGTCTACAATTTGTTCAAATGGATCCTTTCAAAGTCATCTGAGTTATTTATAAATATTTTTAGTCATAACAATGTATTTACCTATATTACTGTTACTCTTAGTAAGCTTTTTTTATATGCTCAACCTAAATCTTCCTTGATTGAATTGGAGGCTATCCTTAGTCATGCTGTCCTGTCTATCGCATCCCATGCTATCCTATCCTATCCCATGCTATCCTATCCTATCCCATGCTATCCTATATGCTATCCTATCCTATCCTATCCTATCCTACCCTATCCTACCCTATCCTATTCTTTCCTAACTTATCCTATCCTAACCTGTCCACTAGGGACTTGGAAAGCAGATCAGTGAATTAGCAGGGACTAATTCTGTCCAGGTTTTGTACGTGCAACCTGAGAAAAATTGTAAAATTACGCTACTAAAATTATAATTACAAAATTAGAAGATTAGTAAATAAAGATGAGATATTTAGATCACTTGATAAAGTGGGTTTCATTTAAACAAATAAGCTCTTATACAGTCTAATACCAGGGTACACATTTAACTGGCCTGAGCATTGACTCCAGGAGTTGCAGTGAGCAAGGTTTCAAGTCATTCAGTGGGATCCTCAGCATAATTCCATGGCAAATCTGTCTAACTTGTTGCTTGGATGGACAAACGAAATGAGTACATTTACTCATCACACTCTACTTGTAGTGGGAAGTAGGAAGCTGATTTTTTCCCTATACAACATTGATTAATACTATGAGTTCCAAAGTTTGCAATTTATGGACAGTGAAAATTGAAGGCTCAGTGGAAAAACTCTACAAAAATGCATTCATGGGGAGAACTAAAAAGACTTGATCTATTTATCTCAACTGGAAAATGTCTAGATCACAACAGGTCAACCAAAACTGTCACTTACAAAGGGACTTTCAATCTAGCAGAGAAAGGCTTGAGAAGAGTAAGGGAAAGCAAAGCTAGAGACACTGAAGCTGACAAGAAGATGTGGTTGTAAGGCTGAGATGACCTAACTGGTAGAATGACCAACCATGAAAGCAGTATATTCTCCATTTCTGGGTATCTTAGATCAGGACTCTGGTGCCTTCCTTAAAATATATTGTCACCAGACTCAAACACAAACTGCAGGGATGAGTGCAGGCATGGCAAGATGAAGTTGAAGCTCCTTGATATCCAGGAAGCTGGAGAAGACGGTGTAAACCAAATCAACATTCACTATCTTCAAGTTATTGGTTTCTCTACCAGAACATCAGGAAATGTATAGTGGGGAAGTCTAAGTGATTTAGAAGAATCCTGTGAACATGAGTGGCTGGAAGGTGCTCTGAGTATTTTTCAGTCCTGGCTGAAGGGAAGGGTAAAGTTCTTATTTTTATTTTGCTCATGGCTAGAGAATTAAAGGCATCAAATCTGACTCTGAGGAAAAACTTCATGTTTCTCAGAGCATATAATAGTTGTTCATGGAGCAGGGCAGGCTGGACACCACTGCTATAAAAGTTAAGAGTGCAGTAAATCCAGCCAGCAAGTTTACACTGCCCCAGTGCACCAATGAAGAACATCCTTACACGATTTATCTTTACCTGACTGTCTACAGAGGACCATAAACCAGACACCCAACATGAAAGAACAATAGTGTTGTGAGAGTGGCATCACTGTGTGTATTCCTCACAGAATCGTAATATCATAGAATGGTTTGGTTTGGAAGGGACCTTAAATAACATCTAGTTCCAGCCAATGTAGCCAGCATCTCTGGTTCTCCTCCAGCTACTGTCCTTACCAGGGTATTTCCTATCTTTCATAAGGCTGCAAAGAGCTGCATTGTGTGGGCACATTGGTGTGGCCGTGGAGTGCAGTAAAGGAGGCAGGATACACTGGTGCGGTACTGGAGGTCTGTCTCCAGGGCACACCAGAGAACCCAGATTCTCCAAGGCTTCAGGGTGGCCTGGCATATTGTTCCTTCATTTTGGTGAGGAAAGGAATGAGACAAGTGCTGTCTTCAGGCACTTAGAGATCTTCCTTTCACACATCTAAACCCAAGCCTGCTCTAACGGTCCCGTTGTATCGGGTTTAGCTCTGAGTAAGGTTCAGGGTATAATGGTGTGTTACAGTTTCTCTTTTTGTTTGAGAGTGAAACTTAGCTCCCTGAAGTAATTAGCCTGTCCCAAAGGCCCATCTACAACTACTTTGAGGGTTTTAGCATCATATAGACTTTCCCTGCCTCTGCAGAGAGCTTGACATTAGCTGTCAGTTAATGCAATGCAGCTGAGCTTGGCCAGTAACTGGATTAAAGACTTGCCTTCCCATTGAGCTGGTGACAATGCTAATGAGCAGCAAAGGAAGTTGATCTGGAAAGTCAGGCAGTGAAATGACTTCTTATTCAACTCCTCCAGTCAAAGACAAAGAATGCTGTGTGACTGCTTGCTGCTTTGTTGTTGCTGCTTTTCAACTTGACCAGAAAAAAAATTGCTACCAGCCTTTACAAACTTTCTTAGAGTTGCTGTTTGTCTGCTTCAGAATCCGGAAATTCTTATTAATGGATTTGTTTAAATCAAGAATACAGCAATTATCTCGATTAGTTCACTGAGATGTTATCCCTGTACATTAATTCAATTTCCCTCTGAGCCAAAGTCAAACCTTCTATGCATTATTTAGCCCAGATGAGGCTCTTTTACTTAGATCTTTTGTGTGCCCAATTAGTTTTGAAGGTCACCTCCTCCTGTATAGACTGAAATACTTACATAGCTCCAGCCAAGCCCAGGAATTCAAAAGCTTTCCACAGACTCTGCAGGAAGTGGCTCGCAGCTGCCTGGGGGGCAAAGGAGCTCATGGATCCAGATCTTCAGATGGATGATATGGGAAGCTTTGACCTATAACACTGGATGCTGTTTTACAGAGAAACAAACTCTGCCAAACCTCACACACTGTAATGAGTGGCAGGTAGGAGCCAACTGGACTGAGCATGCAGGAGGACCTTGAATAGCTTTCCAGTGACTCCCCGAGCTCGGAAGAAGTACCTCCCCATCACCAGCAGCATTGGGTACCCAAGCTAATGCTCTGGTCTGTGTCACTGTGGTACCAGAACTGGGCAACACGATCAGCTCTATGGTGAGATGCAGACTCAATCTGCTTTGCATTTGGTGTAAAGGCTTTGATTTTTTTTTTTTCTCTCAGTAAAGACCAGATTCAGATAATGCTTATTGCCTTTAGAGGAGCATCCACCTCTTCAGTCAGAGAAAAGCTACCTTCCTGCATTAATAACATGCTTTTATCACCCGCTGATTTATCAGGTCATACACTGAGTTTTACAGGATTTGGTGGTATCCTTGGTTTAGAGCAGTTCAAGTGAAGGTCTCATTCTACTCCTGCAACAGACTGGAGTATGAGAAATAGCTTTGGCTTTTGCCCTACCTCCTCTTTTAGCAAGATTTCTTTGTTCCACTTGCTCCACAGTTTCTACATAATAAAATCATGAGATTCTCATTGTTGTTCCTCAGACAGAGCTACAGTGAAACTCTGCTAAGTGCCATCATAAAATAGCACTTCTCCAGTGCTCTCACAAAGTTGTGAGGTCATGTTTTGAGCCATTGGCCTGTCCTGAAATGAATGCCTGGTGGAAGAGTTCAGTTGAGAACCAAAGGAATTACGAGTATCATAAAAGCCAGAGAGAGATCTTTGTCTTCTTGCTTGGACAGTCAGAAAATTCAGCAGACCGTGCCCATAACCTGGCCTTGGGTCATTAGGGAGAGGACTTGCCTTCATGCATATTTGAGTACTATTGGTTTGTCTATCACAGATTTATTTTTAATGCTGTGTTTAATGTTTGAAAAATCGGGATAAGGCAAGCTTGTTCAGAGGCGCCGGGTGCACGTCAGAATAAATGCATGCAAAACACAGTTTGCAAGGTCCTTTTAGACACTTTGGCCTTGAATGCAGTAGTATTACTGTGATTTTTATTTTTTTTTATCTATTTGATTGGTAGCTTTAAGAGGCTGATGAAATGTGAAAAGCCTAAAATGAGGAAACCCAGAATCTCAGGCAAGGAATTGATTTCTGAATAGATGATGCTTAGAATGCTCTCTAATTCCCAAGGCCCAGGTCTACACAATGGTAATGTGATAAATGAAAACTCTGAATGTTTACAAGCCAACAATTAGGCCTCATAAGCACTAAATACCATTTTAATTCTGTGCATTGAACCTTAGCTAAATACATTTCCAATTGGGAATGGATGGCAACAGCTTCCTTTGCTAGCCTAATAATTGTCACAGTAAGTGCTGAGGCTTTGCAGCAGGTTTGAATGGGAGGCAGCAGCTGTGTTAGCAGGTGATGGATTCATTGCTCCAAGTGGCTGGTATGTGCGCTCCTGTGCTTCAGTATTTCCTTAATGCTGGGGCTTTCGGAGCGTTTGAAGAATGCAGAAGTCTTAGGCTGTGATGAAAACTAGCACACCCCTAAATCCCGATGCTGTGGAAACAGGCTAGGCAGCTTAGCTGCAAAATGAGGTGACTAGGAGAGATTTATGTTACTGCAAATACCAGGGGCACACCTGCAGCTCCATAAGAGCTCCATGGCCTTCCTCTCCAAGCTGTGATGTGCCCTGGAAGTGCCTTTATAGGGCTGAAAGCAGAGGTGGAAGGAGTCAACTCAGTTAACTCGTTAAGCGTATTATCTGCTTGGGATGTGTAAGTCTTCACATCCCTAAGAGACTGTGGATTTGTGATAGATGATCTCAGGTATATGTTGTGTGAGCTAAATCGGGAAAAGGGCAAAATGCTCTAGTCCTGAGTGAAACAGAAAAGAGAAAAGGAACTGCTTGCCAGGAGGAAAACACTGTGTGTGTCCATGCTAACTGGCTTCCCACACCTCCTTTTGCATTGCCACAGCCACAGTGCTAAAAGGAGTTTATGTCCGCCACCAATTAAAAATGATAATAAAAATGGGAGCAGCCTAACTGTGCTGTCTTCTCACCCTGCTCCCTTTGTAAGGCTGGGCCTCCTTGCAGCTGCAAATCAGTGAGCTGTCACCCTCAAAGCCAGGGCTTGGTAGATCCCTGCCTGACTGTCAGACTGTCAGGCAGAGAGAGTTGCAGCAGCTCCTGCACTTGCAGAGAACACAGATGGTCCTGGTTCCTTTTGATGGAGGTTAATGGGGTGACTAAGAAGGTGCCAAAAGTCTAATGTACATGTGTAGACATCTTAAACCAATTCCAGCAGACCATTCTTGACTGTTCTAGTGCAAAAGGAGCCTTGCTTCTCAGATCCAAAGTCCGTAATGGAAGTCCTTGCTCTTGATGAAGTTCTTGATGAATTACTGGGAGTTTTGCACAGCTGTAAAAATATAAACATGCAAATTATGTGTATTGTACATAGTCATTTTGAATTTATGAAAAAATGTGTGCACAAAGGTCTAGGCACTGTCACAATCTTTCATGCTCTTTTTTCATGCCATTTTAACCTAATTTGCACAAGCAAAGGTTACTGGCAGATTTCTCTAGTTGCATATTTGTAAATATTACATATTTGCCCAGCAGAGGTGGAGGACCATCTGTGAGAGTTCTGAGAGCTTGAGGTCCAGGAATGTTATAAAACAGGCACTACTTAAATACTATATAGAATAGTTATTTTACAGTACATAGTATTATATAAAAAGGCACTGCATGCCTGTTAGTAAGGGCACGCAATGATAGGATAAGGCAAAATGGCTTAAAACTGAACAAAAGTAGCTTTAGATTAGATAATAGGAAAAAATGCTTTACCATGAGGATGGTGAGGCACTGGAACAGGTTGGATGAAGAAGATGTGGATGCCCCATCCCTGGAAGTGTTCCAGGGAAGGCTGAGCTTTGAGCAGCCTGATCTAGTGGAAGGTGTCCCTGCCCATAGCAGGGCCATTGACATGAGATGATTTTTTAAGGTGTCTTCTAACCCAAATCATTCTGTGATTCTGTGTTTTGATTAATAGAGTTTAAGGAGCTGAGTGTCTGCTGCTGTTTGGGGCTGTTAAACTGAGTACCCACAGAGGGTTGAGGCTTTCTCTGGAGCACATAAGTTGGGCTTGCATGGAGGATAGGTTTTGTGCTAACTCTCAGCATTTTGCTTTATATCAGTATAAAACCTGCAACTCTCAGGTCATTGACTCAGAACTTATCACATGAATAGGCTCTCTGCCAGCATCCTGGGTTTTGCTGTCCTTATTCCCCTAACCTGCAGATCTGCTTCCTTTCACACCTATATTACACCAAACTCAGCCTTAGACTTCAGTGTAACACATTTAGATTTGTGACTTTATTTTTAGGAGGTGAATCAGGCTCAATTTCAAGAGCAGCTTTTTTTTTTTAGTCTAAATGAAGCAATAGAAATAAATCCCTCACAGTTGATAATATCACCAAGTCAGAGATGCCAAAATCAGATTCATCTTACTGAAGTTTTAGATCTTGAGTCTGTCCTTAATGGTTCAGACTGGTTTATATGTAGAACTACTGGTTGTGGTAGAAGGAATTTGGGATGTTACACAACACATCTCCAGTGATAGCAATGTTTTCTCTGCTCAAGGGAGAGACTAAATCCTGTCCCTTGTGTCCTGTCTCAGCAGGTGGGGTAAAGATATATCTATGATGTTTTCTGCTTAAGATTCACATGCTGTTTTAGGAGGAGATGTGCAGATGACTGCAGACAGTACAAACAAAACACATAAGTCTCAGTGCAAACAGGGCAGCCACAAACCTGGAGTGAACTGGTACTGGGAGCACTCTAGTTCTGGCTCTTGCAAGGAGATGCAGTTCAGATCCAGGCTGTGTGCTGCTAGGTGCTTGGAAAAACCTTAAGTGATCTCTGCCAAATTCCTGCAATGCAGGCCTCATTTCATCCCTTCCTTATTTGTTTTTCTGTGTTTTTTTTCTTCTTTCTTTTCTATTTCACAAGTGGCTGATTGATCGCTAGGATCTTGGAGGGAAAGTGCAAGGCTGTTTCCTATGCTTGGATAATCCCATGAGTGATGGGGTGACACAGTGGAGGGCCAAATGTTTCTTGTACCTTGCTGCCCCGCTTCTGCCCAGTGGGCAAGAAAAGCCTCATGTGATGGTGTCTCCCAACCTGAGGGTTGGAGAGACTTGCAATGAGGTCACCCACTTAATCACTATACACTAAATATTAAACTTGGACAAAAATCACCTTTTCAACTAACCCATCCTCACACTAAGTCACTGCCAGTGTATTGTCAAAAGTGAAGTACCAGCACTGTGCCCAAATCTGGAAAAATGAGAATGGAAGACAAGAAGGATTTCTTTTTCTGTGTAGTGCAAAGCCAGTAAAATGGCTGCTCATGTGTTGCAGTTGTACTTTGTGTTTTCCTTTCCTTTCCTTTCCTTTCCTTTCCTTTCCTTTCCTTTCCTTTCCTTTCCTTTCCTTTCCTTTCCTTTCCTTTCCTTTCCTTTCCTTTCCTTTCCCATTTCTTTCTTTCCTTTCCCTGTTTTTGCTGTGTTTTTTCCTCTTTTCTCTTCTCTTCTCTTCTCTTCTCTTCTCTTCTCTTCTCTTCTCTTCTCTTCTCTTCTCTTCTCTTCTCTTCTCTTCTCTTCTCTTCTCTTCTCTTCTTGTGTAGTTTGTGGGTTTTGTTATTAGATGGGATCCATTTTCTTATTCCCCAGCTCAGAATAATCCTGAAAAGAAGCATCAGGAGCTCCTTCACCATCTGCTCTCTCCAAGGTGTCATAATGTGTATCCAGATCCCCTCTAACACATTTCCTCCCCTATTCTTAAAAGTATGGGGCAGTAGGTTTCCAGCTCCCATCCGTTGGGTCTCAAAAGTGTTCTACAGCTTCTAACCTGAATTTTCCTTGTTTCCATTCAAACTGATTACTTTTTGTCACATCCTCAGTAGACATGACGAGCAATTAATTATAATCCTCTTCAGAACACCCACTGTCAGCATGGTATTCCCCATTTTCTTGTTTCCCTTCTTCTAAATCAACTCTTTTATTTTGGCTTGGCCTCATAGATGTTTTCTAAGCTTGTTTTCCTTAATGTGTCATTTACATTATTTAGTCATTCTGAGGAATGGTGCCCTTCACTGAACACTGTGCTCCATCAAAGGCTCACCACTGGATCATGCAGGAAAACACGTCCTCTCTGCCCACCCACCATTCATTTTTCATGCCCAAGTGATATGTTTTCATAATATGATCTTCTTATAAATCACTCTTTAAAGATATGTGGGCTGGGCTTGAAAAAAGTGTAACATTTATCACTGATTGATTTGCTCGAATTTTTCTGTTGTTTCTCCCTAACTATTTAAGTATCCCTGAAGGTCCATCTCATCAGAATGCCCAAGAGAACATCCAACAGCCTTCCAGATATAAGCCAGTAGAGCTTCCTATTACCCTTAACTTCAGACTGCAATAACCTTGTTGCAAAGGTCACTTGCCAACCCTCTAGTCCTGGCTCAATCTGTGACCCACGGGCATCCTTTTTATAATGCCACAAATGAGAGGCAGGATGGTGTGTTTGCTTTCTCAACTCAGGAGGCCTCTAGACACAAATGTCTGCTTATCTTTTTAACCAAAAATAACTTCCCCATCTTGTTAACCGCTGAGGGACCTGCATGTTTGGAGCTTGTTTCATCTGCGTTCTCGTACATGGGTGTCCACATCACAGAAACCCTCCCAGATGGTGCTTATGTTGATTCCTCATCAGAAAAGCCAAGGACACAGTAGGGGTGAAAACTGGTCTGCTTTTTCACACTTTTAAATCAGTCCTTCCAGATGGTTCCAGGAACAGTGAAAGGTAGACACCGGGGTTTCAGCTGTGCTCAGGGCTCTACACCAGGTTCACAAAGGACAGTTGTCTACTGGCAGATCCTTGCTGCTATCTTAACATCTGGCTTTTAAATAAGATAGAGGGAAAAAAGTTAGAAAAATAAATTTTTGAAGAGCTGAGGACACAGCCAGACAAAATAGTTGGTGGCCTTCAGAAACTCCCAGTTCTGCTAGACAGGATGCACAAGCCAGTGCTTTTCTGTAAGTCACAGTATAGCAAAATAAAATTAGTCTTGTACCAAGAAGCATAGTGCAGTTGAGAAGTATTGGAAAAACATTGTTAAAATACAGGCTAATACATATTTAGTCACTTTCTGCTCTTCGTTTTCTTCAACTAAAAGCTATGATTTTCTTCTTAGGAAGCCAGGAAAAGTCAGGACAGTCTGACAGACTGGCAGTGCATTTTTCTCTAGGAAAAATCTGGAGGACGACTTGATCTCTGCTTTATAGGATGATTCCTGCCTCCCACCCCTCTGTTGATGCTGTTGACTTCACTCCATCCTTCCTTCCAGGTACGACAGCTTTGGCCGCCTGACCAATGTGACCTTCCCTACTGGCCAAGTGAGCAGCTTCCGTAGCGATACTGACAGCTCCGTGCATGTCCAGGTGGAGACCTCCAGCAAGGATGATGTTACGATAACAACCAATTTGTCAGCATCGGGAGCCTTCTACACCCTGCTCCAAGGTGAGTTGAACCACGGTCCCTCTCTTGACCAAGCTGCACACAGTCAGGAAACAGGCATCATCTTGATTGTCCCAGCACCAAAAATGGCCTGCATCCTCAGTACCCTAGAGTTCCCCCCATGCTGGTACAGACATGCACTCACACCTAGTCACATTCCCTTACACAGTGCTTGCTCTGCAACTGTTTCTCTGCTTCACTCCCAGACGCTCCCCTTGCCATGCAGTCTCATGCACTACAGTTCTCCATCATCATTACTATTATTGTTGCCATAAAAAGGGTTGCATAAATCGAGCCACACTTCCAGCCTACCCCTTTACTTCAGCCTCTTAATGGCTTCTAACTTAACTATTACTCTCCTCTTGGCATGGGCTTCCAACTGATGGCTCTAGATCTGATTCTTTGTTCACTGGCTGTTCAAATGTTCACAAAGAAGCATCCAGAAAAATTGCCATACCTGTCCCCAAATGGTCTGCATTAGAGCTAAAGGGCTGATGTGGAGAGGCACAAAGGAGAAAAGAGAAGTGGACAGCCAGAGTAGGACTGGTGGGATCAGTTTGTGGCTGTGGGAAATGAACACAGTTCTGCATATGGTGGGAAAGTGGGAAGCAGAGGACTGATTGGGTGGAGGAAAACGCGATGAAGTGGGAAAGAGAAGAGAAATAAGTAGCAGGGGATCACTGTGCTGGCATACTGGTATGGGCAGCACCTGTACTTCAGAAACAATGCCAGCCTGGATATCTGGCTTCTGAAGGCTGAAGCCTCCTTAGGATCAGGATGAGCTATCACTCCTGTTCCCTGGGGCTTGAAGGAAGGGAAGGAACTTTCAGCCTCTGCTTTGTTCACTCCCCAAATCTCATTTACTCTTAGTCTGTGCCTAATGACAATGAAGTGTCAAACATCTTTTCACCTTGCAAGGAACAAACTGCCCCAAGTGAGACAAGTGTGTTCCAGAATGACATTTGTTCCCACATCTCTGGGACACACATTTCTCTCCCCCTCCCTGTAACATCAAACGTTCCTAAAATAAAGTGCCTGTTGTGCCTAAGCACTGATTTTCCTCCTTCTGGAGAGGGTGCCAGCCCCTTCAAGCTGTCCTCATTATTTCTGTAGGGAAACACAGCAACTTTCATATTCTTTACTTGAGTCTGCAAAGCAGATCCAACCTACCCCACCCCATCCCATTCACTCACGTTAAGACATGAAGCAACTGAACATAGATGAGGCTGGCTTCACCTCAAGAGCCTAATTAAGCAGTTGAGCCCACTGTTGGGTGCCCTTTAGTGAGAAAATTGACTGTGGTGTGATTTATACCCTCAGCACTAAAGGCACAGTTACATAATGGTGCCAACAGTCAGTTCTCTCATTGTCCTGCCCTCCAGCACAGGGACATTATGTCTATTAGGACATACAGAATTACAAACAGCTTAACCATCTTCAGAAGTATTAAATTATGAAACTGTTTGAAGAACCGCATCTTAAAATGAAGGTCTGCATGATGTTGCAGAAGAGGTGGCTTGGTGAACCAAATTGTTGGGGAACCTTTCAGGAAATCTGGATCACACTCTGAACAGGTGAGATCTGAGAAGGCGTTTTCAGAAGGTTACAAATTCCTGTAGGATGGATTTATGAGCTTCTACAACAGGCACATCAGCACCCCAGTGGGATTTTGTCTTCTGGACTAATGACAAAGTGAGCATTTGTTCAATGCCAAAGTAGGGCAGTAGTGCCCTAGAGCCAAAACAGCCTAAAATACAGCATCCAGTGGCTCATGGATTTCATGCAGCCCTTGAGAAATGCCTTCCTAAGCCAGGGAAGAGTCTTCTCTTGGGAAGATGATGAAAGTAGAGGATTTACATTCCCCACACTGTACCACAGTACTGGTGACAATAACCCTTGTGTGGTGCTTATGTAACATGAAGGGAACATCACATGGCTCGTGAATTTCATGTAAACCTTCAAGGGGAAACCTGCTTCCAGGTGAAGGAAAAAGAAGGGAGGAATATATTAGCTATGCAGGGATATTTCACTGATTTGATTTAAAACACATCTCCTATCATTTTGTCACCAAACCAAGGGCCTAGGCAAAGTGTGACAGCCACCTGACCGTGACCCTTCTCTCCATTTGCAGACTCAGGCATGCAGTGGGTTTTATCCAGCTGGAGCTTTTGTCAAAGACCATCAACTTATGTAGTCATTGGTAGAGTTAAAATACTTGGATCTGCGTTGTGGATCACTGCTGTATGTTTATGGCAAAACCCTGTGCCCCAGCAGTTTCACACTATCACTACTGTGTACAGTAACTTCAGTGGTGGTTCTGCTGAGATCACCAGGGCAGGACTCCAGCTGACTATAACAGGAGCAGAATGAGACCCACAAAAAAAGGGGCCAGTTGGTGTCAGGATTCCTTCCCTAATTATACCAAACTGTGCTCTTTCCTGATCTGTTTCATCCAGATGAGAGATGATAATTTCGCTGTGGTCTTGTTTCCTGCTAAGCTGGGGCTGAGCGACTAGTGAACTTGCCTTAGAATGGAAAAACATTTTATGTGAATTTTTAATGGGTGTTTTTATTCACAATTAGGAATTTATGGCAGCCTGGGAGATAGAAACAGTAATATTTTCCATCTTTTGAGTAGCTTCAGATAAGGCAGTCTTTGTACAATATGCTTTTAAAGCCATTCTGCAATGAGCAAATCTCATGCTTTCTTACCCTTCATGAGCTCCTCTCTGCAGAGAGAAATGCCAGCTGGAGATTCAAAGGATGGGCTTTCAGCCTGCCTGATTCCTGAAGGATATGGGAGAGAGATTGTTCTTCTCTTCACTCCTGAACTCCCAAATACCAGCCTCAAAGTCTATTGATCTTTCAAGAGCTAGTGGAGGCCAGATGTATGGAGACATGTGGGAGCTTAATGCCTCTGCTTTCTCTCCAAACACGAGAACTTCAGTTGTCTCCTGAAAACTTTCCCAAGGGAAAAGATTTGGGTGTTGTTTGGGGAACTGGTTAGCATTAACTTGCTCTGCAATTTCCTGTCATTTGTGAGACAGTGAATAAGCTGAAGAAAGTAGGTGGCCCCAATTTTTCATATATTGTTGCAAAATTGGGATCTTTAGGATATAAAAGCATGGAAAATTTTTAGTCAGACTGATTTAAAACAAATATCTCACCACCCAGTGTTTAGCCTAGAGGAAGAGGTTTGAACCCATGTCCTTTGCTAAGGTATTATAGTTTTTTCACTGTTGCTTTTTTTAACCTGTGTAAGACTTTCTGCAAGAATTTGAGGTGCAGAACCTCATCAGAATGAAAAAGAGATTCTCCATATTTACTTTCCCTGATGAAACTAATGCTTTGCTCAATGTGAGTGAGACAGGTGAGTAACAGAGTGCATTTGGTTACAATCGTCAGACATGCTGATGCATCCTGTGTGAGGGAGCAAATGAAAAGCTGGAGCTGTATCATCAAAAATCAGCAAAGACCTCTTTTCTTTCTTCAGACCAAGTCCGAAACAGCTACTACATTGGTGCTGATGGCTCTCTCAGGCTGATGCTTGCCAATGGCATGGAGGTGGCCCTGCAAACTGAGCCACATCTACTGGCTGGCACTGTCAACCCCACGGTGGGGAAGAGGAATGTCACCCTGCCCATTGACAATGGCCTCAATCTTGTGGAGTGGAGGCAGAGAAAGGAGCAAGCGAGAGGGCAGGTCACCGTTTTTGGACGTCGGCTGAGGGTGAGTGAGAACAATGAACAGTTTTGGCCTCTACTTCCAATCCCATCAGATCCCAGTCTCATGACAGAAAGGGGCACCTTTCATTTCCTAAAGGGGCTCCCAGAGAGATGGAGACGGACTTTTGACACGGGCATGGAGTGATAGTATAAAGGAGAATGGCTTTAAACTGGAAGAGGGAGGGTTTAAATTAGATACTAGGAAGAAATTCTTTCCCAGAGGGAGGTGAGGCACTGGCATAGGCTACCCAGAGATGATGTGGATGCCTCATCTCTGGAATTGTTCCTGGCTAGGTTGGATGGAGCTTGGAGCAACCTAGTCTAGTGGAAGGTACCTCTGACCATGGTAGGGGAGTTGGAACTAGATAATCTTTAAGATCTCCTCCAAGCCAAACCATTCAGTGATTCTGTGATTACTGTTCACTGGGCAACCTCAGAAAAATTTCCAGGTTGCTGAAACTTGCTAGTCTGTTGAACTTGTTGAAGAGCTGGGCTCACAAAGCATTGCACCACAATGGCCGTTGTTTCCTGAGGTGTTATAAGCAGCTCCAGCCTGACAGTACTCTCTCCTCAGGAGTGCCTGCACCTTTCTGTGCTGGAGACTGTTGTGTTTTGAAAACATTGTTCTGCACAATGAACCTCATACTTGTCAGGGCTGTTTAAAGATCTTGCCCAATAAGCCTGTAATTCATCTGCTAACTGCTGGCAAGGCTGGGAATTTGTAATAGCAAATAGGTGCACTCACCCTGTACTTTGCTAGTCTGAGAGTCATGGACTGATGAGCTGTTCCCAGGAAGCAACTCAGCACCTGACAAATTCAGACCCTCTGAGAAAAATGCTTAGTGCCCTGTAATGTCACCACTGCTAAAGGACTGCAGCTATTTATTCACACTTAAGCTTTGCAGTAAATATCAATGCTCTTGTTTCAGGATATATGTTTCCCAGTCCTTGCTCTTCACCTCTCCCTATTCCCTGCTGCATGACCCCTACCACCTTGGTGTGAATTCTCCCATCTCTCCTTGCTCACACTTATCAAGTATTTCTCTTCACCATCCCCACTCCAGCCTCTCATCTTTTCCCCCTGTGTTGATAGCCTTGTATTTTGTTACCAGGAGGAAAACTGCAAACAGTGAAAGCTGAAGCTTCTCCTTCAGCATAATCTGCTCCATACCTGCAGATCGCTTGTCATCCCCATTTTTGTTTGGTTTGTCTTGGGGGAGGTTATTTTATTTTATTTTATTATTTTATTTTAATAACTGACAAAAATATTAGACAGATCTTTTTCTAAAAGGAGAGGACCTTCTGAAACCTGAAGCTGTGTGACAGCTATTTGGTGTTCAAAGCAGTTTCCACTCATTTAGCCACAGCTCAGCTGCCTGTGTCAGTTTTATCCTCCGAATTTTTGCAGCAGATTCAAACACAGAATGTGGTTTTGTTTTATATTGTACTACAGTTGGAAAAACACTTACAAAATGAATTTTCAGGCTGGTTACTTGTATCCCTATAAATCTGCCAGCATTTGTTCACATTTTGAGCCTATTGGGGCCCTTGTAGTGAGGCAGAAGTGCATCTTACATGGTTGAAGGACACACTTATGACTCTGTTCAGGGATTCAAAGTAGCTGAAGGTGTACAAGATGTTTTAAGCTTCCTATCTGTACCTGCATGAGAGCATCTGCACCTCTAATACAAAAGCCTGCAAGGTGCTAATTGCCTCCCTGGGGATTGCACGACATTTAACATATTCTCTGTGTCATGTTCTCCTGTTTCTTCACACCAGTAATTGCTGCTTTCCCTGGCAAGGGAGAAACTTAGGGAAGTTAAGTTCAACATGTTTTTGTTCATTTTGAGAATTGTTGTTATTTTCTGCTATATGTGACTGAATTACTACTTCCCCTCTCCCCTCACCCTATTGCCCCCATGAGAAAGAGGCAAAGACATGGTGCTCCATGGGAGAAGAACATCCCAAACAGGCTGCAACATCATTCCACAAAGCCTTTGAAGTGAGGAGAACAGGATCTAGACACTGTAAAAGAGTGATCCTTTCTTCTGCCAACACATGGATCCACGTTTTATGAGTTGTGCTTCTTCCTCCCATGGTTGTGCAGTGTCCTTGGAGACTGACAACCCATCACCATGAGCTCAATCAAATCCAGACATGATGAGGCCAGCTTCACAACTGCCTCCTTGACCCTCCCTAGGAATTAATGGTTCTTTATTACAGGTATAATGCACAGGGCAGGGACTTCTGCATGGATGATGGAAAAGGGGCCAGCCCTCATGACTTTTTCCCACTCCCATCAATGCTGACCTGGCTCTGTGCTTGACCAGGCAGCTGTAAAGCAGTACAAATATGCTAAAGCAGCCCCTTTCCTTTCTCCTACCCACACACCCCATATAAAGTTGTGATGCTTTATCCATCCACCCACCCAGCAGTGAAATACCTCTTCAAATTGGCTGGCTATGAATTCCACCCATCACTGGCCAACAGCAACACAGCCTCCACCTGCAATGAGAGTATTAGGTAAACTCTGCTTCAATGAACAGGGCTCCTTTCCTTCTTTTTTATTAAATAAACTTGATTTTTTCAATAAAGAAGGATGTAAAATAATCTCTGACAGTGGAGCAAATAGAACAGCAAAAAGAGACAGAGCTGCTGGCTCAGCTCTTTTATTTATTTATTTAACCACAGTAACTTCTGTTGTAAGTCACTTTGTTTCTCCTAAGACCTTGGCAGCAGGTTAATGGTGGCATGAAGACCTAGGGTCCCAGACAATCCCGAGAACTGATGTGACCAGAGAGGACCATGGTGCTAACCATTCCTGGTGTGCTGACTAATGAAGATGGTCCAGCATAATCACCACAATTTCTGCAAGATATTAGGTCTGGATATTGCCACCCCAATGGTTTTGGGAATTTGCTGGAGAAATTGTTTTGTAGGAGCCATTTATCATGTGGATGTTCTTGGCTCCTGGAGTTCTCATTGTAGAAGTATTTTTTGCCCTCCTCCGCTGAAGGTTGCCAGAGTGTTTTCAAGACACTTCTCCCCTTTTTGTGCTCTTATGCTCCCAGGACAATCAATGCATGTTGTTTATCTCTAAGCCAAAGGAGTGCCATAGGAATAATGGCAAAAACCAGAGATGGAGGTGTGTTTATGCTCTTCCTCTTCCAGAGCAAGCTAAGGGATTTATAAATGTATTGTGCAACATGAATTTGGGGTTAAATATAGTGTCTCACACATTTTAGAAAGGATTTCAAATCCACTGTGAACTGTGGATTTAAATTTACCCTGTCTTGATCCTGTGCTGATCACAAGCCTTGTCAAATGCTCTGAGGAACAAAACCTTTTTGCAGGAGCTCTTCAGGCTCTGTTCCAGGATAGTCTCTGGGATGTAGGACGGCACTTTGTTTAGCTGCTCACCATAAAGCATGGCAACTGGACTGAAGCCTGCAGCCCTGTCAGTTCTTGTGCAGGAAATTCACTTTTATACAAGGCATACCCTTGAACAACGATGAAAAATACTGAGGCCCTGTTCAGAGGCCACTGGCAGGGTAGGGCTCACTTTGCTCATCACTTCAAAGGGTGACTGTTGGTAGTGGGGCACTTCTCACATACAAGAGACATTACTCCAAGAGATCAGGAGAAAATAAATAATTTTTAAAGAAAAAGATACCATGAAAAGATAGACTGGTTCCAACTAGTCCCACAGACATTGCTTGCCACAGCAGGGGGAGGGTGGAATAACTTAGGGCTTAAGAGCTCTCCAGAGACCTGCTATTTGGTCCTTCCAACCCAGTGAATGGCACTGCTGCTAATATACAGATCAGGAAGGCCTCCTTCAACCTGGATTACTGCCCCAGAGCTGGAAGAGCCCTTTTCAGCTTTCTTGGCAAAGACGAGGAGCAGAAGAAGCTGCAGCTGCCAGGCTGGAGCTGCCCTGTGAACAGATGGGAGGAAGAGATGCTATTCCTTCCTGCTTTACTTTGCTTTTTTTGCAAGGAATTGCCACTGCTATTTCTCCTTGTATAGCAGTAAGCACCTACGAGATACCAAATTACTCTTAGTTACACATGTGCATCTGTACTTAAGAGTTTGATACCTTTTTATTTATTTTCCAGTTTCCCTGTTACAGTGGTGTGTTGGCTGATTTTTTTCTCTCTCCCACTGCACATTTACATTCTATTCCACACATATTTAACTATAATGTTGTCTACCTTTCCACAGTGTTTCTTTCCTTAAGTCATACCCACCTTTTACCATTGTTATTCATTAAGTTGAAAATCCTTGTTGCACCAGCCTCCTCTCTTACATCATCCTCACAATTACGTCATGCCACCAATTCTCTCTCTCCCCAACTTCTGTGATAGCTTCTTTTGAATTCTGACTTTCTGGTGTCCCCGTTCTCTAGGCTTCAGCACAGACATCTGCTCATGCAACAGGGAGGCACTGCAGCAATTCAGCCTTTCCCTCTCCTGTTCTTCCAGGGCTGTGGAACCTCTTCTCTGTCAGTTCAACCCCTTCCTTTCTCTTGCTATTTAGCTCTCAGATATTCCCTAAAAATACCATAGGAATTCAATCATACATCCTAAAGCAATGGGCAAGATCAAAGGTGGAGAAGGGCTGAGGACAGTGCTCAGATCATAGAATTATAGAATCATACATCGATTGTTGAAGTTGGAAAAGACCTTTAAGATTGTCGAGTCCAGCTGTGCAAAGTTCGTTGAGTCCAACCAAAATAAGCACCACCACCATGTTCACCACTAGACTACATTCTCCAGTGCTATATCAAAATGTATTTCTGGGTAAAGTGTCAGCTTTACCCAGAACAGTATAAGGTAGTGTTTTTAACTTGGTCTGAAGACCTCATAGCAAGCAGCAAACTCCAGTTTATTGACTGCAGCTGAAGAGCTGCAGAGGGAACTGAAAACCAAGTCAGCTCTTTGGAGTTTGAAATTCATCCAAGAATAATCTGCACCTTTCTAGAAAGGAGAGGTTCACCAGCTGAAAGAGGTTTGGAAGGGGTGAGATGGGGATAAAGCTATCTTCCCTGGCAAGCTTGTAGTGGGAATGTTGGTTCTCATCCTTGCTCAGTATTTTGCTGCTATGGTGATGTGGCTTTGTAAGTCTCCTTGCACACACTGCTAAACATGAGTTGTATTATCAGCTCCTTTTTGTATTGCTCTGCACTGAATCAAAATGTATTCCTGCTCTTACCTTTGAAGTAGATACCTTTGATCTTTGGAAATGCATAAGCACTGGAAGTATGAGGAGTATAATTACACCTCTCTGAATATCCCCAGGACAATGAAGTTAAAACTCCATTTCTTACAGGAAAATTGCTGCTGTCTGTAATATCTGTAGTGGTCAAGGCCTCCATATTCCACAGAATCATGAAATATGTGGAGTTGAAAGGGACCCACCAGGATCATCAAGTCCAACCCTTACCCCTTGCACAGGACCATCCCCAAGAATCACACCATGTGTCTGAGAGTATCATCCAAATGCTTCTGGAACTCTTGCAGGCTTGGTGCTGTGACCACTCTCCTGAGGAGTCTGTTCTAGTGCCCACCCACCCTCTGGGTGAAGAGCCTTTTTCTAATATCCAACCTAAACCACCCCTGACACAACTTCAAGCCATTTCCTCAGGTCTGTCACTGGTCACCACAGAGATCAGTGCCTGCCCCTCCTCTTCCCCTCATAAAGAAGTTGTGAACTTCACTGAGGTCTCCCTTCAGTCTCCTCTTCTCCAGGATGAACAGAGCAAGTGACCTCAGTTACTCCTCATATGTTTTCCCCTCAAGACCCTTCACCATCTTTGTTGCCCTTCTTTGGACACTCTCTAATGGCTTTATAACTTTCTTATATTGCAGTGCCCAAAACTGCACACAATATCCAAGGTGAGGCCGCCCCAGGGCAGAGCAGAGCAGGACAATCCCCTCCCTCTCCTGGCTGGCGATGATTTCCCTGATGCCCCCCAGGACACAGTTGGCCCTCCTGGCTGCCAGGGCACTGCTGACTCATGTTCAACTTGCTGTTGAGCAAGTGCTCCTGATCCCTCTAGCAGTCATCTCAGGGCACTGAAGTCTCTTTTGATTGCCCTCAGACTTCTCTTAGTTATTTTGTGGCTTCCAGTCTGGACAACCAATAGCAGACTGTAATCAGGAGGCCTTACCAGGCTGGAGAGTTTTCCAGTAATGTTCCTTACCCAAGCCCCTGGGAGACAGGGGACTTCCCTGTGAGTTGGGTCCAGTCTGCATATCAGGTGCTCTGTTCCTCTTAGCAGGGAGTCTCCTGTTACAACTACCCTTCTTTTCCTGTTAACAGAGGAGGCCTTGATGTAGTGTACAGGTGGTGGTGTTTTAGGAGGCACCACTACACAAGAAGAACATTTACCCACCTCACCAGTGGTCTGCCTTCTAGTTCCTGAACTTCATACCTGTCAAATTTTGAGGAGGACAAGGAATCTTCCAGCCTTTATCTTTTAACCTCTGACTAACAGTCCTTTGAGTAATCACCCTGCAGGGTTTTGAGTCCACCTTCGTCTCCACTACAGTGGAGGTTTGAGACTCTTCAGAGTGTTGGGACTGCACCGTCCTTGAAAATAATCACTCTCCCTCTCATTCATTCACTCAAATACTACAAAACCTGTTCACTTCTTCCTATAGCTCTTTCACCTAGCTACACAGCTCATTTCATCACAGAGAAAGGCTTAACCTCCAATGCCCACAGTAAACTCAGAGAAAAACTCTGTTTCCTACTATGTCAACACAACCTCAATTTCTTTTCTACGAGTTTTGTTTTCTGATATGCATGAAAACAAAAGACACTATATCCTAGGTTTGATAAGTAGAGTACCTTGCAAATACTCATTGCAACTAATTGTCATTCTATGTTCTGTAGGTTACATCTGTTGTAGCAGTCCAAAACCTACATTTGGGATATGGACAATATTCCTTCACTGTGGTCAGAAGTACCATTCTTCTGCCCTTCTCTTCACTGAAGTCAGCAGAAACTATATTAGGACAACTTTTTGCTTTAAAAATTGCCTCTTATCCAGAGGCAATAAACAGGTGGATACTGTAAAGTGGTGTTTGATGAAACAATGCTGGTCTTTCTAATTTAAACTCTTTTCAACTTCCTAATCCTCCATCTCTTTTCTGTAGGTTCACAACAGAAACCTGCTGTCCCTTGACTTTGATCGTGTGACAAGGACAGAGAAAATCTACGATGACCACCGCAAGTTCACACTCCGCATCCTCTATGACCAGGCAGGGAGGCCCAGTCTCTGGTCACCAAGCAGCAGACTGAATGGGGTCAATGTCACCTATTCCCCAGGAGGGCACATTGCAGGGATTCAGAGGGGCACGATGTCAGAAAGGATGGAGTACGATCAGTCTGGCAGAATTACATCCAGGATCTTTGCTGATGGCAAATCATGGAGCTACACTTACTTGGAGAAGGTAAGACTCCTGTTACCACTAAGAGACAGCGCATTTGAAGCACATGGGCTTTACTGCTTTGACATCGGTACATCTGCACTCCTTTACACCTTTTTTAAGGACCGTGTTCCTTTGTTGAGTGAACTGCTGTAAAAAATATTCAGGTAAAGTCAGCAGAGTGAACAGTAGGAATTTCCAATAGGGTTTTCTATGTGAAAACAACCCATACAGTCTAATGTCCTGCTGCCTTTGAGTGGCCCATTCCTGCTTTATATGAAATACGCATGATGAAAAAGCGTGAGGCCTGAATCCAGCCACACTGTTGTAGCACACTTTACATTGTTTCCTTGGGTCTACACTCTGTAAATTTGCATGGGACTTAATTTTTCTGGGTGTTACCATTCATTGTTACACTGCTCAGTGACCTGTAGATCCATATGCTATATACCCGAGAATGGAATTTTTTATTCCTGATTTTTTTAATAGAGTCTATCCCTAAAACAGTTTAAGGAAACTGCAGTACTATATCTTTTAGAAAGGAAAATTATTGACTTGCTCCTTTTTTTATACAGTCTATGTGGATTTTTTTGTTATATGCCAAAAAATCCCAGAACAAATAAGCATGCGGGCAGAAGTTGGGAGTAAGGGGATAACAGAGGATAAGGTGACACAATGAGTTAATTTGGCATTGGAAGGTGTTGGGGGATACTTTTTCAAGCATGTTTAAGTAGTTCTACCAATTGTATGTATTTAGTCTGTAAAAGCTATTGGCACAGGGAATTTGGTTAGAGACAGTCAGCTACAGGGTATTGATTTGAACAACTGAGCATTCTGAACTTAGACCTTTCTCACTACATTGACTACTTCTTTCTCTGACCCACTGCTGCTTGGGAATTCTCGCTTTGCCCTGTAGCTGCATACCTCTCACTGTTTAATTCTGTGGATGCAGAGATTTGTCTCAATTGCCCTGCTCTTTGGATTGAAGAATCTTACAAGTTTTGTGAGAGTATAATTTTGTTCATAAAACAGGAACATAATCTATACTTTCCTTCTTTCCATCCAGTCCATGGTGCTGCTCCTTCACAGCCAGAGACAGTACATCTTTGAGTTTGACAAGAATGACCGGTTGTCATCGGTGACCATGCCCAACGTTGCCCGTCAGACTTTAGAAACTATTCGTTCCATTGGCTACTACAGAAACATTTACCGACCACCAGAAGGCAATGCCTCGGTAATTCAGGATTTTACAGAGGATGAACAGCTCCTCCACACTTTGTACTTGGGCACAGGAAGGCGTGTCATCTATAAGTATGGAAAGTTGTCCAAGTTAGCCGAGATGCTCTATGACACCACAAAGATCAGTTTCACTTATGATGAAACTGCTGGCATGCTGAAGACCATCAACTTGCAGAATGAAGGGTTTACCTGTACAATCAGGTACAGACAGATAGGACCTCTCATTGATCGGCAGATTTTCCGCTTCACTGAGGAAGGCATGGTGAATGCACGCTTTGACTATAATTACGACAACAGCTTTCGGGTGACCAGCATGCAGGCAGTCATCAACGAGACACCTTTGCCTATTGATCTCTACAGGTATGATGACGTGTCAGGCAAAACTGAGCAGTTCGGCAAATTTGGAGTAATTTACTATGATATCAACCAGATTATCACCACTGCTGTCATGACTCACACTAAACATTTTGATGCCTATGGCAGGATGAAGGAGGTTCAGTACGAGATATTCCGGTCTCTCATGTACTGGATGACTGTGCAGTACGACAACATGGGGAGAGTGGTTAAGAAAGAGCTGAAGGTTGGCCCTTACGCAAACACAACCCGGTACTCATATGAATATGATGCTGATGGCCAGTTGCAGACAGTGTCTATCAATGACAAACCACTCTGGCGTTACAGCTATGACCTAAATGGAAACCTCCATTTGTTGAGTCCGGGCAATAGTGCCCGCCTTACACCGCTCAGGTATGACCTCAGAGATAGGATCACTAGACTGGGGGATGTGCAGTACAAAATGGATGAAGATGGCTTTTTGAAGCAAAGGGGCAATGATATTTTTGAGTACAACTCAGCTGGCCTGCTCATCAAAGCCTACAATAAAGCTAGTGGGTGGAGTGTGAAGTACCGCTATGATGGTCTAGGAAGGAGAGTCTCCAGCAAAACCAGCCATGGCCATCACTTGCAGTTCTTCTACGCAGATCTGACCAATCCAACCAAGGTCACCCATCTATATAACCACTCAAGCTCCGAGATCACGTCCCTCTACTATGACCTCCAAGGCCACCTCTTTGCAATGGAGCTCAGCAGCGGTGATGAATTCTACATAGCCTGCGATAACATTGGCACTCCTCTGGCTGTCTTCAGTGGGACTGGCTTAATGATCAAGCAGATACTGTACACAGCATATGGGGAGATCTATATGGACACCAATCCCAACTTCCAGATCATCATTGGCTACCACGGAGGACTATATGACCCCCTCACAAAGCTTATCCACATGGGTCGGAGAGACTATGATGTGCTAGCGGGTCGGTGGACAAGCCCAGACCATGATATGTGGAAGCATCTGAGTAGCAATAATATAATGCCTTTCAACCTGTATATGTTCAAAAACAACAACCCCATTAGCAACTCTCAGGATATCAAATGTTACATGACAGGTAAGACATTTAAATTAATTAACATTTTCACAACCTTGCCATCAGTGAATAGGTGTCATGGTTTAACCCCAGAAGGAACTAAGTCCCACATAACTGCTCCATCACTTCCCCCAGGTGGGGTGGGGGAGAAAACTGAAAAAGTGAGAAAACTCATGGGTTGAGGCAAAGACAGTTTAAGAGGAAAAGCAAAAGCTGCTTGTGCAAAGCAAAACCACAAATTCATTCACCACGTCCTATGGGCATGCAGGTGTTCAGCCATCCCAAGGACAAAAAGTTCTATCACTTGGGAAGACAGACACCATCACTCTGAATGTCCTCTCCTTCCATCTGCTTCCCCCAGCTTTACATCATGCTGAGCATGACACCATGTGGTCTGAGGTATTCCTTGGGTCATTTGGGGTCAGCTGTCCCAACTGTGCCCCCTCCCAGCTCCTGGTGCAGCCTCAGCCTCATCGCTGGAGAGGTAGGGTGAGGAGCAGAAAAGGTCTTGACTCTATGTAAGCACTGCTCAGCAATAATGAAAACATCCCTGTGTTATCAACACCACTTCCAATAAAAATCCAAAACACATATCCATAGTAGCTACTGTAAAGAAATTTATCCTAGCCAAAACTAGTGCAAAAGGTGTCTCCTTTCTCAGTGTCCTGATCACCATGAGGTTTTCCAGCCTTTAATAAAATGGGCACAAATTTTAGTTTGCCAGTTGACCCCTCTGTGCAGGGTGTGTTTAATTCATTAGTGTAGATGGAGATTGTAATTCCTAACCTTTTTTCCTTTTCTCATCTTTAGTGTTTGTTCTTTTTATTTTGCTTTCAGATTTTCATCCCTTCAGCTCTCCCAAGTTTAGCTACCAATTAATGTCCTGATAACCTTTTTCTTTGCAGAGGGGCAGTTCTGTTTACACAGTTTTGCCTAGAGATTTATTTGCAACTAAACAAATGGCATACAGATTTGTTTTAGCAGAATGGCAGAGCAACTTAAACCTTTCATTACAGTCAGCCATTTCAGAGTGGCAACATGACTACTACTCTACTATGTAGTTCAAAGTTAATCTGCCCCACAGAATTAACAGATTCTGCAAAAAGTCAGTAAGAGCAGGTGCTTCAAACCTAAAGGGCAGATTTTGGGGGCACACCTACCCCACAGCTTGACATAATCTCTGAACTGCTTCCCCTGGGACTGTGTGAAATTGCAGTAATATGATCTCTATGTATGGGGGTTTTTTTGCAGAAAACAATTTTGTGTGTTAAATGTTCTTTCTATATTCATAGAATCAGAGAGCCATTTATGTTGGAAACTACCTTTAAGATCATAAAATACAACCATTAACCCACCACTGCCCAGTCTGCCACTATACCATGCCTCCAAAAGTTACATCTACACATCTTTTAAATCCTTCCAGGGATGGTGGCTCCACCACTGCCGTGAGTAGCCTCTTTCAGTGCTTGACAACCCTTTCAGTGAAAAATTTCTTCCCAACCTCCAATCTAAGCCTCCTCTGACACAACTTGAGGCCATTTCCTCTTGTTCTATTGCTTGTTACTTGGGAGAAGAGACTGACCCCCACCTTGCTGCAACCTTTTTTCAGGAGTTGCAGAGAGAGGTCCCCCTCAGCCTCCTTTTCTCCAGCCTGAACGCCCCCAGCTCCATCAACCTGCCTTCATCAGACCTGTGCTCCAGACCCTTTCCCAGCTCTGTTGCCCTTCTGACACGCTCCAGCACCTCTATGTCTTTCTTGTCATGAGGGACCCAAAAGTGAACACAGCACCTGAGGTGCACCCTACCAGTGCCAAGTTCATGAGGACAGTCACTGCCCTAGGTCTGCTGGACATGTTATTTCTGATGCAAGCCAGGATGTCCTTGGCCTTCTTGGCCACCTGGGCACACTTTCATCTTAGTTGCCATCCCCTATCTGCACTGAGGTAGCAGACTGAAAGACCTCAGTAGACTTCCAGCCGTCTAGCACTGGTGTGCTGCCCCCAGTTTTATCTCTAGCCAGCCTTATTTTATCCTTTTCCCCCTTCAAATCTAGTTCCATACTAGTTTCATACTGTGCCAACTGGTAGCAATGTTTAAGAGGACTGTTTTGGTGGGACTCTTCTCTAGATACTTCCCTTTGAAAAACCAAGTGCCTCAATCACAAATCAAATGTACATACTTCTTAAGATAGAGTCAATTTCTAAATGTTCCTGCTACATTTATCATAACTTTTCCCTATTCAACAAAAATTGCATTCTCTGAGATTGGCTTAATAGCAAATAAATATTACAAAGTAAAAATCCAGAGTTCTATTCTGCTTGTTTTTCTAGCCATTACAATTCATGTTTTCAGGTTCTTCTGCAGTAAACATGAGGATTAGATTGTGGGGTTTTTTAATTAAAAGCTGTTTTCTCCAGAGGTGAGATGATGCCATAAGGGAAGTAAAACATGTCAAAAGATATAGGTTAAGATCCTGTGTGTGGGTCTCACTCTGATAATTAAGGCTAGCAGGAAATACCTCAAGATAACTTTTCCTATCAGAAAATGCTCATTTATCAAAACTGAATTTGTTTATGGGAGAAGGTTGTGCTTGAGAGATTTCTCAGCAGAAAGGTTGTAAACAGCTCTCAAAATTGTCTAAATGACAAGTTTCAAAATAGCCTAAAAGAAAAATTCATTTTGGGTTTTCAACCTTTTCAAGTTAAGTGTAAGCTAATGATTGAAAAATGGAAAAGAAAAACTAAGGAGCCAAAACAGAAGTTAATTTGAAATTGTTGTCTTGAACTGATCTAGTTTTTGAGCTGTTGCTTTGTGACATATTAACAGATTTTTGTTTTCCTGCTCAAGTTAAGAAAGGACAAATTTTTGTTTCCTATCCCTGTCTTAGAACAGGTGCACAGCTTCCCACACAGCTCTGACAATGAAATCAAGATTTCCTAATCTGATACACTAATATGCACCAAATAACTTTTTCCATGGTCTTAAAAGTTCTATTTTTTAGTTTTTCAAGAATACAGAGCCCAAATATGTTTTTTTTAAAATTTCTCCTCTCCCAGTGCATGGAAGAGGTAGGCCATGGTATGGGATGAGTGCTGTGACACAAAGCTGATGCTGTCCAAGCTTTCAGGCACCTTGTGGGCAGAACCCATGATGCCCTTGTCATCACAACCAGATCTGCCCACATTTGGGCTCAGGAAACCGCTTTCTGTCCCTCCTTTCCCACCGTGAGACCTGCTGTCCTTAGGGGAGCTCAGTGCCCGGGACATGGGTGACAAACATATGCTTTGGTCCACAATGATGAGGTCTCTGAGTTGGAGGCACGTAGAGGGGAGAGCAGGAGAAGCAGGTATTTATGTTTTGAGAGGCCCATTGTTAAACATGAATATTTTAGTGATTGTACACTTCATGGCACAGAGCTTTGCTGCCAGCTTCAGCAATCCTGATGGATTGAACTGACATTTCCATTACATGTGTCTACATTAAGCACTCTTTTTCTTTGCCCTCAAATGAATTTACTGTGAAATGTGTTAGCAGGGTTACTGTAGCTGAAAAAAACCCTCTGTGATGTTAAATGTACTTTTCTGTCAAAAAAGTTGTCACTGCCTCTTGCCAAATTGGTATTTTCCTCTCTGTTTTCTCAGTTCCACACCTTCCTCCCATGGGTTTGGTTGTTGGGTTTTGGTTTTGGTTTTTTTTTTTTTGTTCTGGATATTCCAACACCTCTTCTCAAAAAGAACGAACTCCTGTTTGCAAATGTGATGAAAGTCAGTTTTCTGAGAAGTATTAAAAAAAAAAACCAAACAAACCTGTCTTGGCTATTTATGGACATGTTACATATTTTTCAGCAGTTCAGCATCCATGCTCTGTATTCTTTTTCACATTTTTGAAGTGCTTGGGAAACGGTTCATGCACCAATGCTGACCTTCACTGTTTCACTTTGTTGTCCTGACCACCTGGTCCACAATATGTACATCAAAGGTCTTCATCTGAGATGAGAAAGCTGTGGAAGCAGACTGGCTTAGCGCTAAGCAGCAAATAATCAAATGAGCCTTTTCATTTCTTTCCATCACCCTCAACCTCTCTGTTTCAAAGACACTCCAAAAACAATCTGCACACTGAGTGAACAGAAGTGTTTTTATTACAGAAACCCTCCCCCCTCCACATGGATTGTCGCAAGGGCTTTTTGGGCATCTGCCCAATCGCAACATTTTGGCCTGCAGGAAAACAAGCAACAGATAGTGTGTTTGTTTGGCTCCTGATTCTCCAGTCATCTGGAAGTGCCTTATTTGCCACTTGCATCCATAATTTCTTTTCCAACCAGTTCTTCAAAACATTCATTTAGGCTCATGGGGATAGAGGAAAAAAATATTCAGAGATGCATATTTGATTATTTAAATTGATTCCTTCTTCAGATTGTTTCTACAATATTTATTGAGTTCAGAAAAATTAAAATCAAGGCCCTTGCACTTCCAGCTTGAAGAAGAGCAATCACCAACACAATTCCAGTTACATCCAAACACTTAAGCCTCCTGGGAACTGATATTAGTTAAACTTTACCTTCATATCTTTCTTTTTCTTGCAATTGCTATTTGTTTGCCAAATGCACACTGTAGTGCTCAAGGACTGTAGCAGGTGTGTCCTCTGGAGTTCAGTGAAGGCAGACAAGGTGACATCATCAAATGCTCTGAAGTTAATGGGGGAAGTGATGCTGATCCCAGGCAGATCTGGGAGTTACTCAACTCCATCCTTATTTCCTCCAGTGGATTAACTCTCAGCTCCTACTCCTAATAGCTGTGCACTCCAAAAAATCAGGAAGACTTTATAATCTGCTGGCAAGTGAATGCAGGAATGATGTCGCAAATTACTGTTTTTTCATCATGTACCCTTTAGTGCCAGTAGTCCCTCTTTTGCATAAGGCCAATATTTATCACTAGTAGCCAGCAGTTTTTTCACCATCTGTGGCCTTTTTTTAAGGGGTTTGTAAAAAGTACCCAAGCAAATTAGGCTTGTATCTGTACCCTTATTTTCATTATAATGTACCTTGCAGGTAGTGTGAAGGCTGACTGTAAATGTCACTATAAAAGATGACATGTGACTGGTTTAATACTCAAACTGCATCTGTTATGAAAAATGGCAGGAAACTCAGGACTGAGATAGAAATGCCATGGAAAAAACAGATATGTCCAGAGCCTCTTTCATGAGCTGTCCATCCAGGATGTCCTGGTATTCTGGCTCACATAGCTCTAAATTTAGTCTTCAGCCTGCAGGCTTTGAGAGCCTTCAGTGAGAGAAGTATTGTGAGTGAGGTGTTCAGAGCTGACTGTAGGATTGGATAACACTTCCCATTCAGCTGGAGCATCTCAGCCTCCAAGTGTAGTGCTGGTGCTGCACTTCTGCTGCATACCTCCAGGCAGTGCCTGGTTGCTGCTGGGCAGACATAGAGTTGGCTTTGATTTGGGCCATTTGCTCCCTGCCAGTGCTTCTGTTTCACAGCTGGGAAAGTGCAGAATTTGGCTCTGGTTTAAGGTGGAAAGCCCAGCTTTTGGCACACAGCTCTTTCAAGGACCATTAATATTTGTGTTCTTCACACAAAGTAGATGCTCATCGTTTTGGCCAGTCTGCTACAGTGCCAGTCACCATGTGGTCCTCCTCTAGGCATTCTCCTGGGCAATCCTGCTTGAGAGATAGGATAATCTTATTTATGCTTCTCTTCCCTTCCAGATGTCAACAGTTGGCTGCTCACCTTCGGGTTCCAGCTACATAATGTCATCCCTGGTTACCCCAAGCCAGACATGGATGCAATGGAGCCATCCTATGAGCTGATCCACACGCAGATGAAAACCCAAGAATGGGACAACAGCAAGGTGATCCATACAACTCCATACTCTGTCTCATGCCCTTAACAGCAGACTGTCCCCTTGCAATCTCTATTGAAAAACCTCTATCAGCATGTTGTCCCAGATACACTGGGAGATTAAGAGTGAGGTAGACCCCACTCCAACATTGAAATCTGTATGAATAATGACACCTTAAGCTCCCGACTGCTGTGGTGCTTTTCCCTGTGATATTTTCTGGTGCTTGCTCAATTAAATGGTGTGTTACTGTTTCTTTGTCCCATACAGGTCATGCTACCACATACTGCAGGCTAAATTCAAGGCCTTTGTACCAAGGATTCATAGAAATACATTAATTAGTTAATTAATTAAACTTTTTTTTTTTTAATTTGATGCAGAATCAGTTTTCACTGATTTTTTTTTTATTCTAGAAATTTATTCAGTCCTTTTAGTCTTAAACAAGAAGTCCCAGTTGTTCTCTGGGAAGCTGTTCTGCATTGCACAGAGTGTCACCAGAAAGAAGTTTTAGATGATAATAACTTTAATTTTACCTGATTGGGTTTAATCCCAAGTAACCATGTCCTGCTCTTAAAAACAGGCCTGCATCCCAATCCATTTTGGTAGATGATGCCACAAAATTCAATGCTAAAATTGGCAAGAAAAGAGCTTTTGCAGCCAAATCATTTCACCTCTTCCTGTTGGGAATTACTCAACTGAAAGAGGGAGGCAGCACTGTTAAAGGTTAGAACACTGGGCCAGGATCTAAGAGCCCTGGGTTAACTCTCAGCCCAACTGGTTATTGGCATTTGACTTTGAAAGTCATTTACCTCTCAGAATATTCTTTCATCTACTAGACTGATTGTATTCTAGGGTGCCTTTCATCTGTTTAGTCTGAATCCTCTTCAGTCTGAAGTCCTGCTTGATATTGCTATGTTCAAACATTGGGAGTGCACTGAGGCACTGAAGTGCTTGTGGAGATCAGGACATGTTCTTAATGTTTCTACTAACAAAATGATAACAACATGCAATGGAATTGATTCCATCTGCTCTCCTAGCCTCTTTATCTGTGAATTCACTGAAATCTTGATGTCCTGCAGCAGATTCTTGAGGTCCTGTCCACATCTTAAACCAGGAGGTCACATCCCAACCACAAAAGTTACCACTTGGAGATATGAGCATGATACTGTGGATTGATAATAGTCGTGTGTCAGTCCACCCTTGGTACTCAGCCTCATAGCTATGGTGAACGCAAGTTAAAATGTACCAGCTTCAACTTCAATGAGAGATTTATATTAAGTATCACTTAATAATAGAGGGGGACCAAAAGAACTCTGCTACCATGACTGAGTTAATACTTGAAAGCTGTAACACTGCAGTAGCTCAGTTGTGTTTTGGAGCTCAGAGGCTCCTTTTCATTTCTTGTTCCTTTGGATTAAACAATAAAATGCCAATAGAGGTTATTTCTGTAATGAGAGAAAGCCTCAGGATATTTCCCCCTCTCTGATGTGGCACAGTCTCCTCAGGCAAAGCAGTACAGGATAAGGCAAACAGGGAAGGCTCATTCAGAGACTGCACAGAAGATTGTCTCTGAATTGTTATGTACAATAGATAATAACCCTCACAGAACCATCATAGAGATTATTATTATTATTATTAGTGCTGTTATTATATTATTCTTTTATCATTAGTTCATTAGAAATTTTCAACTTATTGAAAAGCCAAGTAATGAGTGGCAGCTTGAGATGAAGATTGGCCCTTGCTCATACAGACAGATGAGTTGGAAATAAAACCAAGGAGACCCTCCCTTCCATCCACGCACTTTAGGGGTATCTGCCTGAATGAGCAATAAGAAGAAAAGAAAATCTCCATGTCCCTCCCAGATTTTTAAACCCAGAAGCTGCAGTGAGGACTGCACAGGGACCTCCTTGTTAAAAGGGGGCTTTATACAACTGTAGTGCTTCCAGATGAGTCACTTTATACTCACATGTTGAAAGTGGAGTTTAACCATTGCAGGCTGTTTCATATTCTTCCCCTATGTTATGACAGGAACGAAACATGAGCATTTTTATTTCCATCTACAGTTGCAGGATCATGCTGTGATAGCAAGTGGCTCTTAAATGCAATAGAGCAGGATTCCCTTCCTTTCTGTCACACCCAGCATATTGTAGGCATATATTTGCATAAAACAAATTCCTTCACATGTGATACCTGAACACATGATCCAACTTCTCCTACATGTATCCATGCATCCAACACTGATGTTTCACATAAACTTCTGTTCACTCCCAACCCTTTCCAGCCAAATCAGCTCCCAGACACAAGCCAGCCCTCCTTCCTACTGTTTGTATTTACTGATGAAGCATGTAAACGTTTGAAAGTTTCATATAGCAAATGACAGTATTAAACATAGGTAAATGGAGGCACAGGAAGCAGTTTTAGATAACAAGAATGGTTAAAGTGTAAAATGGTCTTCCAGACCATAGGGAGTAAGCTCCAGATTTTTTGTCATTTGAAAGTAGCGTGGACAAGGCACTGATCACTGAATCATGTACAACTTTCTCATCATTTCCGACCCCTAATTTTTCTGGATCATATACCTCCTTGTGACAGACCAAAGTATATTCGAGCTACTTTACCGGCTTTGCTGGTCAAAGCTGTGGCCCCACAGATTGAGTCAGTTCTTTTACCAGAGAGAGGAATTATTAACAGGAACACAACAGCAAAGCAACAAAGCCCATCAATGACTGCTTCATCTCTCTTTAGAGTACATAACCAGAGGGCCCTAGCATCTTCTTCCAAAGCATTTTTGGTACTCGCCTTGCAGATCTGGAAGATGGGAAAGATAATTCTGACTTTAAGTGTCCACCACCTCAAAAACAGCCAGCATGTCATAAACCTTGCACTCACTCCCTGAAACTCTGAAGTGACATTTAAAATCCAATACTCTGTTGTGCAGCACTTGACAGTCCCCGTCCTCCCTACAACCATGAGGCTGTCACTAAATTGTTTGTTGAACAAGTTCAGTGTTATTGGCCACCAGGGGACTCTGGGTGACCTCTGGCATATTGTGGAACTGCTGCACCTGAATCCAATTTCTCTTTTAGTTTTTTGGTTTGTTTTTTTTTTCCCTTCCCTTTTGTCTTGTTGAACTGTTAGGTAATTGTTAGAGCCAGAACAACTCTATTTCCAGGGAGGGGTGTTTTGGAGTCAGCACTTGTATCATTATGTCTGCATCGTATTATTAACTACCCTTCTCTCCATCCCAGGAGCTCTGACTCCAGGAAGGGTCCTGTTTTCTTCAGTGCCTGTTACAGGCTGTGCTGGAAGGGGTAGTTTTTTGCATCCCCTCTGGAGTAACATTGTGGAGGCAAAGGCTGCTCTGGGATGCTCAGCCAGGGAGTGAGCTACAGAGCTATGCTTTCTGGCAGAGCTTCTCTCAAGCGCAGTCTGTCTGAAGGACTGGCTCTGCCACTGTTCATCATTCATGGAGGGCATCTTGACACTGGGGGGGGCTTTGGTTTGAACTTGAACAGTCATACTGTCTGCACGTCTGTCCATCAGCACCTAGTTATGTTTTGCAAATGTAGTGGCCAGTTTTCAAAGGATCTAATGCAGGGAAGGGAGCTGAAGTCTCAAAGACGTTAAGCTCTTGAGGTTTTCAGAAAACGGATGAGTAATATGAAAACTGGTGAGCAAGAGAAGGAGGCAAATCCTATTATTTCTCCTCAGATGAAATCTGCTTGATGAACTCAACCTTGTTATCCCCTGCAGCCGTGTACACTGCAGGACTTCGTGGTGCTGGGCAGTTGCTCACCTCCACTGCCCCACTTGCCTCAGTGGTTGGCAGGTTGCTGAGCAGGCACGTTGCCTCTCAGCCAACCCCTCTGCAGTGCAGCCATGCCAGTGGTCAATACCTGCCAGGCTGCTGAGGTTGATGGGCTCCTCCTGCACCTATACCAGCTGGGAGCTGGTGGGTGAAGAGGTGATGGTCAGGTGGAATATAGGGAGGAGACAGTTTTCTGAAAATTGACTTTGTTAACAGACAGGAAAAAAATTCTATACCCAGAGAGTAGTGAGGAGCTGGAACAGATTGCCCAGCGAAGTTGTGGATGCCCCATTCCTGAGAGTTTTCAAGGCCAGGTTGGATGGGGCTTTGAGCAGCCTTGTCTAGTTGGTGGCATCCATGTTTAGAAGGTGATCTTTAGATAGGTAATCTTTAAGGTCCCTTGCAAGCCAAGCATTTCTATGATTCTTTGATAAATAGGAAAGAGTTAATGATGAATAATATTTCAGAAAAATGTAACTTCCAAGACTTCTGGAAGAAGGGACTTAGAGTGTTGTAAGCCATGTGGTTGTAAGAGAAACACCTATCAGTGTATAATGGCACAAGGATAGAAAGAAACTTGGAAACATGTTCACGTATTTCACATCTTGAATCCTGGATGGGAAATTAAAGCTTTCAGTCTCACACTGGAAGGCGGTATTTAAAAACAACAGATGATAGGATCTGGTGATGGTATTTCAAATCCTCAAGAGGTGCTGGCAAAATGCAAGAGGCTATTCAGAGATCTCTGTATTGTGCAGGTCTCTTGAGCTTTGTGCAGCAGCGAACAAATGATGAAGGTCGTTCTCTTCTCTCCTGTGGGTTGTTACTAGATAAAGTGAAATGTCACCTAAGGACATCTGATTAAAAAAGACTGTGAGGAGAAATAAACCCAGCGTATTTGCCACTCACACCAAGCAACAAATATTGAAATAAAATAGTGATGAATTCCCTTCTTTCTTCTGTAAAACTGGTTTTATAGATACCTTGGTTTACTGTTGCTAAAAACAGCAGCATTTTTTAGAGAATAGCACATGCCAGTGCAGCTTTGGATGGAAATTTTCTGTTTCTTTTCCTTGCCAGTTCGCTGAAATGAGTTCTAAGATTAAACAGGTATGGTAATTTCAAAGTCAGGGATACACTGCCCCTTTGAGCTACATATAATCTGTTTGCTTCCACACCCTTTATATTCACAGCAGAGCATACAATCTGGATGTGCTCTGGTTTGTTTGAATTTGTTGGTTGGGATATTTTTTTCTGTTGGATGTGTTTGCTTTTCCTTTAAAAAAAAAATAATAAAAAAGCTGTTCCCAAATACACTCTTTTATCAAAGAAATGCACTGAAAAAGTCTTTTCAAAGTCATCCTGGACTTGTTTTGAAGGTAACAGAGATGCATTTAGTTATAGAAATAGTTGA
Source organism: Formicarius rufipectus (assembly GCA_013399695.1). NCBI lineage: Eukaryota > Metazoa > Chordata > Aves > Passeriformes > Formicariidae > Formicarius > Formicarius rufipectus. The sequence continues at coordinate 553,179 of VXAU01003366.1, forward strand.
TAGTTAAGTTTGAGCAACCTAGTGTAGTGAAAGGTGTCCCTGCCTGTGGCAGAGAGTTTGGAACTGGATAATCTTTCAGGTCACTTCCAGCTCAAACTATTATGTGATTCTAAGTGACAGTGATGTTCAGCATTACAGCTTTGCATATGTCTCATCTCATTCTTCCTTATGTGAAAAAAAGATGGAGAAAGCCCAAAAGTAACCAGTCCCCAGGGGAAAACACATAGGCTTTCATTTTGTTCTTGAGTAAGACATCTATAGCTAGGTTTCTGCCTATGAATTTGTTATCCAGTGGTGTCCAGACCCACTGATTTGTTGGAGTAAGCAAATTTGGAGACACTCCCAGAGAATCTATACCTAGTAATTTGCTCAGAGTTGAAAAGGTGATGAAGCTCTTGCAGCTCATCAAGAGCAAGGTGATGAAGATGAACTAGAATGGGAACAGAGGAGATTTCCAATAGGAATTATTTCCCATGCCCAGTACTGTCTGACCTCCCCAAGCTCCTTTCCCCAAGGTGATAATCAGTAGATAGTGCAATTAATTCCAGGGACTCTTTATCACTCAACTGCTGCTAAACAAGGTGATGTATATATAGATGGTGATACATAAATGATCACAGGGCATAGCAATGTAGCCCAGAAAACCCGATTTACATCCTTGAGTGAACAGTGATTCAATGTGAGTACTGAGAAGTGCCTTTTCCCATCACTTGTAAATGTTCCTGAGGCGAGTTGGAAGAGCAACATGATATATAGTGGTAGTGGGACCACCTGGAGTCAACCCATATGAGATATACCTGAGAAGAATAAGTCTCCATTTAAACTTCTTTGAAGAGGAAATATCTAATGGCCAAGGCTGTGCAGTGTGCACTTATTTAGAACAGTAAGTGTTTCATGGAGCCTAGAAAGCTAATTGCTCCATGTCCATCATCTGTGACATCTACGTTAATTATGTCCTTTTTTTCATAATTAGAGCACTTGTGCAGTTGGCAGGGAGGCTGAGCTCGGCACCCTGTCGCACTGTTAATTATCTTGCTCTCTAGGTGGTATGTGAGATGCCCCACAGGCAGGATGGGAACAACCAGAAAGAGCTCCTCTTTCACAGGAGACTTGTTCCTGCTCCAACTGCTGTGCTGTCAATCAAAAGGGGAAAAGGAGAAGATGTGCCAGCATGCTCAGCACTTTGAATAAAAGTCATTTTGGGGTATTTTAATGTTTTACAACCCAAAATGTGCTCTTCAAGTTGTGTACCTCTATTCCCTAATAGTTTTCTCTTTTATCAATTAAAACGGTGCATAGCTCTGAGTGAGTTGCAATGCTAAATCCTTTATTTTTTTAATACTTTAAGACTCTTCCCTGGAAATGAGGGTCTATTTCACTTCCATCCCCATGTTACAAGTGTTATTTGAGAGGTCCACACTGAAATGCCTGCATCCTCTCCGTTGTCTCCTTGCAACCAAGGAAGGATGTGATCCTTTTACTTTTGGATGGTTTAAGGCAATATCCTTCATGTACACTAAATTTCCTCAAAATAATTGGAGTGCAGCAAACTTTCCCTTATATCCTATTTTTAATCCCAGGTGTCATTACATTATTGAACTGAGCCTTTGGCAGTGCCAGGAGAGTTTTGTCATAGCACCCTCTTGCTTTTGTGAAATTTGAGCAAATAATTGGTCATGAACAGGAGTCTGTAAGAAGCCTGTGCTGCCATGAATTGATGAGAGCATTTCCAAAGGCATTTTGCAGTAATGATGAGCTGCTGCCTCGCTGTGTGCTTGCTCCATTATATGCTAACAGCAAAAGTGACTTTGTATTGTACCTGACTGCAAATGATCCGGGCTGTTGTCTCACAGCAATTTTGCTTCAGTATAAGCCAGACCTTGAGCATCAGGTGTGGCTGGCCTTAGCCCAAGGAGCCTGGAAAACTGTAGAGGCTTTGCAGGAAACAGGACTTGGATTTAGTGCCTTCCTTGAGTTTTGAACAACCTGCTCTGGTCAGGCTGAAATGGGATACAGCATGGTTATGGCCACTTGGCAGGGGGTCATGCCGGTCATGCAGGCCTTTTGAAGGCAGCACAAGGAGTTAAAAAGGTTAAAAGAGAGGGAACTTTTGCAAATACTTCCACACTACACAGAAAATCTGAAAGTATTTGGTAAAGCATCATGGCCACAAGATTAGTTGTTTCACATATGCAGAAGAAGAACACTGAAACACAACCTAATTATCTGTCCAAACTTGACTCTCACACCACTGAGGCAAAAAATCCTTTTCTACCTCTACGTCCTTCAGTCTGTGAGATTAAATACCATTCAGTTTATAGAAACAATGAGCATTAAAGGAATAACTTGACAAATGCATCTTCCATCAAAAAGAACTAAAATTCAGAAACAACATCATAAGGGACAAAAAATAATGGAGCTCCTCATTACATGTTTCCAAGATGTTCTGCTGGTCTTCAGCATTCTAATAATGCCTTTGGGTCATTAGGCTTTTCTTTCTAATGTGTCTTTCTCATCTTTCTCTCCTTGCTCAGTCAATTTTGGGAGTCCAATGTGAAGTGCAGAAGCAGCTGAAGGCCTTTGTCACTCTTGAGCGGTTTGAACGGATCTACAGCTCCAGCATCGCTGGGTGCCAGCACATCAAGAAGAACAAGAACTTTGCTTCTGGAGGCTCCATCTTTGGTAAAGGCGTCAAGTTCGCCATGAAGGACGGGCGCGTGGCCACCGACATCATCAGCGTGGCCAACGAGGACGGGCGGAGGATTGCGGCCATCCTGAACAATGCCCATTACCTGGAGAACTTGCACTTCACCATCGACGGGGTGGACACACACTATTTCATTAAGCAGGGGCCATCTGAGGGTGACCTGTCCATCTTGGGCCTCAGCGGCGGGCGGAGGACCCTGGAGAACGGCGTGAATGTGACGGTGTCCCAGATCAACACAGTGCTGAGTGGAAGGACTAGACGTTACACAGACATCCAGCTCCAGTACGGTGCACTGTGTCTAAACACTCGCTATGGGACCACCTTGGACGAGGAGAAGGCACGTGTCCTGGAGCTGGCCCGGCAGCGTGCTGTCACCCAAGCTTGGTCCCGGGAACAGCAGAGACTGCGGGATGGGGAGGAGGGTATTCGCTCTTGGACAGAAGGGGAGAAGCAACAAGTGCTAAACACAGGCCGGGTACAGGGCTACGATGGCTATTTTGTGATCTCAGTGGAGCAGTACCCCGAACTCTCAGACAGCGCCAACAACATCCACTTCATGCGACAGAGCGAAATGGGCAGAAGGTGACAGAGAGGGTCAATGCGGTGACTTCTTGCCAAAGACAGCTACTCTTTTGTGGCCACTTACCTGACTGTGTTGTACTCAATACTTTTTCTAAACTGAACAAGGTGGGGAGGGAGGAAAACAGAAAGAAAAGGAATAATACGGTTGCACTGTAATTCATGCAACATACTTTTTTCCCTCTTTAATTTGGCCTTCACACTTTTTTTTGCAATGAACAGAAGGTATATTTTGCCGTAGTGTGATCACAGTGAAATTTACTGTCTCTTGTCCTTTTGTTTTGTTTTGTTTTGTTTCTGTTGGTTTGGGTTTTTTCCCCCCTGCCTTTGTGAGGAATTTGAAGTGGGGAGTTGTCAACGTACGTCCTTAGGTGTAAGTGCAAAATGGGTGTCTGTGCTGACTTGTGTCATCCTAACCCTTTCTGATTTGGGGCAGGGACAGATAGCCTTCCACCCAAAACATGGGGAGTCCACGGCATGCCGGGCACCTCTTCCTGGAAAGAAAGGAGATGGAAGACAACAGTGATTCTGGTACCCTGAAAGTGACCGTCTGAATCATGTGCCTCAAAAGAGACCTTACCAGTAGTTTTCATGTTTCACTTGGGACAAAAAGTGTTTCTTTGGGGGCTCCTGCTGAGCAGAAGTAGATTATAGAGGCAAAGGAGCTGATTATATTACCTTGCAAGATGATTCTCTTCCTTCCTGAACTGGAATAAAAAAAGAAAAAAAATCAGTCTTTTTTCATTATGAGAGTAGATACTTTTGGGGGTTTTGTGTGTGTGCGCAAATCCTGGTTTTAGTTAAATAACCTAGCAAAAGCCAAGAAAAGTGACTCCTGCTCTATTGAGAAAAGCTGAAATAAATGCTCTCTCTCATACGTAGAGCTGTTCTATAGGTGGATTTAATGCACCCATGTTGTACATTTGCTAATGGCATAACTTCATTAAATGTATAGTGTTTCAGTACATGAGACTACGTGTTTAACAGTCCACTGTGCTGTATCTGATAAAAACAGTTAATTTTTAGGAAGCTGATTTGAATTTAAAAGTAGTTATAGTATCCCAGTGACATACCACTGAAAATTAGAGCCAAACCCTGCTTTTCCTGATTCTGGAGCTTGTATTTATTGGCTGGGAAATGCAGTTTTGAGTAGCATGCTGGCAAGTCATTTATGACTGTGGCAGATAAATGTCTCCTGGGGACTTTGGCAGCAGGGATTTTAAAATGCCTAATAAGTAGCAACAGCTTGTGCGTGGTGGGACAAGAAGGAGAATATTGGAATCAAAGCTCTCACTGTTCCTTACACGAGCTTGAGTTAAATGGGGAGCCCGGCTGACTGTTAGCAGTGCCGAAAGGGGAGGCTGAGCAGAAGTGCCCACTGCAGAGGGGACCAAGTGCTTTAATGAGAAACTGCTGACAGAGTTACTCCCCATGATAATGTAATTTGTATTCACATAACCTCTGTGTTCTGCTATTTGCAAGAGTCCTTGAAATTCAAGGAGCAAGGAGATGAGCTCAGCATCCTCTTCCCTGCCTGAAACAGTCCTGTGGTACAAGGGCTGTTCCTGCAGGCAGAGATGTTACCCCACCTCTTAATGGAACTCTGGCTGGACATGGCCAACCCTGGTCCCAAATAGATGTCTTATCACACTGACACCAGCACGTATCCTGATTCTAAGAGCTCTCACTATGTCCCTCTGGGAACAGCTCAGTCCTGACTTTTGTATTCCATCCACTTTGGTTTTTGCTTCCCAGTTCTACAGAGAGACAACCCAGGATGTGCAAATCCATGCCAAGGCTGTTTCCTGACTTGGAGCCCTACTGTGCACCTGCATCCTCAGAGCCAGCTCTTCTGCACTCACGCCACCACCACTGCCATCCTCCAGCACAGACTGATACTTGTCTGCAGGCTCTCACCCCCCAGATAGGGTGGGGGTGTTAATGTTGGGCATGCAGTCCTCAAGCAGCGAAACATTGGCAGCCCCAGTGCTATCACGGTTTCCCCATACATGCCGGCTGCCAGCTCCGTCTGCCTTGCCTGTCTGTTCCCAAGTGCTTGCCAGAAGGAAGGTGATGGGATGGAAATTCCCCTAATGGACTGTTCCTCCTCCAGTTTCAAATCCCTAATACCTTTGGTTGTGTGACCATAACTACCGGTACGGTTTTGATTTTCTGGTGGTCTCTCCTGCTTGCAGCAAGGGTGATCATGCTGGTGCTGTGCCCCAATGCTGTACTCTGAACCACCCCTTGCTGCACACAACCTTTATTACTTTGGCAGGAGTGAGCCACAGCCAGATGGAATGAGCGTCCAGTTGTGACAGAGCCAGCTCAGAGAAGACGCGTTGGCCAGCTCTAGGCTTTGGCAAGGGAGCAATTGCTTTGGGCAGCGGACTGCCAGGGATGGTTAAAAGGCCATGGCATTACCACCTGTATTGCTGGTATCAAGCTCTTGGTTATGCCTTGGTTGCCCTGAGGATGCACTAGTGGTGATTAGGGGCAGTGTTAGCCACACCAACAGTAGCCACCTACTCAAAGGAGGCAGCACCCTCTTCCCAGTGCTACTCAGCTCCCTGATTCCCCATACCCAAGTCAAACCAGGGGCAAATTCCTCTTAGAACCTCAAAGTTGTGATGGCTGTGAGTGTCTAAAGCAGCATGAACAGAGAAAAAAAGACCTGCAGGAAGCTGGGTCAAAAGGTCTAAATCCCTGGTGAAGACCTGCAGTGCAGGGAGAGCTTGATGTGCCTCCCATTTACACTGCCCCACTCTGAGCAGCTCCAAAGAGAAGTGATGCTTCTGTATCCATCCCCATCCATATGTTACAATGCTAAGAGGAGTAGTGCAAGAGTAAATGGGCCATGTTTCTATGGAGCCAAGAAAAGGGATTCAAGTGTGAAACATTCCTACTGGAACCCTGCCAACCTGAGATGGCACCTCTACAGCCTTACACAGACTCTCCAGGTTATTACATGAGCTAATGACTTTGAGGAGTTCACTTTTGTTTCAAGAGTCTTACAGTCCCACCATGCAGGTACAGCATGCCTGGACACAGGAGCCACTCCACTCTTCACCATGGCAAAGGCAAACCCCTCAAGTTCCATTTCTCAGCATCCTCAAGCAGTGGTGGGATGTGACTGTGCCTCTCTGCCTGCCAGGTCCATGAGGATCTTCTCCTGGGCCTGCACCTGGCATGGGAGCTATGGACAATTATGTCAGAAAGGGGAAAAAAATATATGTAAAAGTATATATATGTATATGTTGTTCTTCCCATTCAAAACAAAAAAAAAATGCGATGGCTGTCTAGTGTTGGGGACAAACCTTCCCAAAGACAGCTACTCCATTCCTAAATCCTCAGCCTCTGCGAAGGCGTTCAACTTCACCTAGATGGCAAAACAAGAATATTTTCAGTCCTAAAGCCCTACATTTACCCCTTCATTATGCTTTTTCTACAGGATCTCAAGTGGGTTCCCATGGAATGGTCTGGGAACATAGAGTTGTGCCCTCATCAAGGGACTGCAGTCCACTACTCACAAGCATTTCCACTCTGCTCATGGTACCGTAGGCCTTTCCAGCCCTTGTGTTGCCCCTTTTGCCTCCCCATGGGGCCATGCTATGTCTACCTGACCCCTGTTCCTTTGCTTCTGGGAAGGGGTGTAACAGTTCATTGCTTTCGTAAGGCTGGGAGGTCCTGGGTGCAAATCCCACAGTGCTAACTGCCGTGTCATAGAATCATAGAACGGTGTGGGATGGAAGGTACCTTAAAGATCATCTCATTCTCACCCTCCTGCCATGGTCAGGGATACCTTCCACGAGAACAGGTTCCTCAGAGCTCCATCCAACCTGGCCTTGAACTCTTCCAGGGATGGGGTGTTAACAGCTTCTCTGGGCAACCTGTTCCAGTGCCTCACCATCCTCACAGTAATTTCTTCCCAATATCTAATCTAAATCTGCCCTCTGTCAATTTGAAGTCATTCTCCCTTGTCCTGTCACTCCATGCCCGTGTCCAAAGTCCCTCTCCAGCTCTCTTAGAGCCCCTTTAAGCACTGGTAGGGTTTCTAAGTTCTCCCCAGAGCCTTCCTCAGGCTGAACACCCCCAACGCTCTCAGCCTGTCTCCATAGCAGAAGTGCTCCAGCCCTCTGACCATCTTTGTGACCTCGTGGACTCACTCCAACAGGTCCATGTCTTTCTTGTGTCAAAGACCCCAGAGCTTAACACAGCACTCCAGGTGAAGTCTCACAAGAGCAGAGTAGCGGGGCAGGATCCACTCCCTGCTGATACTGCTGGTGACACAGCCCAGGACATGGTTAGCCTTCTGGGCTACCAGTGCATATTGCTGGGTCATGTTGAGCTTCTCACCCACCAGCACCCCCAAGTCTTTCTCCCCAAGGATACACTCCATTCATTCTCCACCCAGTCTGTACTTGCGCTTCAGATTGCCCTGACCCAGGTGCAGGACCTTGCACTTGGTCTTGTTGAACTTCATGAGGTTTGCACAAGCCCAGCAACTCTGGCTGCCATCCCTTCCCTCCAGCATGTTCACCATTGCCCTAGATACTCTTTCAAAGCCCAGTTGCATGCCAGATCATCTCCAAGGGATTAAGGTCACTGTGGTCTCATGTGCTTTAAGACTTTACTTTGAGAAGTCATTTTTTTCTGACTCCTTGCCAAAAGAAATTTTCCTTCAAAATGCAAAGGTCTGTAGTTTAAATTGATTTGAACTCTGGGCTTATCTCCAGTCTGAAGGATGGTGAGAAGGGTTGTGACCACTTCTCACAGCTCAGAGGAGAAAGCCCAGTGATCTGGAGCAGTGGCTGCATCTCCCAGTGAGAATGGTAAGGACCAACAGCTCAAGCCTTCAGTAGCTGATGGTGGTACTGAAACATGCTCCATTTGAAGGGACAATAGTGATGGGACCTACTTGATGTGGCATCCAGGCAGGAGCAGTCCCATGAGGACTCTGCAACTGAAAAACATCCTGCATGCTCAGCCCAAGGAGAGAGGAGCAAGGCTGATTGGACAGCACAAGAAATGCCACAATGATCTTTATTTTATTTTTTTCCCTGTGCACTGAAGATTGGCGCTTGGAAAAATCATTAGGCAGAGGTGGCCAGAGGGAATCATGCAGCTCATCATATCTTTGTCATCACAGCTATTGATCAGAACTACAATGAAAACGGGCAACAACTCTGCCAGGCAAGAGCAGATGAAACAAAGGTCATTGAGACCCCCGACACTTGATTGGGGTTTAGAAGGCACAGATGACTGTGAGCCGTCCCTGAGACACCATCTTGCCATAACTTGGAAACAGTGAGGGGTTTCTGCAGTGTATCTGTGGTTGCTTTTTTGAGCGTAGGGATTGGCATGAGATTCTGCTCAGCCTGTTATACAGACAGTGTAACCAGAACAAATCAAAATTGGTAAGGAAAAAAATTAAAATCTAATAGAGTACTTTTTCAGCTATGACTTGTAAGTGTCACAGTGATGGATGACACCACAATCCATTATGCAAAGACAAGGCTCTTAACATGAAATTTTAGAATTCAATTTTATGATTTCCAGAGAGGGCCTCCCTCATATTTACAGCACAGCAGTCTGTTTTGATTCGATCTCTGCGCAATTGAAACCAGGGCCAGGAATCATGTTTAGTTCTACGGCTGCTTTTAAAAGGGGAGGAGAAATAACATTAATAATGGAGCTAAAGAGATTGCTCTGCTTGTTAAATCTCACTCACTTTGTCTTCTTACCCTGGTGGCACTGTCAAACCTGGGGAATACAGACACTGTACCTCCATGCTAGGGATGCATTTGATGGCATAAAATCTGGCTGCCATGTGGGCAGCAGCACCCTTCAGCCCATGGTGAGCATGGCCTGGGGCATTTTTGCTCCTGTTGTTACAGTCCTTCACAGGACAGCAAAGTTTTTCAACACCTCTTTTTATTATAATCACTCATTTTATTATGATCACTAAATAGTCCCCCGTTACACCAAAGAATTTTCATGAGTTTTGTAAAAAAATAAATCCATGGTTTTCTTGTGTTTGCTTTTTTTTGTTGGTGGTTTTTTTTCATCTCTAGAGTATATTTAAATAAAATTATTTGCGACTGTAGAGCAAACTTCAAACAGACACCACGGAGACACACATGGCCCTGTCCAGGACCCCCCATCTCACTCCTGGATGAAGGGCCATTTCATGTCCCAGGGGCCATTTCCCATGGCAGTTTTCCATCCTCTGCCACTCCAACCGAAAGCAACCTGGCCCACCCAAAAGAAACCTTTTGTGTTTCTTTCCTGGTCTGCTTTAATTACCATAAAACTTTGTGTTCTTGACCGAGTATTACATGGCTCAGCTGTTAACTACCATCCCAGAGGTCAGTGCTTTCTGGGGAGCATAGAAAACCACAAATGAAAATTAGCTAAAAATATATATACATATATTTTTTTTTCCTTAGAGCTGGAAACTGTTCAAGCAAACAATAAAATTTTCCAAAAAGAAAATTAAAATGTTTGGACAGTTTGCAGGTGTTATTAAAATAACTAATCAAAAAATCACACTTTTCTATTAAAAAGGAAAATGTTTATTTTGTGAGAGGACTTCCAATGCAGCTCCAGCTGAGAAGAGGATTTTGTATCAAAGCTGCATCTGTAAGCCCAGCACTGAAGACTCTTGTCATTACCCTGTGTAATAATTTTCCTGAAGTCTGGAACTAATTTTTTGAGAAATTTTTTTTCTCAACACTTTGTGTTTCTAATACTGTATTCTTGATTGTGTAAATACAACCAGGCTGTAAATAAGTGCAGATGTAGATACCTTCTAGGGAAAAAGAAAGCAAACAGACAGAAGTGACCGTGTGTAGCCTTCGGTGACAAATAAAAGAATATTTTGTGTTTAAATTCTGCTTTCTTTTTTTTTTCTCCTTTTGTTCCCTGTGAAAATGTTGAATTTCTTCACCTCAGCTGTTTTGTCCTTACATGGGAGATGGACCTGGCAAAGGAATTGACTGAAAAGTCACCCCACTACTCAAATTTACACCCAAAGGTACATACCCTACTTGGACACAGAGTACAGGATTACAAGTGTACCCAAGACTTTGCTGATCCGGGAAGTAATGCCAGGGATTCAGAGCATCCCTGGAGCTCTGGGGAAGCCCTCATTCTAGCAGAAAGGTAAGATAACTGGGAAACTACCTTATGCACTCAAAAAGTTAAAAAAAAAATCAAGATATCATTAGATTTAGTGATAGGTCCTGCAGAAACCTGTGCATCTCATGCTTGTTCATGCAGAGGGGGAAAAAGTCTACAGCACATGCCACAGTAATGCAGGGAAATCCTCTTGTGATCCTTGATACTGACCGGTCCAGCCCCAATGGTGCTTGTTCTGATGCTTCAGGAAAAGATCCAGAATAACTTCAGAAAACATGTGTAGATATGTGTTGAGGAAAATATTCTTGTTCATCCTTGGGACAATGTAATGGGAAGATGAAGCATAGGACCAGGGGGCAGTCACTGGAGGAGGAGCAGGGAGTCCCTCCATTGCCATCCAGATTTACTGCCTGAGCAGTGTTCTGCTCTCCAAAACCAAGTGAATTGGGTCAAAAGACCAAAAACTCGAGTCCAGCATTGCTGGGTGGAATTCCTGTCCTCTGGAGGAAAGTGGCTGTGATAGGGGAAATAAACACCTCTCTTTCTCCTTAACCGCAGACAGAGCCACAGGGACCAGTTCAGATCTCTTTGCATGCATGTCTCAAGTTAGGTGAGAGGACTCCAGCTGCTGGTGTGTGTGAGGTTTCCCTATGGTTTCTACCTGGTTTTGGCCATTCCTGGTGGGATGCCACTCTCTCCATCAACACCATACGTTTCCTTTCAGGGTCATGTTCCTCAGCCTTTGGTTCCCAGGCACCAGATGCAGTGCAGCTCCTCAAGCCCTCCTGCAAAGCAAATGTCCCCTTGGTACCAAACAAGTCCCCTTTTTGCTGTCCCTTTGCTACACTGAGCAGGATAGACTCCTTCAGCCTCATAGTACAAAGTCTACTTTCCAGCTTCTGGGTATTCAATTCTTCCATCCTCTGGCATGCTAAGCCACCTTTCCTTCAGCAGGAGAGTTTCACTTACCTTGTGCATAAGGCAGGGTCTTGCTCCCACACTCAGCAGCGATTTTTATCTCCAAGGAAGACATTGCCCCCTTCTTTCTTGCCCTAGCAAGTGCGTACTGAGACAACATCATGGCCAGCTCGATGCCCTGATGTCCTCCCCTGAGTCTCTGGTTTCCATGGGCCTGATCTGCAGCCTTTTCTCCAAGACAGATGCATTAGTTTTCATCAGGCTGTTACTCACATGTACTTTCCTGGGCTGTTCTCAGCCAGCGAATCAGGCCACACAGTGACAGTGACCTGCCCTCCCCGGTACCCGCCATCCATCCCTCGCTGCACCTGTGGTTTATCATTGCAAAAGACCCGGCCTTAAATCATTGATAATGATATTGAAATGCACTGGACCAAGGACTAATCCCTGAGGGTAGCCAAGGAAACAGCAACACTTTAAGCTGTCAGCGAACCAGGTTTGGCTCTGCCTCATGTGGTTGTGCCAGATAAGACCAATGTTTTAATCAAAATATTAGAGGCAGTGAATCAAAGTGCTTTCAGGAAAACCACCCTGCCATGCCAGTCCAATAGGCCAGAGCAGACTTATCACACCATGTTTTTAGTAGGGGCTGTAGCCAGAGGCCACTGGCTTATCTTTCGCAACACTATGAGGAGGCTCTCCTTGCTTTTAAGACGAAAGCACAGAAAAAATTGTCCTCTTCTGCATTCCCCATAGGCAGCAACTAAAACCTCAGCCATGGACCACATCCCACACATAGTTGGAAACTACTAAAAACAAAGAACGGTGATAACATTTGGCTGGGAGAAATCGATATGGGTAGAACACAAGTGCTGTGCCTTCAGGTGCATCATCCCCACACAAACAAGTGCTCCACCTATGACCCTGCCCAGGGCCAAAAGTGTGCAGCTGGCAGGCACAGCACAGCACACAGCTCCCCTGAAATATGGGTCCCTCCAGGACTTTTTGGCTTGGTTGGTGTGTGTCCGGAGATGGTGTATGTACCCACGCAGTGATGCAATGCAACAGCATGGGCAGGTAAGTACCAGCTGCAGCACCTTCCCAGCCCTCTGCTGCACAGCATAGACGGGGCAATGCTGCACCTCCAGGCTGTGGAAAGCCCAGGGTTGCAATCTAATGCTCCCAATGCCTTTGGCTCTCCTCCACAAAGGTGTGGGTTCAAGACACAGAAAAGTTAAGCTGCTGCTGAGAGCAGGGACAGAGACTCTTCTGCGAAGAGTGACCTGCTTTAAAAAATTACCTGGTTGTTAGTGTGTTTCTTTGAAGTAATTGACCTCAGTTTTTTGTCAAATCATGACAGTTCTGGTTTGAACCAGTCATTTTTACGTGGTGATCATTTGCAGAGAATTTTCCAGGGCAAGAGGAGCCCCTTTGAATGCAGCCTGCTGAAACAACTGCAGCCTGGGCTAGGGAATGGCATGAATTATTGTGAGTCAGGTAGTTAAAAAGCATTTCTTGGGTTCTGCCTAGAAAACTGCTCCAATCAGTAACCCACTACATAAACCACAAGCCCTAACACCTCCTTCTTCTCCAGCATACTGTTTGTAAAAACAAAAGCCTTCCTAAGGCCTGCCAGCACATTCTTGTCAGGATTTACTTGGTGAAGAATGGGAAGAAATAGAGGAACAGGGTAAGCACTGTGTCCTTGCAGTTAACAACCCAGCATGCTTGGGCTTAAAACCAGCTCATCTCCCACTCTCTGAGTTAAATGAAATAGAACCACAGGCAAAACATGGCTCTGAGTTTGGATTTCGATCTGCTACGTTACTGTGTCTGCTTGAGCATATCCAAGTCTACTTCCTGAGACAGTGGAGTTTTTTAACCCAAAGCTCAAAAAATATTTTTGCCCAGGAGTTTCCCAGGCAGAACTCAGCATGCAGATCATCAGAGCAACCTGGTTCAACAAAGCCAGTCTCACAAGGGAGAAGCTGCAAGCCAGTGGGACCACACAACTGGCTTTGATTTCTTCCTCCAAGAGCAGGGGATAACTCATTGCTATGCTGTTATTTTCCATCCAGAAGATACTTGTGTCTTCCAGGAGCTTTACAAAATCAGATCTCATCACCGAATCACAGAATCGTTTAGGTGGGGGAAGACCTCTAAGATCATCAAGTCCAGCCATTAACCCTGCTTAGCACTACCAAGCCCACCACTAAACCACATCTACACCTCTTTCAAATCCCTTCAGGGAGGGTGACTCCTCTGTTTCTCTGGGCAGTCGGTTCCAATGCCTGCCAACTCTTTTAATGAAAAATTTTTGGCAAACTGTCTTGCAGCAGTGACAGTTTTAGGCCATGGCAGCGGTGCTCTTCATACTCTTTAGGGTCTGGTGGTGGATCAGCAGCAGCAAAGAGGACGGCTCAAGAAACAAGGCAGATAAGGAGGAGCAAAAAGAAAAATCCAGTGTTGCACTGGACACATGTGAAATTTCAACCAAGCACTTCACAGACCCTTCAGAATCATTCAGGATGGTGGAGGAGCTGGTGGATGAACTTTTTCCTATCTGCTGAAAATTTCCAGGAATGGTTTCATGCTCCTACTTAAGCCAAGCCAGCAGGGTGGGATGTGCCTTAGGATGTTGGAGTCCCCATGAGGCTGATACCATCTACCTCCTACTCACGCCCCAGAAACCCTCCCATGGGCACACCTTTCACCTGGATCTGGGCACCACCCACGAGATACCAGCAAGGAATTCCAGTCTCCACATGAAGCTGGAGAACATCTCCATGAGGGAGCAACTGGTGGAGGACATGTGCTTCTTCCACCACCCTAAGGAGAAACTGAGGAAAAATCAGTGTTCCAGACTACTAGGTACCTTCTGCAACAGTCCCTACCTAGACATGGAGGAAACACCTGATAGTTCCAGATATTATTAAAAGCAGCCTCAGTGATCTTGCATCACAACAGGAGATACTGGAATAAAGAGGTCAGTAAGGGTCAGTCAGGAGTTCCCCATTTCTACACCTAAAAATTTTCTGTATTTATACTGCTCAGGATAAGCATTCCTGGTGCAGGAAGAAAGTAAACCAAACCTTGACAACAGTCAAGGGGCAAGTGCCAAGGGTGTGACTATCCCAAGGATCTCACCAACCTTCCACTGAGACCTTCAAGGCTTTACTAGTAGGTGACACCGAGGAAAAGAAGGAATTTTTCACTCCTAGAGTTTGATGTTAGCTAGTGTCTCTCAGTTGGTGGATCTCAGCATGCCTGAGTTTTGGTCCAGCAGCCTAAAATGTCAGCTGTAAGAGGTTAGAGTGTTCTGTGTGTCATTTTGGACATATTCTGCACTAGACCTATGGTCCTCTTCTGTTCATTCTTGCTTCTTCTGTACATTCTTGCTTAAGCCAGCTCTGCTTTGGGGCAAAGAGCTGGGGCAAGAGGATGCTGTGCAGGGGCATCACCCTGCCTCTGCTCACACCCTCAAACTCCGTCCCCAGTGCTTGCATGTCTCTGCATGTCACACTAGAAAAAGCCACCTCCAGCATTCGATAAGGCAGCACCAAGAAAGGTCTCCTGCATGCCCATGGCTTTGGGGAGCTCAGGGTTTGACACCTACACAGCATGCAGACTCACCAAGGCATGCTGCTCACAGCCCACCACAGAGAGGGAGCTGTACAGTCATATAGGAATATATGTGTATATAGAAATATGTGTGTATTTTTAAGAGGACCAGCCTGAAGACAGATTTTCATGTATTTATAAGCATTTAAGAGACTCTTCTATCCCTTCCTTCTCTTCCTCCACTCTCACACAGACACAAACCCCCCACCCCTCCTCCCCTCCCTGCAGGTGCACTTTGAGCAAGCAAAGCACCGTGTGATTGCTTGGTGCCCTACATCCCCGGGTCTTGTCATCTGGCAGCTTTTCTAAACACGGCTTTCTTCCTCTCAGCAATTCTGTGGGGACCTTGAGAAATGACTGCAGCAAACATGCCCTGGCACTTCAAAGTTGGAGGGCTGATGACACTTGAAATGCACTTTTTTACTTGTCTTCTGTTGGTTTTTTTTTTCCTATATTCCCTTCACATGTCTAACAATGCCATCTGTGCTGGCACAAGTTCTGGCTCTGGCCATGAACCTGTGCAAGAGAGTGATCCAGATCCAAGGGTGTTTTTAATATCTTCAATAATCAGGCAAGGAAAGGCAGAGTTCTCTATGAAAACCCTTGGAAAGGCACAAAACACAGTCCTATTTTTACATTTTGCAACACAAAACTACTTAGACACGGCCAAATTCTTCTTTCTAAATTTAGTTTTCCAGCTGAAACGTGTAGAAAAAGAACCCACTGCAACACATTCCTCTATAACCAACAGAGAACAAGTGACTGATGCCTTAGGTGGGCTGGGGGCTGGTTGTGTCTTCTGACCATCTTCCTGTCCGTGGGATCAACACCCTCAGTTAAGTGGATGAATTGGCTCCAGAATAAAATGAAGTCAGCTGAAACTGGAGATGAAATGGAGAAAACCCAATCCAACCTTTTGGACTCAATCTTTTCCTCTTTCTCCTTTATTATCCTTTCCTGGAATAAGACATAAAATGCTCCCCAGTGTCCAAGCAAGGAACACGCTGTGAGGAATTCGGCTTCTAAACCAGCCAACAGGATGAAATTTCAAAGCCAAAAATGTATTTCATAAAGGTCCTCATTCGAGAATGGGCTGAAGTACCCCTTTCAGCTGGGATTGCAATGAGCATCAGGGACCCTCTTGTACTTGCTCAGACAATTTAATCACACTTGTCCTTATCTGGGTCTTTTCTCCAGCTCTGGGTGCTGCCTACCTCCTCCCTCTCATCCCAGTGCCTGTGACCTTCTTTCCAGTGCCCCATTAATGTTCATTTTCCACCAGAGTGTGAATTTCTCATGGACAGGAGCCCACAAAGCAGCATGCCAACCCCTCATTTAGAATTATTTGTTTCTCTTCTTTCTTTATAAGACCTTCTTCCATGTGTTTTCAGACCTCATTCCTGTTTGTTTTCCTTCTTTTCACAGTCTGCCGAGGATTTACACCTTTCTAGGCACACAGTGGACTGGAGTCCAGCTGTGACATTAGTGGACTGGTCAGGCTACAGGGCCCTACAGTCACAATCAGCACTTGAATTCACCACAGCAGCTGCACCCAAAACACCCTGGGAAAGGTTGGCTTGCAGCGCAGCCAATATTGCTTTTAGACAGCTACTGTGAAAGTTGCCATCCAAATCCCTGAGCTGATGAAATGTTAATGGTTAGTAATTTCTAAGGCTTAGAGTAAAAGAAAGAGGCTGGACTAGGTGACCTCCCATGTCTACACTGATGAGCTGAATTTTCGCCTCCTGGTTGCAGTGCTTTCCTGATGCAGCTGCTGCTCTGATGAAAAAACGGAGGAGAAAGGAGGTCAGGTCGAACTGCGAGAGTCTGGACTGCTTTTTGGCTGAACAACGACAAAAAGCTCACTCCAAACCTTCAGTTTTGTACAGAATGATTTGGGCATGTTTTAAAAATTTTTCTTCTACCACAAGTGAATCTTTGTAACTAAAAGACTGCTTAAAGAACAAGGATTTCTTTAAATATCAGTTAAATACGTAATATCACGTCCAAAAATCCATACAGGAAAAAAATGTCATGTTTTGACATTCCCAAAGTTTTCCTGGAAATTCTTACTGAATCTGCTCAAACATAACTCACATTCACAAATCATTTTGGTTGCCATACCCATCACTTTGACAAGCATATTCCACCACACGCAGAGGGACTTGCCAGGGTATCGCTGGTTGCCCACTTTGGCTCAATGTCTGTGCTCTCTTGTGCAAGGACACTTTCTGGGAGCAGAGAACAAATGCTGAGCACCAGCAACCTTCACTTCAGTCCAAATCTGAGGGTTTACCTGGATATTTTCCTCGGTAGCATTTATCTGGCACTCTGTGGATGCTCCATACCGTGCCCAAAGACTCAACAGGGGGTGTGCTTGTGCTCAGAGATGGACCAGTACCCACACCTCCACAACCAGGTGTGCTTCATGGCAGGATCCACTGCAGAGACAGGTTTTACCACTGTCCAGCACCCACCCGCAGCCAGGGCTCTCAGTCCCTGCTGCAATTCTGAAGGCACCAGGAATTGTGACACCTCAGGTGGGAATCTCTCTTGGGCAGCAGCCCATATACAAATCCCTTGTGGGGACATAAAAACACCCCTTACATTTGTTACCAACTTTTGCAAGGGGCATAAAATAGGAGGTTTTGAGCGATAAAATAAATAAATAAATAAATAAAAATCCCATCTCACATCTCCTAAAGAAAGTCTTAAAGTGTTTATCAGCCTAACTTGATATTTGCAATGCCAATGGATCAAACTGCCCTGACGATAAAAAGAGAAATAAAATCAAAATATATGAAGGTTGTGGATAAATATCCTTTTTTGAAAATAATTGAAATGCACAAAATAACATAGCTGAAGCCCGCAGAAAATGTCCAGTACTTCAATTATTCCACACAAATTCTACATAGCCTGCACTTTTTTTTTTTTAATTTTATTTTGACATCATCTCTGCATTTTCAGCTGTTTGAAAGGAGAAAAAGAATATCCTTCCCAAGGCCATTCAAGATAAGCCATAGTTTCCTATCTCCTTTGACTGAAAATACCAATGAAACTTCTTCCAGTTATTCCCCATCTTCCTCTGGTCTCTTCTTATTAGTCTTATCATTTTAGTGCCTCCTTTGATATTAATCCCTCTACGTTGTGCAATGATAAATCAAAATAAAGTGCACCACTGACTGATTTTATTGTTATTAAAAGGTCAGCAGTAAGAGGGTCGCATCCTATCACATATCCTAGAGAATTCATGGGAGGTTCATTAAAAAAAAAAAAAAAAAGAGGCACCACACTTCTTGAATATGTTTAAAAGCTACAACTTCCCTTCAGCTGAGCTCTGTGATGGATCTTGCAACACAGCCTGGTCCAGACTGCCAAGGCTGCAAGAAGCACCTCCTTTGGAGGGGACTGCAAATGTCATCTCTGGCTAGCGGGAATGTTGAATTAGTAACGAGGTCTGCTCATCTGGAAGGTGCTGTGTCTCTAAGACTTTCCAAATGCTCAGGGTCCATCACGCATGAGAGTCTTCATTATCCCCACCGCAGCAACCTGCCACCCTGTCCTGCTGCCTTGGCAGCCAGGGGATGCTGCAGATACCTCAAGGGAGGTTGTCTTAGAGACATTAAAACCTGCAGAAGCCTTATCATCCCCTCTCTCACATAGCAATGATGTCCAAAACAAGCAGTTATTTAGCATTTATTAAGGACTTGTCAACAGGCTCTTCCTGAAAGCATTTTTAAAATACATCACTGTGCCTTCTCCCATCACCTGTATGAATGCAACAGCTTGATCCTGCAAGGGCTTACTTGGCTAGCATGATACCCAGGAGAATATCCCCCAGAGTACACGATTTTATTCTTCTCTGTATTTCAGGAGCACAACCAGGCACTGCCAGGTCAGGGCAGGAGGTGTCCAGCAGCAGCTGAAGACCAAAAAAGGAAGGTAAGAAAATGCAGTACATTTTACATGGTTTCCTATTCCTTCCTCATCCTTTAGCTCCTTTTCAGCAAATCCACATGAATTGGGGACCGCACAAGAGTGAACCCAGGAGAGAATATAGAAGAAGTATGGATCCTGGTTCCCTAAGGTAAAAGAGAGATCAAATGCTCCTGCACAGTAGAGACTGGCAAAAGAAAAAAAAAAGGGGGGTTGAATTTCCCTGCATTTGGAACTGCTCATATTGGGAGAAAAAATAGCAAAGAAGAATAAAGTCACTCATGAATGCACATTTTCAATTTTTTACCCAGCTTAATTCGTTCACCAGAGTCATTAAAACAATTTTGCTCTCAGTTTGGATGGAAGAACTCACCAGGCAAACACTCTAACAGAATTAACTGCTGAAGGACAGGCAGTAACAGGCAAGTCAAAATCCCCAAATCCCTGAGCACACTCGAGAGTGTGGTACAGGCTCAGACCTCCAGCCCTACCAATTTGGGCAGCAACAGCTCATACACCACCCTTTCTCCCCCAGGCAATGCTCTAGCTGATTTCTGGAGCAAACCAGCTGTGAGTTTTGTGCACATCCAGCAGATCTCCTGCCTTGGACCAGTGTCCAGAAATTGCCCAATTTTCAATGACTTTGCATCATTCTCCTGCCCTCTGCCACCAGACGTGGTGCACAGAGCTTCGGGAGTTCCCTTTTGCTGCAGAGAGGTCCATGCTGGCCTCCAAAGGGCTGGGATGTCATGTGCAAGCAAAGGAAGAAGAAATTAGCAAGGAGATGGCATATGCCTGGTCCCCACTGGTCATGTATTAGCAAAGCACATGGGCTGTTTGCACAACACAAACACATCACATGGTGTTTGCTCAAAAATGGCTTGGGTGAGCTATTAACACTTCATTAATACGTGATGAAAGGCAAATTTAGAGAGTTCCCCAAAGTGACTGAGAGCTCCAAGGGACCCATAAATGAAATGATAATATAATGTAAATAAGGCTGTGGAATACAAAGATTGGGAATTAGTGTGTGATCTAATAAAAGGAGCTAGATATTACCAGAATTGCATTCTCCATCTTCCCTCTTCCCTCCACCCTCTCCAGTTTTCATGCAAAGGCAATATTGTAAGATTATAAATTGCAAGAACAAAATTTTCCATCCCCAGGAAAAAAAATAAAATTAAAAAAATTTTTTTTAAAAAGTAACCAAAAAAAGGAGGAGTTGAAATAGCACAAATACAGGGTTTATATGAATCTATCAAATTATCCCACTTCTGCCTTTAGTGGGTTTTCTGCTTTTTCTCCCCACCTCCCAGGGCTATTTCTGTAAAAAAAAAGTGGATGCAAAAAATACACTGCTATGCAGAAGACACAGTCCTGGCATTTCAAATATTGGATCTGATGTGTTTCTTTGGACTATTTTGAAACAGCATCAGTCCTTATCTCACTAAATATTTCACAGCTGTGCCACCTGAAATCCCTAGAGAAGTGCCCATGTTGCTCATTAACTCACTCAGACAGAATTAGCTTGGGTGATATTGTCTGACTTTGGCCAATGACACCGAACACATTTTAGGCAGAGAGTGGATAGCAAGGATAGAAGTCCATTACCATTTATATCTTTCTAACCATTCGAGAGGCCATTAATGTTTGTGCTTATTTTTAGTATATTCAAAATGGACTGAATGAGTCTACTCTCAGTCACATAAATGCATCTCTGCCCATTTTTAGGTATTTATTTTGCATCAGGATTTTGTTCCATCCTTGAGGTCACTGTGCCACCAGCTCTCCAGGAGAACAGATAAGATTGTCACACACACTTGAACCCAAAGATGTCACTGATCCTTTTTAGACCTGTCATGTATAGTAGAAGTGTCTTCTCCAAAATAAGTGATCAGAGGAGGTGTCCATCCTGTCTAGCATTAGGGTCCTAAAGTATTGCCATCCATCCCACTAATTGTGATGCTCTCCCATTACAGTCAATCCAGAGCAATAGGGCTGTGATCCATCTCATCCTAAGACAGATGGCTACACTGGGACAGATGTTTTACACTCTTCAATTCACTGTTTCTCTTCACTGGCTTTGAAGGGAGGTGAAGCCAAGCTCAGATGGTGGTTGCTGTTGGCTGCCACGAGTCTCACCCCCAGTGACAACTCCTTGGCCGTGTGTGCTTATTCCACCCAAGTGAAGAGACTGGTGCCACAGCCTCACAGAAGATGCCTGCATGGAATGAAAGGCTAGAATTATTATTCAACAGTAAATCTATTCCCTAAAAATAATTCTTAGCAAGTAGCTGGGAGATATTTTCTTGGAGGCTCTGTGAAGAGTCAAAAAAGCACAGGAAGTTATGGGTCTTTGGGGGGAAAAGAAATTCCTGGCTTTCCAAGGGGTTATTAATGACTAGCAGATGGTTAAGAGACAAGAAAAAACAGATAGTTCAGGGATGCCATAAAATAAAAGGACTCCTACATCAGGTTACCCATTGAATTAAATTATTAGATATCCCTGTTCTTGTGAAAGGAATTCACCAGCACTGATCTGTTCAAGCCAAGACAAGTGGGTTTATATATCCCTACCCCAGTCAAGCCTCTGGTTTCTACTCATGTGAGTCCTTACTGGTCATGTCAGTGGGCCCATTTCTCCCACCACTATGCTCCCATAGGTGATTTTTCACAGAAGTGCAACGTGAAATATGTTTTTCCTCACTTCTGGCCCTTTACACTCTCATTACACGTCCCTCTGTGTGTTGGCGAACGTGAGAATGGTAGATACCTCCTGTTTCCCAAACTGGGATAAAAGTCTGGGGATTTTTTCATTTTTCCATGGGCCAGTTTGATTAGCCTCATTATGGCTACTGGCACATGGATCAGCAGTTATCAATAGCCAAATACATAGCATTTGCCACGGCTCCTCTGGGTGGCAAGTCCTGACAACAACAACAGCCTGCTACTTATTAAGTCAAACACATTCAGTTTTATGTCAATTGACAGATGTCTGGTTATTTGGCACAAAAGCAGGAATTGAATTCCCACGGATGCACAATTGTGCTGAAATACATGTTATTCAAAGATCTAGTTACCTTCACATAGATGTAAAAGTCTGCTTCTTCCGTGATAAACAGCAGCTCTTCACATCCTCATCGGAATTAAAGTAATTTATTTCCTAGTCTCTGAGGCGGGGGAGGGGGGGGGGAAGGGAGAAAAAGAAAAGGTCTAGAATCACTTCCAAGGCTTAGCAAGGCCAATTGCTGACTAGCAAACATCTGTCCTGTACCCATGTAAGCCCCACCAGGGAAGTGCAGTCTTCCGAAGTTCTGGAAAGGAGGACAGCAGCGCTGCTGGATCCTCGTCTGGAAGCGGTCCACATTACACACATGGCTTGGATACAGAGAGCCAACCAGAGGCTCATGTTTTCATCCATTTTCTGTGCACACACTGCAGGGTTTATAAAACTTCACTTTACATCCAGAATATTCCTGGAAAACAGATTGCTTCTGACAAGAGTTTCTTTTTTCTTTTTTAAATATAGATTTTTTTTTTAATACAACACACTTCCATTGTGCTATATATATTGCAGATGACAAACTTCCCAGCTGGTAACTTCCAATCATTTATAAGACTGTCGTGCAAGTCCATATTTTTATATCATATCAGATATCTGAAACACACTGGAAAATATAAAATTATATGAAACTGATAATAAATACATCTCAACAGACACACACATGAGAAAACTTTCTGATTTTTCTGCTCTGCTATATTATGTCTTTATCTATTCTCCACATATCACTCTCTGAGGCTTTTGCTGGAAGTCTACCACTAGGAAGCCAGCAGAAGTGAACAGCCTCCTTCAAACAGCATCCACTCAGTTGCAGAAGTTGTTCTGTCTTTGTCTCAGAAAATCTCAGGCTTACTTCACGTAGCAAGTGATAAAAGAATCCAAACCTATGTTCGTTACTTGACACTGTCCATGAAAGAGCAAAATACCCAACCTCTCCTGGTTGGAGGGGCAGCAGGTAAAAGACTTGGAGCACAGGGCAGAGTTGGAGACCCTCTGGTGGTGAAGTAACCACAGACAAGATTTGTGACCCACTGGTGAGCCTGCTGTCAAGGTTATGCATGTTCTGAAGGCAACCTTGCTCTGTAAAACTGGCATCATTAGATAGGCATATCTACCAGCTCTTAAAAACCTACTGAAACCAGAACTGGGTGAACAGCAAGCCTCACCACTGAGGTACATGCTTACAGGACAGAAAGGGAGGAGCATCTTCCTGAGAGCTGTTTACAGCACACACAGGTGTCAAGTCATGGAACATTCATCTCTCCTATGATCCCCTGGTCCCTCACAGACAACGAGGAATACATCCTCAAGGTAAGAGAAGTCTTAATATTCTCATGGGAAACCAAAACACTGAGAAACCATATAACTGTATCAAGGTCATATAGAAAATACGTGTCAGAGCATGTTAAGTGAACAGCAAGTTCTTGCAATTTCAGAAACTGACTGTAAGACCTTCCCCACCTTAATGTAAGAGGAGATCAGGTGAGAGATTAGAACCCCTCCTGAATGCACTGGGGAAGCACTGTAGTCCCAGGATCTCACTGCATCTCCAGTTTTAAGGGGCACTTGCCCATAGCAAAGATATTTTGGATAAAGAAGGGAATGACTCCATCTACCAGACATACAGCAAAGTGATCCTCACCATCATTTCAGAATGTTGTCCACTTCATGAACTGGCCACAGTCAGGTTTTGCCAACAAAAGAGCATCACAGACATGGCATCCCAGCCACAGGACTCAGCAGCAACTACAAACCTGGGGAGTCCCCCCAGCTGCCAATCAGGACTCTGCCAACCATGTGGGAATCATCCTCCAGTGCAAGGGGTTCCACAGACCAAGCTTTTCTCTTAACCATGTTGTTTCTATTGTAAAAGGCAGCGGGAAGCTGGAAGCAAACCTTGCATGACCCATCACAGAGTCAAGCAACTGCTCAGGACCAATGGCATTGCATCTGCAGCAGCATACAGTGATGTCACCATGGAGTACCCACTGCTCCCCTTGGTTCTTCCACCTGCTGCCACCACTCCCATGAAGATGTCCTAGCTGAGCTTCTTTCCCCCCACATTTCTCTCTCTCTCTATTTTTTATTTTTTATTTTTTTTTAATGCTGCAAAGCACTCACAGCAGGCGTAACCAGTCTCTGCTTGGGGTGGGAAATATTTCCAGATGCTCTTGGAAGCACCTTTGATTCACAGCATGCTTCTTAGTACAGTTAAACAGGAAGAAAAACACCTCCCTTCCATAAGTGTTTTTGTGGGATGGAAAAACTATTCAGATGCCAGAGTGCAGAGAAAATCTACCAGAGCTTCACTGTTTTCTTGGATTTTACCCTGTTCCAGCTGTTCGAATTCCTGTTCCATCAGTTGTCACTGCCTCTTCCTGTCCTGTTGCTACAGGGGCAAAAATAACATTTAAGTGTGAAGACCCAAAGAGACACTGTTGTGTGTGGCTTGTTTTCAATTCCACTCTGAAAGACCCAAAACAGAAGGTGGGAGGTTTGATAATCACGTATGATGCACTTACTGACAAACACTTTGTAAAAAGAGAAGAAGGCAGCAAGGTCTTCCAGTCACTGAAAAGTTTTAGGGGTCTTCATGTGAGCAACCTGACAGACGTCAACAGAACCACAGCACAGCCCTTAAATGCATGAGGCCGCAGCAAGTCAGACGCCCAAAACTAGAAATAATCTAGTTTATAATCTAGAAATAATCTAGTGCAGCAAACCATGGCTACTATTCTAGTCTTTTATTTGGCTTTGACTCAGAAGAGGCCTTCAAACTGTGTAAGTAATCATTTTGTGTTCAGGAGGTGGGATTCCAGGGATGCAGAAGCCATTTTGAGTGGGTTTTCTAAAGCAGTCACACTTTGTTCCCATTTTATGGAGCTGGCTCAGGTCTTAGGGAAGGTTTCCAGCAACCACTGATTCTGGGCAGCTGCAGGGGAGGGAGGTGCCATTAGGCACCTCAGTGTGAGTGGGACACAACACCCCATTAGCAGCATGTGGCCTTATCAAGGAATACAGCGCCAGGTTTTTTCTCTAAATTGCTGTCTAATTTACAGGTCAAACCCTTCTGCACATCAATGCAAGATAATTTAGGAAAGGACTTGGTTGCTTAGGTGGTTCCCCACCTTGTATTTTGGCACAGCCGACACTACATAAGTCAGGACCTGCATGGGAAGGTGCCATTGGCACCTCCAGGATTATCCATGGTAGCCTGGATCTGCTGAGCTCCTGCAGCCAGCGCCAGGAGCCAGCAGCAAAGCCACCAGGTTGCATGAAGTATATAAGGAGCAGTAGCCTGAGACCAGGGAGGTTCAAAGCAAACAGTGTGGTTGTAAGTTTCTTAATCTCCAGCCTGTGGCATGTGGGGATTTTTGTCCAGCTCCTGCCTCTGCAGTAACACTGTCAGGCAGGTATGATGACTTTGAGAAGTTTGGGTAAAAAATAATAGTTTCCTAACCCTGGTGCAGATTTAAACAGTCAATAAAGATGTGGGCAAAAGGTTTTACACCCGCATGCACATAAAAGCCAATACTGTTTGTGAATTCCAAGCCAGTCTACGTGGCTGGAGATGGCAGGGTCACAACTGCTTCTGTGGAAACCCAGCACTGTAGCTGCTCCTTGCCTGGCAAAAGGCCTCCACATACCCTTCCTACTTTATATATTAACCCAATAAGTTCACCCACTGTCTTTCTCTGAATGGACATGTCATGAGCACCCATGGAAGTCTAGAGGTTGGATCATCATAACTTTCCATACAGTTTAGACTGAAACTATTGGGGACTTTTCCAAAAATTGTCACCATGACTCATGTGTTTTTACTCTTATGCTGCTAAGAATGAAAGCTTGTTCCTAAAAGACATTATTGTTTGCAACTAAAACAGACATTATGGTTGTGAGAGTTTGTTAACATCAAATAAAGCAAATATGTCAATATAAAATAAACCATACAACATCAATATTGCTTGGTAATTAGCACACAGAGAAAAAATCTGGTCTAAGAGAAGTGCAGGTGAACATCGTAATACCTGTACAGGTGTAGTCCCTGGAGCCTATCCCAGTCTCAACTCCCTTGGTAATAAACTAAGGCAACTTAATGAATTTGATAGAATTTATTCTATATAACAGAAAAAAAAATGGCTCACTGAATACTTTTAAGCATATGTGCATGTGCCTTTGAGATGCCTTGATAAATCCCCAGCTATCTGGATTTGGAAGTAATCTTACCCTGTCTGTAACCAACATGCTGGAAAAATTACTTTATGGGCAGCAAGAATAATTCTTCTTAGCTATAAATCAAAGCTTTTCAGGAGGGAAAGATGCATCATGGAATTTTTTTGATTCCTCTTACCACACATGGCCACATTAAAAGACATTTTTAAATGAAAACTGAAAAGAGTTTCAGAAAATAAGACTGCAGAAAGCACATGGGGCTTGGTTTGATGCTAAGGAAATATAGGTTGAAGGAGAATATTGCCAGCTGTGATTCATCTGATGCAAGAGACTTTGCTTTCAAAAATAAAGCAGCACAGCGGAAGGGTCAAAATTGTACCTGGGATTTAGGATTATGTTATCTACTGCTCTGCAACATGGTGGCAGAGAGAAAAGTCTCACTGATAGTGCTGATAGCAGGAATTGGAGACTTGAGGATTAAGCAGTGGCACAGATAGCAACCAGCTTTCTTCTGTTAGCCTTTCATAGATTGCAAAAAAAATGGAAAAGAGTGCCTGCCCACATGGAGCAGGGCCCTGGTTTAAATCATAATGCAACTTTTTTTGGATGTTATCTGTCTTCTGCCCAGCACCTCATCAACAGGGCACAGAGCTTATGTTTGAGGGCTTCTAGAAGGGGTGTGGTTTGGAGGAAAGTTTCCAAAGCCCACAAAACAGATCTGAAGAGGAGGGTAAAGCCCTGCCCCAACCCTCTGAGCCCAGGCTGCCCAAGAGGACCCTCTCAAATCAAGGGCATTCCTCAGTGGATCTTGTTGTGAGTTAAGGTTAGCAGTTGCATTGGAGACGTGGTTGTGGTGGACAGACTTCTGGCTGTTGGTGTTACCTCTTCCAGCTGCTCACTCCTGCCCTCGTTCTGGGACAGTGGAGCTGATCAGCATCCGTGTGCTCAGCCAAGGGCTGCTTGCAGCCCAAATTCTCCTGGCAAAGCTAAATGGATGGCATCTTCTCCAGTTTAGGAGCTAGTCCTTACATGACTCAAACATCTCTGTGCATGCAGTGTAAACTCCCTTACACATCAGAGCCCTCAGATATAAATCATGTCCCTCTGAGGATCCACAGGCTTGGAATCTGCTGTGAATCAGACTATTTACCAGGCATTTGTCCATGGAGCAGGGGGTGTGCAAAGACTCCACTCCAGAGTTTGGCACCATTCAACCCAAACAGCTCTCTCAAATTCAGAAGATATGCAGACCAGACAAGCAATGGAAGGAATTTTGCAAGGAAACAATATTTGAAAGTTCCAAATTCACTTAACCATGAACAACCACTAATGAAAGTGCTGGAAACCAGCAGTACAAGGAGCAAGCATTACCCTGCTTTGAGTGTGAGGGGTTGGACAGGTAACACCGAGAAGTCCCTTCCAACCTCTGTGAATGAGGGTTATAAGCATGCTTTGAATTTTCTAAGGCTCCTTTCACCAATAAACCAGCCTCACACGTCTTTCCAAATGCTAAGCTGTACCACACCCCATCAAGACAATTTTTGTGCATTTTAACAACTGCAGAAAGAGTTTAAGGCTCTGCTGGGCTGAAAGAAAAAACCAGATCCAAATCTCACAAGTGAGTGACACAGACCCAGAAGAAGAGCTCAGCTCTTGCAACACCCAAACTCATGCCATAACCTTGCTCATTAAATGCTGCTTCCTCCCCAGCTGCGGTCCCAGGCATGACTGTGTGCTGCAGGCGTGTGTGCTCCTCACTCGCACAGCTTTGCTCTTCCCACAGCCAGACAAAAAATCCCAGCCAGACCCCGTGATGGGAGACAGATGCGGAGCCACTCCCAACATCCTGCTCTGCCTCATGTGCTGTCTACCACATCACCACCTAAATTGGTTCCAGCATCATCCTTGCTGCTGATGAGGTGCAAAGCAGATGGAACACAGCCAGATCTCACTGTGCCAGCTGGAAGAGGTGAGCTTTGGTGTACAGCAACAGACGCGGCTCAAACAGGCGCCATCAGTCAGATCTACTGCCAGAAGGTCAAAATACCTCTTTACAACACAGGAATCATTTGGGCCTTGAATTTATCTTTGGTTCTGCATAAGATTACCCAGTAACTTTACAGAATTAGATAGGAATGTCCAGGTTGAGCAAGACATTGATTGAACAGGTGCCAACATATCCCAGAATAACTGGGTAAGAAAGCCAAGGTCCATCCACCCTGTTTGCTGCTTTCCAGGTCTAAATCCATCCTGCATTTGCTCTGCTGCACCAGGGCTAACATGACAGTGTGTTCTGGCCATTGGAGCCAAAAAAAATCACGAGATTCGGTCACACATTCAAAAAGTAAAGTGTAAGAAAGAAGGTTGGGGACTCTTCTTCCAAGGAAAGACATCAGGACCTACGTTGGGGTCTGAGTGAGTTGGAGCACAGGGCTGGCACTGGCTCCTGGATTAGTGGTGGGATCACACAGAGGCAGTTTGTAAAGGTCTGCTCCAAGGGAGGAACATCACATGAAGAGAGGAGATAGGAAACAGGGATGGGAGACAGCAAGGAACCTGAGAGCAGCTTTTGACTGCTTGCAATGGGACTGCAATGCAGAAGTGGGGCTAGGCCTGGGCCAGGGCTCTCTGCAACCTTTGGTCCCTGTAGTAAATGTGGTTGACACAGAGTACAGCTGGATTAGTGGTCAGATTCAATGATCATAGGGATTGTTTTTCCAACTTTAATGATGCTATGATTCTAAGTCACCAAATTTTCTAATTCAGCTGGCATTGAACTGCAGCAAGATACCATGGGCCAGTAGGGGTCAGAGGTAGTATGCACAGAGCTGAGATGGCACTGCATGTCCAGCCACCAGGTACAGGACTTTATGGAAGAGCATCTCTTAATGCTGAGATCATCCAACAGGAATTTGCAGGCAGAAAGTGCAGCAGCTGCACTGGACCAGACAACTGGACTAAGCTGGACAAGGTTTTCCAAAAGGAGGTGGTAGAGCAGAGTAGAGCACACAGGATGTGATTTCAGTTCTGTTTTAAGGACTTATCCACTTGTGCCAAGGCTGAATTGCTGTTCTGGTCCAATCCCATGCTGTCATGTGTCTTCTTCAAACTATTCAGCATTCATCATCTGCTCAAACACCAGCTCCTTCAGCTGCTGAGCCACTGGATCCAGCTGTGCTGTGAAAGCATGTATGCCTTCCAAACTGGGGCTTGGCTGACCAAGACTGTTCTGAGGCAGAAAGAAACTAGTTTACAATTAGTGAAGTGCACGTGTCCATTCTGGTGTGTTCAGGAACGGGATGATGGTGTAAGTGACTTTGGTGCACTGCACTGAGAGCCAGCACATACCTCTGCACTGCTTCTTCCATGCCATCCTCACAGCCCGTCACCCAGTGCTGCACTGAAAACAATAAAGTGGCACCTCTGACTGTGCTGGATGTCAGGGCAGAACAAAACAAACACCCACATGCCTACTTATTTATTGTGTTATCTGGATTTCTGAACACCTACCCTCTTCCCCAAGCAATAATGCAAGGCACAAATTATGTACCCTCCACTGGCAGATATTGATCCACGATACTATCAGCAAACCAGAACGACACATACGTCTTCCTCAATTTGTAAACATTCAACCATGATAGCATGGGCAGAAAGAAGATCCAGATAAATTGTGTGAATAAGACAATGCTCTAAATAAGACATCAAGACTCTTTCTATACATTACTAAATGGGATTACTGAGGAATAAGTTATTTTGTCTGTAAATTACTTGCTGCTGTAATTCATGGATAAAGAAAAAACAAGAAATCCACTATCATAGAGCAGTAATGGACCAACCTTTACCTCATAGGTGTCCCCAGAAAGAGTCCTCCAGAGCATCAGGAGAGTGATTCTGCTGCTAAGCAACAGGCAGATGCCCAGAGAGCTGATGACTTTACCAAGGAGATGAGTGCCAAAGATAAAATATGGGCAAAGCATCAGTAGATTTCTTCTCTCCACCTCTTTTCTACCCCCGGCAACTTCATTCAGATTTGACAGTCAACAACTGCTGCTTCAGATTTTCATCCATGTCTCCAAGAGAATGTAAACAGAAATACAATGTGTTCATTCTCGTGCCTAGACCTAAAACTAGACCTAAAGAGAACTCTTGCCAGGAATAAGATGTGTCAATGCAAACGAAGGTCCAAAACTAGAGGGAAGCCTTAAGAGCTTGTTTGGACCTGCCAGGCTCCAAAGAAGCATCCAAGTCTTCATGCTGGGTTACATTTCTCTTCCCTTGCCAGCTGATTTTTCCTACATGCAGACACAGTTTTGTGTGTGAAGGCAGAAAGAACTATGGTGAGACAGTAACAAAACAAGCTGGCTGTGAGCGTGCACTCACACATGCCTCTGTGTGTCTCCTTTGCAGCCAGCTCTCAGGCCAAGGGAGAAGACTTTAATCCAGGAGACAAAGCGTGGCCATAATCTATACAAGTCCATACGCACATGAGTTGCATGACTGAATTTTCTCACAGCAGCTTTAATCCAGGATTTTGCCTCTCCATAGTGAAGAAGTGCAACTTTGCAGAGCACACTACAAAATCAATATTCACCTAGAGCTGTATCACAGAAAACTGACCCTCTGTGAATATAAAATGTCCATGGGGAGTTTAAAGCATTCCTTAAGTATAAAATCAGGTATAGGGCTAAGCATCCAGAGCTTCCTTCTGTACTTTTGGAAAATGCATGGTGTTTTTCAGTGTTGTGCTATACCAAACACAAGGGTGGCTCTTTGACTGTCACAAACTGAGAAGGAAGAAATACATCACAGATTTTTGGTCATGTGGCCTTAATTTGCATGAGGTGAAAGTTCATTATCACGCATAAAAGAAAACACTTTATCACGGAGATGAAAACATTTTGTCCTGATCTCAGAGGACCTACACTCCATAAAGTGGAGAAAACTGCACATTTATTATCCACCTGTAAAATATTAAAGAGCACAGTGCAACCACCCAACACCTCCAGAACCAGGACAGAAATTGTCCCCTAACCACAGGGCTCATCATATCCCCAACTTTTCCACCTTTTCTTTTGCTAAAGAAAGAAGTGGTAACTTTTCAAAATGAAGTTGTTGGGATAATGTTCCTATCTCAGACTGTGATAACTTTCATAAAAAGCCTGAAGAAAGTTAATGGAATTTAGGTATACCTGAAGTCACAGTCAATCATGAGATTTGAATTTTGCAATTTAGAGAATCTGAGATGAAGATCTTCTGTATGACTCAAGTTTCAGATCTCAAGCAACTCAAATTTATACCAAGTTTCCAGCCTGATAGCACAGGTCTGGCCAAATTTCTGTTGAATTCTCTTTGTTTAAAGTTATTAGCACAAATGAACAACAATCCATAAGGCTACTCAGACAGATTGTTGATATCCCTGCTTTCAGCAGCACTTTCTTCTGTCTCTGAAAGAAATGCCATACTTGATCCTCTCTGCTTGAGACTTCTGGCTCAGAACATTTCCTCCACAGTATGTGGGATATTTTCTTCCTACCAAGTCTCTGTTTCAAGTACCTCAAAATATTACTGAGCTTTTGTAACAGGGATTTGCAAAACTTCTTCATAAACAGGCTCTGGATTCTCTCCTCCTGTTTAACTGCTTAGCTCCTACAGTCTTTGTATTTTTTATTTTCCTGGAGGTAAGTTTGATGTAATCTCTGCCAAGTTTTCATGGCTTTTCAGAAAGTGGTACTGAATGCCTTGAGACTCCCAAAAACTCCCTTGTAAGCTCATACCATTGCAGAGTCCATCCCTCAAAAATAAGCAGAACATGCTAAAATCTAATTGTGGGACACAATAAAATCTAATTCTATAAAATCTTGCTGTCCTTGGTTGGAATTTTGCCTGAATGAGGGACTTGGTGTGATTCAGTAAATGGTCAAAGTCAGCCTATAAAAATGCACCTCCATTTCTGAATCACATCCTTGCCAAACCCACCACCATTTTTTCACACAGAGGACCAGAGGGTGCTGAGCAATCGCATCTCTGGTTGAACCACTGGGAGAAAGAAAGACAACAAAGAGTGAAGTAAAAGGCCCAGCCATCCATGTTCTTCATGGGGCATTGGAAGCTGCACCTTTCCCAGGGCAGAAAACCTTCCCCATCTGCAATGCTGCAGAAAAGAAAGCAACAGAGACAGTGTCAAGCTGCAAGGAGAACAGTGTGTAAATCAGGGGAAACAAGAGGTTTTCCTTTGCAAAGGAATGGCTACATTCTCACCCAGAGACCCATATATGTGATCCGTGACCTTGTCAGTTGTCCTGAAGAACAAAGCTTTAGAGAATGACACAAACCATTTGGAAATTCCTGGGTACTGGTATAGGGGAAAGTAAAGAAAATGGGAGTTGATTTTCATTGCAAGAGGCAGTGATCTAATTGCCAACTTTGGAAATTATGAAAAGGCTTGAAATTCCTCCTGCACACTGGGAAAACATGCCAACATAGAAGTGTGCGATGTGGACACTGGCACTGCCTTCACTGGAAGGATAATAAACATATCAATGGTATTACTGAGGAGATCTAAGGATGAAAAAGAAAAAAGAAAAAAAAAAGGTATGCATGAGATCATGAGTGAAAAAAGCCCAATCATGGTGGGACAGCAGCAGTTCTCTCTGTCTCCCTCCTCCAGGGACAGGTTGCACAGCCATACATAAACGTTTTGCTCAGCCTTTCTAAAGCATTTTAGAGCTTTCCTGCAAGCTTGAATTTTAAGCATGATTTTTAAGCAGTACTTGCCCCACCCACATCTAAGGAGAGAAAATCCCTTGCCAGTGGATTTTGTGCCTAGTGCCAGATGAAAAGAGTGGCCCTTCACAGGCTGAGGCTGGAGCCGTCCAGAGGAAGATACGAAGATCAGGTTAGACCCTGCTGGCTCCAACTTAGCATTGAAAATTTGGCTCAAGAGATGAAAGGGTAGTCAACTCTTTAGATGTTTGCTTCACAGAGGAGAGCACCATCCAACACAACATGCAGGATTGCAGACAGCTCTCTGTGGAACCAAGCTAGCAAGAAAAGCGTGCTCTGGATCAGGGCACCTGGGAATTCAGAGAGCAGGGGACAGATGAAGAGAAAAGTAGCTGGTGGAGAAACAACTTCCCAGGAGCCTGGATCGGCAGTGGAGCCTGGGAGCTTCTGAGACCCTCCACTATGCAACTTAACTCAAGCAGGCTCCCTTGGGAGAAGAACTGGGACCAGTATCATGGGATGCTTGCAAAATGCATCTCTGCAGCAGCAGCAGCAGTGCCTGCTGCGGGGCGCTGAGCCCGCACTGCTGCTGCTTGGCTCACCTCCAGAGAGCGGCTGGCCAACTCAGAGCCTGCTAACAGCCTGCTGACATGGGAATAAGAAACTAATGAGGCCTTAACTCCTGTATGACTACAGGCCAGGGTTTGGCTCAGAGCATAGCTTGGAGTCAGGCCAGGCTACGCTGGAAATCACTGCCCACATTCGGGGCAGGAGGAGGAGGGTGGCAGTGACCATGTGGCATGGTAAGACTCCTCTGTGTAAAGGTGAATGAGTCCTCATCACCAGCCTCAGGTGTGGGGCATCTGTGTTACCTTCTTGAGCATCTTTTTACCATGCCTTCATGAAAATTGCAAGCCATTCCTGACATTTCATGTTTTCTCTGCATTTCCATTTTTGTCAATTTACAGCATGGCAATGAAGTAGCAGCAATTTCAGTTTTGAAAGAGGCAAAGGAAAAGTAGTTTCTATAGAGAGCCCAGAAAAGTCCCACTTTTGCACAGAAAGCAGAGCAAAAGGCCTGATTTTGCTCATGAAGCAGCTCTTGGTTTTTTCTGCTGAGTGCAAGGAAAGAGCTGGTGTGGTGTGACTGTTATGTGCTGTATCTTTACCATCAATCACATTTTAATGAGAGTAAATTGAAATTCCAGGCACACATTAATAATGAATAGATGAATTAACTCTGAGGAACCATCTGATGATGCTTTCACTGGGCTGTGATGTCTATAGGCTAACATCACATTAGGTTACTTTCTGGACATTTATAGGAAAAACTTAGAACTAAAACATTTGCTCCAAAACCCAGATCTGCAAAGGGAATTATGTGACTGCATTTCAGCTTAACTGGAATTTTGGAAGTCACAAAATACAGCAGCTCCCAAAGACCACACCTACTTGCCCAGACATTTCAGTATTCACAGGCAGCAGAGGCGCTGGATGAGGCTGCCCCGGGCAGTGGTAGAGTCACCATCCCTGGAGGTATTTAAAAGATGTGTTGACGTGGGTCTTAGTTTTACTGGTTTACATGGTTTACTGGTGGTCTTGGCAGTACTATGTTCATGGTTGGACTCAGTGACCATAGAGTCTTTTCCAAAGTAAATAATTCTATGATTCTATGACTGCCACAAATGCTCCTTTAGTTCCTCAGTTTTCGCCAGCAATTTTCACAAGAGACGTTTTGCCGCTTAGGTCATGCTGCTCAGATTATATTATTAGTATTTGCAATACTATTAGTATTTGCAATAGCATCCCAAAAGTGGATTTTTTTTTACTTTTTGCCTAAAATCTCAGAAAGGTCTGTTATGTCCACAGTGGGGAGGGTAGTCCCAACCCAGATCCCAGAACAGATGCTCTGTCACCTTTGCCCAACAGACAGATGTCTACAGTGTTCATGTGGGTAGCAGTAAAGCTTGCTTTTCAAAGAAAGTGATGCAGGGGTTCTAATGGTTCCTTTCTGTTGTGAGTGACGCCAGGCTGCAGGCAGTCAGAGAAGACATCGGGAATTTGTTGTCATGATTAGCATCAAAAATTCCCTAAAACACATCAGCTGTATTCCCTGGAAGTGCAAACCACCATTAACATGACCTAAAATTCCAGTTTATCAAACCTTGGCTTCTCACTCTGGAGATTTCCCAGCTAATTTCCCACCATGGCAGCCAAAAAAGTGGCTGCTCTGGCTGATAAAATCAGTTTGGATGGATCTGCAAGTATCACAGCATAGGATGTTCACTTCATTTGGCCAGAGGATGATTGTCCATGTGAAGATTTTAGAAACATCTTCCTCTGTAAAGCTCAGAACACATTTTCAGTTTAAGTGCTGGAGTTTTCCAGTGCAGAGTTATTAAGGAGGTCTGTTACACAGAGCTAAAAAAAAAAAAATAAGAAAAAANATGACTTTGGTGGACTAGGGTCATACTTTAGTTCCTAAAGAGTTGCTTGCTTAAGGCAATGAAAAAGCATCTGCTACACCAAGTAACTTACATGAATTCACCATTCCTTTCTGCCCAAGTCTGTTGATGATATCAAGAAATTATCTGGGGTTGAGGCAGATGATCTTTCTCACACCAGCATTGCACCTCCTTGTCTCCACCACACACCACCAAAGTGCAGATCCCATCCTGACATAAGACCACACTCCATCCAACATGTTTTCTTCATGCTTCATTGCAGAAGAAGGTTTTATAGAGGGGTCTCTGCACTTTGCCATTGCTCCTTGCAAGGTGCTTCTGAGAGCCAAGGTCCTTCCTCTGTACCCTCACCTCTCCTCTCAGCAGGATACTGCGCAGTAGACATCCCCATCCACCTCACTCCAGATGTATTTCTGATTACACAAGCCTCGCAAACCACGTCCCCCCCTTAGAGCAACTCCAAAACCAGAGACACCTAACACCCAATTTCTTGCATCATGCTGCTGACTCTCTTCAACACCCTCCAATTTTATGGACAAAACCTTCCTTATGCTGAACAGACAGATCGCTGCTGGTTCAGACATGTTGGTCAGAAACAGCTCTTTCCTCCAATTCACAGCACAGCTGGAAAAAGAAGAGACCAGACTGCTTCCCCATTTTATTTTCCCTTTATCATAAGCTTACCTTTTGGGTCCCTTCACCCCATCCTAATATCCCCAATCCCCACTGTGTTTGTTTTTCTCAGCAGCCTGTCGACATGCTTCTTGAACTTATTTATAGTCTTATTTATAGCATAGTTTCAGCCACCTCACTAGTTAATCTATTCCATATGTTTATTCCCCTTTGTGTGAAACGAGGCTTTGCAAGCTCTCCTTTATCCCCGTGGCCTTTTATTTTCAGGTGGTGGCCCCAGCTGCCTGGCCCCTCACATGAGACCTGTTTCCTTGCTCCAGCAAACAATAGAGCAGCTCAGAAAGGGTCCAGGGTGATGAGATACCTGCCAGCTCTGTGCCAGCCCTAGCAAAGACAGATACCCAGCCAAAGGCTGGTATATCCTTCACAAGCTGCACAGCCAGTTTGACATCCCAATGAAAGTGGACTAGGTTCACTGTTTCCAGAGAGGTAGAAAGTGGGCAGCGGCTCTCACTGGGGATTTTAACTTGGATTTTCCTTCACTGAATCCCCAGCACTGTCTGAAAACTATTCTTAGCTTTCCTTATCCTCTGTTGGCTCATCCCTGTGGTTGCTGTGATCCAACCTCCTAACTGGCTATGAATCTACCCTTTATTTCTGGTGTCCCACAGCTGACCAGTGCCCCCAGCACACTTTCTCTCTCCCCAAATCTCAGGGACCATCTTCCCAAAAGCAGCCAGGTTTCAGTGGCTTTTCTTACAGTTGCAGTTCTGAGTGCCTGAACCTCCATATTCATTCAAGCTGAAACAAAAGCAAACTCCAGGTACCACCATTCAAATGACTGGTAGCAAATCATGTAATAAGTTGGGCCTATGCCACCTTTTGGGGCCTGCCCCAGCTCGTGTTACAGGCGTGGCTGCAGTGCCACGTTTGTGTCATTCGGTGGCAGAGAGGACAAGGCGAGGTCTTCCCCTGGTGCTCTGACCCACGTGGGCTCCCAGGATTTCTCAACAGCCTGACATTATTGCTTTTCTGTTTGTATGTTACACTTGAGAGGCAGCGGGCATTGGCCGAGTGGCGTAGGCCCCCGCCTGTGGAGCCGGCTCCTCCTCTGAGGACGCCGGTTCGAATCCTGGAGGAACTCGCTGTCGCCGTCCGAGCTGCTCGGCCGTGGCAAGATGAGCCTCAGGAGTAAATGGGGTGGGGCCAGTTCTGCGCACACTGTGCCTCACCTAAAAAATCCATTGCGCAGGCTTATCCCAAGATCTTCGTTCGCGAAGTCCAGCCAACAACAACAATAAGTTGGGCCATGATTTTAAGGAAGATATTTCCCATGATGAGGGTGGTAAAACTCTGGCACAGGTTGCCCAGAGAGGTGGTGGATTCCATCCTTGGAAGCGTTCAAGGCCAGTTTGGATGGGGCTTTGGGCAACTTGACCTAGCTGAAGATGTTCTAGTTCATTGCAGGGGGTTGGGATATATGACCTTTAAGGGTCCTTTTGAACCCAAACCACTCTGTGATTCGCCCAGCTCCCTATCTCACTTAACTTGCTGGCAGAGATGGTTGCTAAGCCCCTCACATTTATTCCTCACAGCTGAGGGTCAGTGGCTGTGTGGTAGGTGTAATTTGAACACAGGGCCCCATAAAAAGGCCACCGTGGTGGCACATCTGCCCTTCCCACCTTGTCTGCAAGCCCAGCTGCAGCCAGGCAGAGCTCTGCTCTGCAGAGCGACCCCTTATGTGCCATAAATGTGTGAAATAATGACTTTCCTGGGGGACCATCAGTGATTGCAGCCAGCGGTGAGAGACCAAGGGGCAACATCAGAGACACAACAGGTCCATGTCAGCATCAGGGTAGCTTTAGAGACAAGCAAGCTAACACAACAATAGATCTCTCCTTACTGACTCACTTTCTTTCTTAGCAGCTTTTTCCTGCCCTCTGCACAAGGTGCTTTGGTTTTCCTCCTCCTGACTTGCAAGGAATACGTTGGTGTAACTCTTTGGTGTTTGCATTCCTCATGCCCTAAAGCCAACTTGTTATAATCCCCACATCTCCCAGCCAAACTCTCCTCCCCTGACTGCTCCAGCAGCTGCTCTCTCCTTTTTTACTGCAATAGTATCTGATCCTTTCAATGGACAACTGTGCAACATCTTGTGCTTTTCCAGCCTCATAGCATCCCTTCCCCATTGATTGCAGAGACCTTCAGAGCACACTGTGACCAATACACTGTTTCTTTCATTTTCCAAAGAGAAGTGTTTTCAGTAGTGAAATCCCCAATCCTGGTGCTTTTCTTATGTAAAATGAATCAACAGGCAGGGCCCCTCCACTCACCAGAGGAAAAAAAAAAAAAGACCACCAGAAAGCATCAAAACAGGCTTATGTTCCCCCTGCTTTCTTCTTTGCTCCTTTTTTTCAGGTCAGCTTTAGACAGGAAAAAACTCAGGCTGACAGTGATATCTCTAAGGCAATTCAAAGGTCTCCCCTAGGAAGCAGCAGGAGTCTCATTATTTTATATTCTCCCAGACAGAATACTAAATTTGGGGAAAAGCCTGCCCAGCCACGGCAATAAGAAAGGAAACTTCCCAAATTGCTCTCCAGAGCCCTTGGATTCCTGTTTCATTACCTCGGCATGAGCAGTCCCAGGTGTCTTTTTTTAATTCCTGTTGATCAACAGGGGCAAGGCTTGGCATGTCTCTGGCCAAAGGCTCATTCAATATTATGAGCAAGCTTTAATACAAGCACAGGGAAAGGAAAAATATGCACTCTGCAAATTCACTTCACCTTTTCTGTTGTAAAACATGCTGGATTTTAATGATTTCTATGTACCAGGAACCTCAGATTAGCTTTAAAGCATTTAGCTGTAATTTTGTTTGGTTGTTTGTTTTTTTTCCACTGTGAAACAACAAAAAGTGCCACAACCCTGCAGGCTTTAAGTCAGAATGTAGACAAGATTGCAAAGTCTTGTTTTTCTGGAAAAATGCTGTGCCGGCAAGGGTAGAAGAGATCGTTCAGATACAAAGTTGGGGGTGGGGGGGTGGAAATCAGATCCAAATATATCTGCAGATAAATATTTTACACTCCTTCTGAATAGCTGGGTGGGATCAGGAAAGCACACGAGAGCCCTGCGCTGTGCAAGGCTGCCACCTCCTGGGGTGGGCAGCCCTGAACCAGGACATCCACCAGGGGTTGCGTTCGATTTGTTGTTTTAACCAAGAAATAATCATCTCACAGGGAACGTGGACTGATATCTCCATCTATACCTTTTGGGGGACCAGAGAGGTTTTCTAAGGCGTGGGTTTGGTGTTTAAATGCACAGATGTGGAGTGAAGAGGGTTCCCCATGTATTGCAGCGGCTGCTCTTTTATTGCGACCGTGTTTCCCCATGTCCTGGCTCCACCAGCCCACAAACAGTGACATCTGCTCCGACCCCCCTACCAGAGCCACCCAATTGCACTGCAGAGGTGGATATTGAGGCTACATCAGATTTTTCTGGGTGAGCAATGGGGGATTGCTCCCCTCCTGTGGGAGGGGAGAGGTGATGCCCCACTACCTGCCATGACTACGTATCTCATGGCATCCTTTGAGTGCTCTGACTCCATCTACATGGGTCAGAATACTTCTGTGTGGAGTAGGAGGTTGGCTGCAGCCACAGTTTATGGGGATGGGACCAGTCTGGGGACTCTTGCCATGGTCTTAGGTGATGGAGAAGCTTTGGAACTGGGGATACAGGGATGGTGGTGTTACCCTTGGCAGAGGGCAGGCTGGATGCTGTTATGTTTTAGGAGTACAAAGACATCAGTTTAGCACAGTAACAGAGTCCCCTGCTCTGCACATGGACAAATATTAAAGAGAAGTGGAGGCAATCCAAGTTCAAGACCAGAGGAGGATCGCTTAGTCAAGTGGACTCCCTCCCATATATCACAGGTGCATTGTCTTCCCACACATCAGAGAGAAAGGTGGCAAAAGCCTATGCTAGGAGGTCAAAAGCAAACAGATCCCTTAACACAAAGGACAGAAAAACTCACAGACCCCAGGTCTCCTAATTAAGTGGGGAAATGCCTTGAGTTGCTACTGCCAGACTCTCATGCACAGGCAGAACCTGAATGGGACGCTGCAAGGAGTCAACCTGGAAGCAATAGCATAAAATGCCTTCCACATCCTGTACCTAAGTTTCTGCTTCCTTCCAAGGAGTTTTACTTACCAGAAGCACACCCTCATAATCACTCTGAAACTGCTAGCAATTCTCTGGGTTTCAGAGAGAAGAATTAAAAACAAATTAGAGGTAACGATCTCTTAAATTGTTTCTGAATCCACTCTGTTAGCTGAGAGTTTTGGTGGATCTGGGTAATCAAATCAAGCAGGGCCCTGGGCATGCAGAAGGATTATATGGAGTTTAAGAATATTTTCAAGGTTCCCATTGAATATTAGATGTGATGCAACTGCCCTTTATTATTGAAAACAGTAGCAAGAAACTTACTCCAAGCCAAAGGCAAGAAACTGACTCATCCTGAAGAAAGGCTGTTTCTCCCATTTGAACTGTGTCAGTGGAACATTAATTGACTTCTGTCGTTCATTACTTCTTCTGTTCTTCTGGAATAGTTATATACAGTTATTTTTCTATTATTAGTTATTCCAGATCTCAGTGGTTGCTGAGGATCTGCAGAAAGAGTGACAGGACAATAGGAACTAAAGTATTTTTTTCAGGACTCTCTATCCTTTTTGGCACAGTAGTGCTATGTTGGTCGTCAAGGCTTACAAGAGTAAGTTATAGGACTTAGGACAGATTTTCAGAGGGGTTAAATGTGCTGCACACTGTAATATCATGGATGAGGTACCCAGGAATGGGGCTGTGTTTGACTGTTCACATGTACATCAGCATGGGCATCCTGCACCAAAATGCCACTATTTCAGTTGTGAATGTCAAAGACAAGGTGGAAGGACACACCTTGCTGTTAACAGAGGGCTAAAGCTTATCTGTACAAATTCATTTACTAATCAAAATCAACAGTCTATGTGTTTTGGATGGTGAAAACAGCAAAAGTCAGTGTTTAGAAGCAGGACAGGATGAACCTTAAGCCATTTAGCAGAAACTTGTTTGCAATGTGCTACTAATCCCCTCCTATCCCATCTTCATTACCCTCATGTACACCACACCTGTGCAACTGATAACACAGCGGTGTTTGGGAAGCGGATTTCAGGCAGGCCCTCTTGCCCACTGAGAGACCCCATCCAGTAATGTTTTAAAGCAGGTTTTCTGTCTCACTGGAAGGTTTTTTTCCCTTAAACTTTTAGGGAAATAAAGCAACCCAACCCCCTGGGAAACGTAGTCTTTGCCAACTTCTCCAGAGGTCACTTCTGCACAGTGTCTGGAATGTCCCACTCTCAGCCAAGCCTTGTCCTTGTGCACAGCAGTCACCCTCATCAGTTTTTTAAGGTCATCCCTTACAGCAGCTTGTCCAGACACTTCTGTGAGTGGATTTACCCTCTTGAAAATCCTATCAGGAACAGAGGAGTTAGGACAGGGATGGGAGCAGGGAGAGGATGTTTGTTTTCAGGTTTCCTACAGAGGTTTCCCAAAGCCTGTCAGTGTTCAACGGGCCTTTGAACAATGCCCTTAATAACTCAGTCAGTCTGAAGTGGTCAGACAGATAGACGAGCTTTGTAGGTCCCTTTCAACTGAAATTATTCTATTCTATTGTATTCTTATTCTACTCCTATTCTATTCCTATTCTATTCTATTCCTATTCTATTCTATTCCTATTCTATTCTATTCCTATTCGATTCGATTCGATTCGATTCGATTTGATTCTATTCTATTCTATTCTGTCACCCTGTAGCACCCAGGGACACGATAAGTTCCTTTTGAAGCCCATGGCCACCTTGAACCTAATATTGCACAGCTCTGTAAACTTCAGCTATGTGTTTCTGTGCAGGATCAGACCTGTGGGTGCGTCCCAGGTCTAGTAAAGGGGAACGGTGAGCCTACATTGCTTCTTGCTTTGCTGGTCCCATTTGCACAGCTGGGGTGGGAACAAAGATTCCCAATAGTTTCTTTTATGAATAGGAGGACTGCAGCATCCTGTTACAATCTCACCAGTTTCCTTCTTTCATTAACAAAAAGAACCATGATTTTCAAGCTTGCTTTTAATAGAGAGTCACTAATGGCCATAAAATTTTGTCTCTTCCTTTGCATGGGAAACAACATGGGAAAACCCCACTTGATTTAAGCCCTTCCAACCTGCCTTGTCAAGCATTCAGAACAGATTTAAAATATCTTGTTATAGCAAAAAAGAGTAACATGATTTGGTTATCAGCCTACTTGTCTCCCAGGGACACTCAGAAGCATTGTTGAGCCAAATGTTGCACCAGACCTTGCTCCAGACAGGTGTGACCCAATTCCTGTTGCAGCCCACAAGCTTTGGGCTGCCATCCCAAGGAAAATGTGTGTCAGGATGCTTTAGCAATGCCAGAGTAAAGAAAAATAAGATTACCTCCATGACTTAATCTTCCTACTCCCTATTTTCCTCTGTTAAAACTTATCTTTCCATTCATGGGAACTGGGGCAGCAGGGCTCTGTGCTCCCCACAGTCTGGGCAAGGGCTTTGTCCAGCTCTGGCAGGAGTATGGCACTTTCTCTGTGCAGGCCAGGATTAATATAAAGTGGTTAACTTAACGAGCAACATATGTCTGCCTCTTTTTTCCCACTGCCATTTAATCTCTCTTATCCACTGACCATGCAAGCCTCCTGTAATCACTGCAGAGTAATTATGTGATTATTCCAACGCTCTAAATTACAGCTACAGCGTGGACCCCAGCAACTGCAGGTGACGCAGCAAGGTTGACTTTCTCAACTGCTAGTTAATTACAATTAGACAGAATAAAAAATTTAAAAAAAAAATTTGCAAAAAAGAATTGTACAATAATAAAAATTAACAACACAATAATAAAAATGAACCACACTATAATAAAAACCAACCTACACAATAATAATAATAAAACAACCTGTCAGAAAATGCAACTTCTGCTAAGAACTTTCACCCCAATCTTTGTCATCACAAGGAAGATTAGAGAGGGAGCTATTAATAAAATGGCAATTTATGTTAATTTATCGCCACCTAAGCCCATGAGCCTTAATAAAACTAGCTAAAAGGAAATTTATGATAAACAAAGGCAATTATGCTGTTGCTGTTATTACAGTGGCCTTTCAAGTCCTGTTATGCTGGGTATTATTGTGGAACCGGCTTAGACAAGGAGGAGGATGGGGTGTGCAGTTGGAGGTCTCCCAGAAGGCTGAATACAACATCAGATGGAGTCTGCAGGTCCTCACCAGACCCTCTTCTGCAACACTTGCACACCCAGCAAACCACAAGGTTTAAAAAAGTAAGAAATTTACCTTTCAGTACTTAAAGGGATCCTAACTAAAGAGGACGACTGACTTTTCACATGGGCAGATAGTGATAGTACAAGGGGGAATGGTTTAAACTAAAAGGGGGGAAATTTAGATTAGATGTTAAGAGGAAATGCTTTACTATGAGGGTGGTGAGGCACTGGAACAGGTTGCCCAGAGAAGCTGTGGATGCTCCATCCCTGGAAGTGTTCAAGGCTGGATGGGTCTCTGAGCAACCTGAAGTGGAAGGTGTCCCTGCCCATGGCAGTGAGGTTAGAAATAAAGAATCTGTAAGATCCCTTCCAACCCAAACCATTCTATGATTCTGTGAAATGAGGCTTTTACAAAGGAGGAAATGAATTGTAACAAGATCAACTTGCAGCCCCTCTCCTTTCTTTTAGGATCCTTTCCTCAGTATGACTTTCCTCCACTGTCTTTCCAATGCTCCTGAGTTGAGGCTAAAATCTCCCTGTGAGTTAGAGATGGGAACGCAGCTCTCAAGGCAAAGAACAGAAGGAGGAGAATATGTCCTACAGAAGGAGGAGAATATGTCCCAAAAGTCAGAGGCTTATGTTTTTTAAAATGCTTTTTTTCATAGCACTTGGAATCTCTGATGAGAATTCCCAAAGCATAATTTGCTTTACAAGTGGTACAAAAATGGTAAAATGTTTTCAAATTCTGCAGAGGCTTTTTTTTGTTTTTGTTGTTTCACTGACTGTGCCTTAAGTGAGAACTATCCATGAACACTCTTTCTAAATCTGGCACATTTCAGCCAATTTCAGCTGAAGTGCCCTGAGCTTCCCTTCCCCTGAACACTGACATCCCCAATCTGGGTAAAAGGACAGAAAGCTCAAAAGGGCACGAATGAAAACAAAAGGGGAGGGAAGATATCTTCCCTGAGGAGTACACTAGGAGGCTACAGGTGAGCTCCAAAGGAAGAGAAAAAGATGGAATTCTAATTTCATGATGATTTAAAATCTACTGATATCAGCAGAAAAAGTCCTGAGGACCACAGATGATGTTTTGATGCAGAACCACACACTACTGCACCTGGGCTGAGCTGTGTCCATAGTGGATGTAAATCTTCCATGGGTGTAAATCCTCATTACCTCCAGGATTTGATCCAGTATTTCTGTCTGGTCTCTCTTTTCTTCCTTTCTATTCAAGCTCATCACTCTGTGCTGCAGTGCAACTGAACACAGGTCTTCCATCACACTTAAATTTATCTACCAGGACATACCACACTGTCCAGTCACTCCTCGGTTCCTTCAGGGCTCACAAAGGGACAATGAACTGGAAGTGTGACCCAATCTGTAACTGTAATTGATGGCACTGGAAAATTCAGAGCCACATTGGGGACTGAATTACTGTAAGAGGCCATTTTAAGAAAGAAATGTGTCAAATGC
Source organism: Formicarius rufipectus (assembly GCA_013399695.1). NCBI lineage: Eukaryota > Metazoa > Chordata > Aves > Passeriformes > Formicariidae > Formicarius > Formicarius rufipectus. The sequence goes on from VXAU01003366.1 coordinate 597,930, forward strand.
TTTACAGTGGTAACGAGCAGAGCCCTGCAGAATAGCAGACATGTCTATATGTACAAATACCCATGGGTCGCTTAGATTTTCCCCACACTGACTCAGAGAGACAATGTTATGTTTCTGCACTGTGACATCACAGGGAAATAACAATAAAAGGAAATAGTGAGGAAAAAAAAACCTGCTGATGAATTACAAAATAAACTGGTTTTCCAGCAAACCAATAAAGGGAGAAGAATATCTCCATTTCCAGCAGGAAGATGGAGAATGGCAAAGATGCACTTTACAATCCATTCTGCTGGTAGAGACGAGGGGTCTGCTAACTTTAATTTTACACATTCCCTTCTCTTCCTTCAAAAGAAAATTGAGCAAACCACCATGACTTAAGAAATGATAGCGCGACAGACTTGCACTGCAGGCAACCTTCATCAAACATTAGCCTCTTGGCTGCACTGCAGAGCAGTCAGTTTTCAGTCTGGTTTAGAAGATCCTTATTTTATCACTTCCTGATTATGATCAGAATATTTCATCTATTTTCACAAAAACCCTCTGTAAAACATTCTATTCAAGTGAAAATAGCAGGAGTTTCCCAGTCATATTTGGGAAAATAGTCATTAAAGTTCAGAAGGACTTTGCTACTGGCATCATTTTTTAAAAGAGATTAGAATTGATTTTGCTAAACCACACTTCAAAAAAATAAGAGAGGAAAAGCTTCAGCTATTCTTCTAATATGGCTTTGTTTGCTCAGTACTAATTTGTAAAGTGTTTATGTCTGAATTCATGTTAAAGACAAGCAACCGCAGCAGTAAATAATTTCATGTATATAGCACATTTGGGCTACGGAGTTCAAGGACCTGAGGAAACGGAGGAACATCAAAGTGATCCAACCAGCCAAAGACAACATGAATCACTGGTACAAATGGTAATGAAACGCAAATCCTCTGGTTTGCCAAGAGTTCTGTGAGCCATTGGCAGTTTCTCCACTGTAGGTTGCAGCCAAAAGAAAGTCCTACATATTCATGGGATGACCAAATGGTTCAAAAATGCTTCTGGCCTTGTAACAGGAGGAGAAGGGAGGACAAAACCACCAAACACCCCTAAGGTACCACCTACATCACGGAACTAACCATTCTCAGGACAAATGCTGAGCCCTGCTTGCATTTACAGTCTGGGGCACTGCCATGTACCTCTTACAGCATCCAAGCTGTGGGTAACGCAGCTTCTGCTCTGCCTCAGTCCAAATCTGGGTGCCTCAGTGGCTATTCTTGACACCTATTTTATTGATGTTTTGTAGCTGGAACTAATCTCACTTCCCCTGATTTCACCTGGTGAAAAAATGGCTGCAACAGCTGAAACACATGAAGCCAGGAATTATCAAGAATCCAGAACTATCTCAAGAGGGATAATGGATGACTTGGTTGTGGTCTCTGCTGTAAAGACACTATGAGAGAAAAGTCTGCTGAAGCAGAGCTGTGGCTCTGGGCTCCTTCTCTCATTGGGAGCTCTCTCAGTGCAGAGCTACAGACTAATCCACAGTTTTGCTTGGACCATATGATATGATGCCCCCACGTCTCATGGAACAAGCTCAGTGCTGAGACGACTAACCCTTGGACACTGGATGATGATAGCCATGAATCTAAATGCAAAAACTGCTGGAAGAGGAATCAAATGTGAGTCTCTCTCCTTCTGGAGAGATGCCCCAAGCACCACATGGTGGAGGTAGGGATCCTCTACTTCTCCAGACCTTCTCAGTGTGGAGCGAAACAGCACACGCCGGATATACAGGGTCCACATCACCACTCAGCTTCAGTTCACACTCATTACCCATAATTCTGAGGAGCTTTAGGCCAGGGACAGATTTGGGGTGTTAGGGGAGTTTAAGTAGCAAAAAATAAGTTTGTGAAGAACACAGCTACTTGTAGAAAGAGAAACAGCCAAGCAGGACAGGAAGACTATCTCCGTTTTGGACCCAGTTGCCTGCAGGGCAGTTATGTCCTTCAGTGAACATAGCCCATGGTATTTTAAGTACCTCCACAAAATGCCACCTCCACCTAAGTGACCTCTTTAATCAGGCCCAAGCATTGCAGCCCCTGTCCTAAGGGCAGGGCTAAGGATGCTGCTGGGGGGTCCGTTCTTTTATTCTGCTCAGCTCACACTGTTCTGTTTAAAAGATTAATGAGACAGATATTCTCAATCAAAAAGCTATTTCAGAAGCTCTTAATTCCAATCAGCTGTACAGTTCAGTTAGTAGCATCATCTGCCTTTATCTTGGTTGAGAATTTCAGCAAAATGTTTCATGGATATTTATTTCCCAGAGTGGCATCTGTGCATTGATGGACTGAATATTTATTGATGGTACTAAAGTTAGATAACCAATGCAAACCTGTTGGTGTATGGAATGTGCTAAACTGCCCAACAGTAATTTGGGGTGGGAAGGTGCATAGAGGAGGATCCTCAGGCTTTTTCCTTGACTGATGTGTGTGGGTTTGCATTTGGAGAACACATGCACAGTGCCTGGAGGTGAATAATGAGAAGGTGAATAACATCTGAGCACCTTACCACCTAAAGCTGTAGATATGTCAAGATCCACAGATCTGAGCTCACCCAGCTGAGCATAAGAGGACTTCTCTCATTTAACAAGATATTACCCTATTTCAAGGATTCACAATTTGTGTCTTGTGGGTCTCATCTGCACCATTCCCCCATGCCATGTCTGGATCCAACACAGATCCTTGGGAAATTTTCAAATCTTCATGTAGCTCAACATCAAGCCATGGCAGCAAGATGTGCAGGGGAATACACAGAGCAGTGTATTTCTGTCCTCTGATTGTATAGGTAAGCGAAAACAACCAGCAATACTTCCACTTGAGACACCCAAAGTTAGATTACATGACATGCAAACAGAAGACAAGAACCCAGAGACCATGTCCTGCTCTGTCACCAGCCTGGGATGCTCAAAAGAAAAGTTTTTGGCCACTGTTTTGATGGAAGAAGAATCAAGACACTGACTAAGGGTCCCATCAGGAAAGAAGTCTGATGCTGAAATGCAATAAAAAAGTCAAGTTATAGTTAAAACATTCACCTGACTCCAGAAGCCTCACAGCTCCTTTTTTGGTATCTCTGGGCAGTATCACCTTCTTTCTTGTTCTGGAAATCAATATTTTTCATAACATGACTCCTTGTTTTTCAGCAGTAAATTAGCCCACATTGCAATTTGTATTATGGCACTTAGGAGGAAAAAAAAAACACACACATTCAACTCCACTTTAACTGTTTTAACAGCACTCAGTAGGTCTTTCAGGAGCTCCCGTAAGCACTGTGTGTGCTGGATGATCTTCTAAAAGGCCCATCCATCTCTGTCCCACTGCTCATTCTTTTACAGTTCTGCAGTCTTCTCAGGTTTGGGGGTTTTTTTCTTTCCTTTTAGGGCTATTTCAACAGGTTTCATAACCCTATTCCTCTTGCTCAGGATAGCTTGCAAGTGCACTCTGATTCTTCCACAAATCTTCCTCAGGAACGTGTATCTCCCTAATCCTCTGTGTTACTGATGTGTACAACAGCTGCAGGGTCTTGAACCCTTGAGTCCTTCTCACCAGATTATGGGATCCACTGTGCAGACATCTCCCTTTGCTGATATCCTCCACTGGGTTTTTCTGCATAGCTTTGGTCAGAGAGGAACTCAAATCCATGAGTAACTACAGGTTGTTTGAAGTCTTGTCTATTGAATCAGTGAGTTATTTTTGCTTTTAATTATTCCTGGCATTCTACATCTGGCAAATATCAAACTAACATGACTGATGATGGGTTTGGTGCTAGTTTTTCCACTAAAGCAATCCTAGGGTACGGTGAGTACGGTAAAGCTAAGAAATGATCATGCTTATATCACGCGTATGTGGTCCATGGCTTCAAGAAGTCCTGATTTATCAGCACAAGTTTTTGTTTCAGTGGAATTTTCATCAGATTTCATGCATTTCAGTATTTTCTCTGTGTCCACTTTGCATTTTTTGGCCAGGATAGTTGTTTATATACTCTTCTTTAGAGTCTTTGAGGTACATTCACTTACCCTTTCTGTATTTTTCTGAAGCATTTCAAAGAATACAGCACCTCTGAAGCCAATGTTGTTATCTTTAATAGCTTGCCATGAATTGCTGCAATGCTTCTGTTGGAACTGGAAGTATTGGTTATGTGTGTGATTCCCTGGCTGGTGAACAATCACAAACATAATGGCTTCTAGTGATGTTTCACACTCCACTGCAGTTTCTGTAAATTTATTCCATGTTGGTTTTGAAACTGGATAATCCTTTTTGGTCAGACATGCATGTGTTATACTGTTCCTTGTATCATTTCCAAGTACAGCCTCATCAAAAACTCTCAGGAGTATATCTGGTATCAATAGTTGTTTTCTTGGTTTATTTTCTACTTCAAATCCTACAACTGACATTGGAACTGCAACCTCTCTATTACAGGAGAGATACCAGTCAGTCCCTTTAGTGCTGCAGATATAAGGTATCCAGAGTCAGGTTTTTTCCACAAGCTTTGAATGAATATATAAAATTTCTCATCAGAAGCCCAAGTACCAGACATACCTGCACAGCCAAATTCTAGTTCTGTAAGTCCAATTACATAAGAATTTGCCACTGGATTCCAAGTTCAGATAAGAAATGCTTTGTCAGAGCAGACCAAAGGTCTAGCTGGACCATACACTTTTTAACTCCAAACGTTTTGCAAGAATAGTCTTTTGTGGCAAGCACTTTGGCACTTCATCTCCTTGCTGTGGAAAGAACTAAAGTCTTGTACTTGTGGGAAACATGGTTCCTTTTAATTTCATTTTAAAAAGTAAAACACTCCCAACATTCCAATGTAATGATTCTTGCATTGTAAACCACTGTTATCTATTCCCTGTTTAGCTTCTCCTGGCCTCTCATGACTCCCATCTCCTCAGTTGTTCATACAGACACCACACCATATCTTTCATTATCCTTTCTGCCTTTCCCACTTCCAGTAAATCAGTTTTGAAATAGGGAAGCAGAACTGCACATGGTCTTTCTGAGGGTTTTGCACAGCAGCACAATGATATCTTCTGGTTGGATCTGTATTGTTTTTCTAAGAGTTCCTAAGATGCAATCTGGGGTTTTTTTGACAGCTTTTGTGCATTGAGGTGGTGCTTTCTCCGGAAATTTTTACCATCTCAGCCATGAGAGGTGACATTCAGCTCAAAGCCTCTCTGTACATGTACAATTAGGACTGTTTTTTCTAAGTGCATCGCTTTACAATCTCACACTCTTGCAATGGTTTTGTGCCACACAAATCAGGGAGACCTCCTCAAGACACCCATGCAACACCATACAAGAGAGGCTGGGAAAACTGCTCTCCAGACATGAGATATGCAATGAGATGCTGCAATATGAACACCCCTTCCTGGTAACAATGCTGTTCAGGTGGATCAGTCACCGCTGGGGTCTGGAGGAAGAGGCTGACACTCCACAGCAGTCCTGTGTTATTCCTTTGAGAAATCCTATTGTGTGAGATTAGGCTCTGAAAGCATTGGCAGCTGCAGAGAGAGATCTACTCATGGACAGCACTGAATGTCTGTTACAATTTGTGTCTTCTACACCTTCCCTGTTTGCTTCTTCTGCAAACACTGTATTTTAGTCCTTTCTCTAATGCCCTTTTTCCTCCTTGCCATAAGCTACAGTTACTTCCTGATGCTTTCCATAACCTTGCTGCTCAGTTTTTTAGTCTTTGACTGCAGCAGGAAATTTGAACAAAATTTTAAATTCCAGATAACCATTAATTTATTTTTTTAAACATTCCATTGAAATATCAAATACCTAGACCTGTAGTGTTACTTTCCTTATTGAAATTGATATTTTTAATTTATAATAAACACTATATCCATTATCATCATATATACTACACTAAAATGTTGGTGGTGCTACTAAATTCTTTACATCCCAATAGTGACAAATACACTCCACACATACAATAACTCTGCATACTAAAGTGCTTGCATATGTTTTATCTTTATAAGTACTGATAAAATAGGTAGAGAAATTACAGACTTGAAAAGAAAAAGCAGCAATATTGCTGACTTGCAAAAAAAATAGTTGCATTCTTTCATATGCAGATAGAAAAGAAAACGTTTATCATTCAGGAGGAAAGCTGGCAGTAAAAAGCACTGATATATATATTCAGTATAATTCAGTATAACAAAGCACTGTGAAGTACCAGTAGTAAAGCCTAAAACCAGTGGAAATCTTTATCATTAATCTTATACAATTTGATATATACTGATATAATTGGGAATATTTATTAGTAAAAGGTAGAAGTGCAATAACAATAATATAATACTTACTCTAAAACTGTCCAGGTTTTATTCTGAAGGCTATATTTCACACAAAGTGTATTTTCTGCATTTCATCAAATTTTTAAGTTTTCTCCATTAGACCACAGAACTTAAAAAAAAAAAAAAAAAAAAAAAAAAAAA